>OY744481.1:186575393-187175393 GCA_963556165.1 Tipula helvola | reverse complement strand
TTAAATTTGGATACTACAGTTTGATAAATAGAAAACCTCCCGAAGATTTAAGTATCGGCCGCGGGAATACCAGTTAAATAACAAACTTTTTAACGAGTTTCTGTTTCTAGAAATTGATTTGTCAACCTTGCAAGTACAGATGTTAAACTAAAGGGAATTCTTAATTTATACGACAAAATTTTCCGAAAATTGTAAGAGAATTTAATCCAGTTTCGAACTAATAAGCATATGATTAGGAACAAATCAATCCTGTCATCAGGCCAATGTACCAAAATTTACATTCTATAAATGAATGTGAAATGAAACAAAATCTATATTTTTAGAAATAGCTGTGGAACTTTGAAGCTACCTTTTTCCGACACCTTAACATTCTAAATTAAATATTAAAAGAAATTAAGCAAAATATGGTAAAATTTCTTTTGATGATGGATAAACTACTTTAAAACATTTCAGTCATTGTACAAAAATAAGGATATAAGCGCATGATTAATTTTAAAGTTAAGTACTAACTTCAAGGGAGAGTAATTAAACCTAAGAAAATTGGACATACAGTCGTTGGCCAAAAAACTTGCGCGTCTATATTGAAACCACATAAATAGTTAGTCGATTAGTGTTTAAATTTAGAAAAAATATGTCCAGTTTTCTGGCTTTGGCACTATAAGATTATTCCCAGTTTCAATGACAGCGGTTGCACCAGATTTGTAGATCACGTTTTAGAACAGGACATTTCTTTGGCAAAAGTCATCGCATACAGAAAAATTGCATATACTTGCATGGCGCAGAATTTTATCCAATTTCGAAGTTTTTTCTATAATCAAACATTTCGTGTTTCATGGGTTCTAAACTAGTACCTTATTTGAGTAATGTGTTTATGTGCAACTTGTAAAAAAAGTTGTTACAAAATAATCGTTTACCTACAGTTTAGTTAAGATGTGTATGTCGATAGTTTTACGATCGTCAGGTCAGGAGGGCTTAGTAAACGATATGCAACCAACATAAACGAGCAGCATTCCATTCAATGGTTAATAGATTATAAAAAATCCCTATGGTAGAAGACGATTTTCACCAGGAGTATACATATATTCAAAACGCAGCCAAATTAAATGAGTTTGATAAATTATTTTTACAAAAAATTATTAATAACCATAGAGCTAAATCTAAGAGAAAATTTTTAACCACCTTTTGGCCTGGAGTTATAGAGTCAGTTTGCCGGATTAGTTTACCGTTTTACCCAGATCTGACCAATGGACTACATAAACTATTTAAAAAATTCAACCTACAAATAGTCAATAGAAGTTCTCCGAATATTAAACAAATGATTTGTAGTTATAAGGATAAAGACAAGCTGGAAACATCCTCGGGTATTAATCAAGTTAAATGTAGGGATTATGATAGTGCGTATATCGGTCAAACTTCGAGACCTTTTCTGGTTCGGCTTAATGATCATTATAAAGCCACAGAGAAAGGCCATGCAAATAAGTCAAGTATAGCAAAGCATATGATTGAACATAACCACACCATTAACAAATTAAATTCTAAGCCTTAAAAACAAATTCAACAAATGTCGAAATTGAACGCATATGAGTCAATCTTCATCAATGAGGTGGCGAAACAACGGAAACTTATGAATATGGAAGACATTTCATCAAATTTATTTAATTTAGTCAGCTTTAACAAATAAGGTTAAACTTTTATATTTTTGAATACTTTTAGATTTTGTGATTTTATTGATACATTTGTTTTGAATTTGGCAGTTTTAATGGAATCTACTACAAAAACATATTTTAATCTACTAAAATTTTCTAGTTAGAAATACAATTTACACTTGTACGAGAGTGCCATTTACACGTAAAATTGTATAGCGTTTTTATCAAACTGGCATAGGCCCCCCAGCAAACTTAAAAATGAACGGAAAACAAAATTTAATTGTATTTAAAACGTTGAAATGATGTAGCCGTGCAAAATTGTTGGCCAATGACTGTAACTGTTTACTCAACAATAAAAATTAGTTTTTTTTTGGGTTTTGTTTACGTGTTATTTCACCATATTTTGAGTTATGTTTAGAATTTTTATCTCAGTGGTTTTAATTTAAAATTTTGTGTAAGATTATCAAATTCCATGTTTTCGGAAAAATGGGTGAAAGGTACATCAGCGATAAACAAAAATCTGGTGCAACTGCTGTCATTGAAACTGGGCAACAATTTTATAGTGCCATAGGCAGAAAATTGGGCATATTTTTTCTAAATTTAAACAGTGTAATCAACTTTGAAAAATAATATTTATGTAGTTTCAATAGGTGTGCAAGTTTTATGGCCAATGACTGTAGTTCCAAATTGAAATAAAAGATTTGGAATAATAAACTTTATTTTATCGGTCGAAAAAATAGGACCCGCGAATTAGGGAAAAAGCCGGAAGGAGCCGAGCTACTTGACACAAATTTTCTGCTCCTGTATTATCGCTCGAATAAAATTGTAAAGACCTATATTCTGAGATTTATATTTCTAACTAGAAATGGTCGTACCCTTGCCATTGCATCTATTCCTTCTTCTACTGTGTGCCGATTCTTGGTTTCATTAAAAATTGGAATACAATTTTTATAGCAATTTGTTTTTTTTTCCTGTATACTTATTCTGGCGTGTCTTAACGGATTTTTTTCTATTTCAAGAAGTTTTGACGATTATTTTTCCATACTTAGTTTTGATACAGAAAAATAATTCACCAAATTTGTTAAGTCAAACTAAACAAAAATAAAAGTTATAGCATGGAAAATTTCACTGAAATGTTGGTAGGTACTACTAATTACAAACAAATATTATTTGTATTATTCGGAGGAAAGCAACGCGTTCCGCGGACGATAGTGAAAATTGGCGATATCAGGAAATGCGCTTTTCCTCCTTAAACGGACTATAAAACAAATAATAGTAATTCAAAATAATTTTTAGTATAATTGTTACCACATTAAGAAATTAAACCAATTTATAAAATCGAAATCAACAAATAATTGTTGCTTAGGTAGCCACTTTAACGTAGATACTATTTGTTTTTGTTTTGTTATTTTCTTCGATAATCAAAAATCCATATTCGGGAATATATTGCCGGCCTAGGCCGGAAAAGTTATTCTCTTACTGTTAGTACTTGTTGCCTAGCAACGAATACAACACATACTTGAATCATGAGTTTTGCGTTACGACAGACAACGGCAAGTTATAAGTTTTGCTAGACAACCCCATTTTTAGTTAGTCCATTTATGTAACAACGGTTACTGTTTAACATTTATTTTATTATGGCGTATGTCGTATAAAATATTCCATATGATCAGAGGCACCACACAATCATTATCTTTGTATTTTTAGTGACGCTGATATCTAGATCTTCTATGACTCACCATAATTTTCGATAAAAGAAACACACTAACAATACCGCAACAAATAAATACAAAAAAATATATCAGTACAAATTGAAATTTTAAATAAAATTAATAACTACATATTTTAAAAACTTTTATCTGTTTACAGAGTCTTGGTGTTTAACAAAAAAAAAATAAAAAAATCCAGGTCATGGAAAATAGATATTCGATCGCTCTTTTCGAATCCGATGTCAAAAACAGGAGTTTTCTTATAAAGAAATGACCTCAACCACAACATGACCGTGAAGATAAAGGTCAAGGTCACAACCAAGCTCACCAGTAAACTCCTTGTTGAAAATTACCTAAGACTAAATCTTGCTTAGTTTTTTTTTTACATACTCCACGAGATTTCTAGGATTTTCCATACTTTCACCTTGCAATGTAAATTGCTTCAGATGATCTTGGGAGGTCATGGAAAATACATACTCGGACGTTAAATTGATCGCTTTTTTCGATTCTGTCATCAAAAATAGGGGTTCTAATTTAAAATAATGACCTTGACCTCCAAATGACCTTGAAAATGAAAGTCAAGGTCACAACCAAGCTCACCATTAAATTCCTTGTTGAAAACTTCCTAAGAATAACCCTTTCCATACTTTTTCCTCTCCTTTATAATTTTATATAGAACGTTTTTTGTTGTTTTTTATAATACAGTCGGCGGGTGTAATTTTAGGGAGGAAGAAGAAAAATAATTTATTTTTTTTTCTATTAATTTCAGTTACTCTGAAGCTGATCATGGATAGTTTAAGCCGTTATTCCATTATGAAAAATGTTTATCAGCAAACATATATTGAGATTTTGTTAATTTTTTAAGTTTTATTATTTAATACAAATTATATTTGTTTGGTTTTAAACTTATTTTTTTACTTTTTAAATCTCCGACGTTTCGGTGGTATTTTCCACCATTCTCAAGGAGCAATCGAAACCAACAATAAAAATTCTTTTCAAAAATTTAAAAACTATTTACAAAAAATTCCAGTGTAGCTTGATTTGAAAGCTATTTTTTCAAAAATTATGTATACCTTGATTCAAAAATATTTTTTATATAAAATAAAGTGAAGAACTTTTTAATTAAATTAAAATTAAATGAACTCTTATCAGATAACAATACGTATATGTATTGAAATACGGAAAGTTGGCATTTCTTCAATGCAAACAAATCTAAATTTAATAATTACTTCTTGGGAACGTTTAGGCAAAATTAATAGAACGGTAGCTAAAGAACTTAGAAATTATAATGGTACGACTCCGCGGATGTATGGTCTACCAAAGGTTCATAAGGTTGGTTGTCCGGTTAGACCAATAATTAGTTATGTAGGTTCGCCGTTATATAACTTATCAAAATTTTTGTCAAATATTTTAAATTGTTTTGTGGGGAACAATTTTTCATCTGTAAAAAATGCGGAAGATTTTAGAAACAAAATTAAAAATGTTATTCTGCCTTCAAATTGTATATTGGTATCGTTGGATGTAGTGTCTTTGTTTACAAATGTGGATTCATCTTTGGTTTTAAATTTAATTGGACAATTTTGGAATGAAATAAAAAGTAAAAGTAACACAAATTTGAGTTTGAACGAATTTTTGGAAGCGTTAAAATTTGTTCTAAATCATACGGAATTTAGTTTTAATGGGATATGTTTTAAACAAGTATTCGGTTCCCCAATGAGTTCACCAGTTAGTCCAACAGTAGCCAATTTATTAATGGAGTATGTTGAAACTGAGGTTTTGAAAGCATCTTCCATTAAACCTATTTTCTTTTATAGGTATGTAGATGATATTATTGCGGCTATTCCAAATTCAGAAGTGGATAATTTTCTAAATATTTTTAATAGTTTTACTCCGCGATTAAATTTTACTTGTGAAATTGAAAACCAAGGTCGTTTAGCCTTTTTGGATGTCATAGTAATGCGAGGTGAAGATGGAACCTTAAAAACAGATTGGTATCATAAAAATTCATGGTCAGGTCGTTATCTAAATTATGATTCTTGGCTTCCATCTTCGTACAAAAATAATACGGTATTCTTGTTAGCAGACAAAATTTTGAAATTATCAGATGATAGTTATCATTCTGCTAATTTCAAGAAGTTAACACACATATTAGGAAAAAACGGATATCCAAAAAATATTATTATGAAGAACATAAAAACGGCTATAGACAAAAATAACAATTGTTTAGAAAATTTCCGTGAACCTCAAAATTTAATTGTTGAAAATACTCGTAAAATTTTTTTCGAAAAAATTAAATTTGTGTTAAAAAATTACAATATACAAGTTGTAGGTAGATCATTTCGAAGTTTAGATAATTATTTGTTTACAAAATTAAAAGACCAAATTCCAAAAGTGTTACAATCCAATTTAGTTTATAAATTGAAATGCACTTGTGGAAAGGAATTTGTTGGGCAAACCAAACAAAATTTAAAAAAGAGGGTTTACCAACATGTTTACGATTCGACAAGTTCTTTTAAATTATCACACAGTGCAATATCGAATCACTTACGTGAAAGTAGACATTTATTGTCTGACGATATTGATATACTAGATAGTGAACCAAATCTTACCAGAAGGTTAATTTTGGAAAGTATACACATAAAACAAATTCAACAAAATTTAATAAATGTCCAGGAAGTTTCCAAATTTTTGTTAAATTATTATGATCATATATTATTTAATTAAAGTCAATTATAAGTCGTTTTTTTTTTTTAAATTCATTTTATTTTATATAATTATTAAAAAGTTCTTCACTTTATTTTATATAAAAAATATTTTTGAATCAAGCTATATGTACATAATTTTTGAAAAAATAGCTTTCAAATCAAGCTACACTGGAATTTTTTGTAAATTGTTTTCAAATTTTTGAAAAGAATTTTTATTGTTGGTTTCGATTGCTCCTTGAGAATGGTGGAAAATACCACCGAAACATCGGAGATTTAAAAAGTAAAAAAAAGAGTTTAAAACCGAACAAACATAATTTGTATATATTGAGATAAAAATATAAAATCGATGGTTGTGTGAATGAGACACTCAATTTCGTCAGTAAAAAATTTTATTACAAAAAAGTTGTGGCTGTCATGTGGCTGTGTGAGAGGCGCGAATACAAGAGGGGGGGGGAGAGGGGGGAGTAATCACCCCTCCCAAATTGAAAACAAAAACCTCTAAAACTATACATTTCAATCATTAAAATCAACGCAAATAATTCAAGTATGTTCATATCAACTATCTAAGTGTATATATTCACTTGTTAAGTTCAGCGAGGTTAAAACTCGATATTTTACAGAAATGTTGCTAAAAAAAGGATTAAATAATGCACTAATGAAAACAAATCTTGATTACATTTACCAGGCAATTGAAAATAAAATGTAAGCAACAAATTTAATATTTACGCATATCTCATATCCTAATTGAAAGCAGCGAACTACTAACACTAACTAACCCTCAATCCATGAAGGTATTTTTAGCACCTTAATTCCATGAACCAGGGTCGTTTTCGTCTGCGCTATAAAATGAACAATTATCAATAAAAAAATCTTAAATAATTTAATTTGAGAATAGGCATCCTTATTCAAGAAACAATCGTTGTTTTTTTGGCCCGCAAAAAAAAACTAATATTTTTGTAATTGAATCGGTCTATGCGAAAAGGTCACATCTACCTTTTTTCAGAAAACCCGCTTTTCTTTATACTACACTCCTAATGAATAAACTGACATTTTTAGTGCAAACGGGAAAACCCACAACTGTTGTGGGTTTTCCCGTTTGCACTAGAAATGTCAGTTTATTCATTTAGAGTATAGTAGAAATAAAAGCGGTATTTCTGAAAAAAAGTAGATGTGACCTTTTCGCATAGACCGATTCAATTGCATGTGGAGCAACTTTATTCAAAAATTACAAAAAGTAGTTTTGGCCAAGACGAAAACGACTCTGGTTCATGGATTGAGGGCTAACAAGAAAGAATCATAAACTCCGTGCGACCATGTTCTTACCTAAATACAATATATTTTATAAATAATTATAAACGGGTTTTGTAAAAGCGGTATTTCTGTTTATGTATATAATAATTACATATTAGTTACAAATCAACCCCCCCCTCCCCCCCCTCCCCCCCCCCTCCCCCCCTCCCCCCCCCCCCCCAAACTTAAAAGCTGGATCCGCCCATGCGTGTGTGATGCCATAATTATTGACAAAAAGTATTTAATGGAGCACTTTTTATTGGAACCCCCCTTTAGCACATCTACATAAGTTTTGTGTACGATGATAACGTATTTCTCGTACACATTATTAATTTTCATAGTCTGTGACGGAAAATAAATGAAAAATAATTATGGATGATAATGATAATAATATTTAATTTTTTAGATAATTTTGAGAGATGGAAATATACGAATTAAGAAAAACGCATAATTTTGTTCATATTTGTTGGTTATGTTTTTGCTTGCTGTCAAAATTTATCCATACAATTTTGCAAAATCAATAATAAAAAAATTGTTTTTTCTTTGTCATTCTAATCGCAGAGATGGGTAGTGTCGAAAACTAGTATTTATGACACAGTTTTCGACACTTTTTAACACGAGTTTATTTATGACCGTCTTTCAAAACCTGTGTTTTCGACACTTTTTGACACGACTTTCTGACAGCGAAATAAATTGAAAATGTTCAATTTTAGCTTTATTTATGTTCAGAACTGTTTCAACAGTTTGGATTTTCGAAATTTACCAGTATATGTATTTCAAAAACTTGCTTATGAAAAAATAAAGAGTATTTTGTTTCTCCTTTTTCCCAATATCAATCGCACAGCTTTTAAAACTTTCTGACAGTTTTTGACACTTTTCAACAGTTTTTGACACTTTTAGACATTTTTTACACTTTTCGACAGATTTTGACCATAATTTAAGGTTTTTGACCTATTTTTTACAAAATTGCCGATAATTCAGATTTTTTAGCGTTTTACCCATCTTTGCTCTAATGTAATATTTTTTAGGTCTTCTTTCATTTTTTCCATCAGTCAGTAAATTTTTCGTAATGGAATTTATACAGGCATTAGTTTTTTAAAATTAAAGCAAAATTAAAAAACAAAAAAAAAATTATTTTTTTGGTTTAGTTAGATTTTGTTGGTGGTTTCGAGCAGGTTTCCGATTAAAACATTTGCGTTGTTTCTAATGTGAAGAAGAACAGAAAAACTTGTTTTTTGTACATTTTTATTTTTACCTTGATAACGGCTGACGTTGGCGGAACAAACACCTACGCACGCGGCTCGACGAGACCTTTACAAAATATTGCCTCCATTAAAGAAGAGAAAAAAGGGAAAACGTTAAGTAATATTAGTTTTCTGTTTATTAATTATTTCTATTTTTAATTTTTTTTTTCAAAAGCCAGTTTCTAGCCTGACGACCACTTTGACAAAAGATATTTGGTTAAATTAATCATTATAAATAATCTTAGAGATAATAGCGAACACCTAAATTAGGGGCGGGGATATTAATTCTACTCCGAAAAATCTACTTAAATCCAGAATTTCACCCTAAAGGAAGTTTTCTTGGATTTTACCTTTTCATTGACTACTCGCCGTAATTTTTTTAATTTTTGTTCAGTATACATCACTTTCACTCAGAGATAGCATTTATCTATAATTTTTTATATTGTTGAGCCGCTGTGGTTGCCATTATTAACACTTAAAATTTAATATGTTGCAATCAACTTACTGAAACCACAAACAAATTTTAAAATAAAAATCATTTTGTTTGAAACATAACGAACGTTTTCGAACACTGAACAACTCTCGGTGATTTGTTTCGGTTGTTGTGAAAGATAGACTGACATATACCACTTCGAAAAATACTTTTTCTAACTCAGGAGATCCCCAATTCACGTAAACAGGGTGTTTCAAAGTTTTCAAAGGAATATGAAGAGTTTTCAGTAAGGGTTGCATAAAGCTTTTGAAAAAATAAAATTTGCATTGTGTAATTTACAAAAATCGGAATTTATTATTTTAAAATAAAGCTAACAATTTCTCAGGGAAAATAATATCAGATTACTCTCCACCGTGCACCATGTTTTTTTACTCTCGGTTTTGTTGGAATTTAAGCAAGCAAGCAAGAGCTTATTTTAAACATGAAACGATTAGGCACCAAAACACATAAGGGATACCGTATAGTAACCAATAATATAAACTGCCTCACATAACTAACTATTGGCTAGCGCTAGACAATCGACCAGACAGCATTCCACCAAGAACAACTGATAAGTCATCATTTTAAAATTTTACGTAATCATGAAACTTGAGTTTTGATTTCATTTCAGATTAGTCGTTTGTTCTAAAATAATTGGGTAGTGGCTTGACTAATTCGAATTTTTTATTAATGCCCTTAGTTTTATCCCAGGCTACAAACTTTATGTTTATGGTAATTAACACATTAAATTGTAAGCAACCCTTGGCCTCCGAAGGGGTGGCTGGGTTTTAAAAATAAATTTTATTTAAAAATCATAAATGCCCTAAATCAACACCAACACAAATGTATGTTATAATATACATATAGGGTTTTTCATTAAGGGCGACGCAATTTTCTTTTTGATAAAAAGACTTTGAGCTGATTATTATTTCATATGAAAGTACAATAGTCCTCCACGGAATCGATTGCACAAGTGAATGTGCTGAACCAATTTTTCATGGCATCAACCGGCAAATATTCCAGCAATTTCGCGTCCGATGTTAGCTCTCAGAGCTTCTAAAGTCTATGGCTTATTGGAAAAGACCATTGACTTCTTAAATCTGCATGAACGAGGCGGCCAGTTGACTGATCCATTTTTGTGTTCACCGCGTAGTTAGTCCAATTCTTCAAATGTATCCCACAAAAACAGTCAGCATATCACGGTAACAGTTTCCATTAACCGTAACGGATTGTTTATTTTCGTTTAAAAAGAAATACGAACCAATGACGTGGAGGACACTAGAATGGTGTTGTGTCCCACAATTAATGGTATCTATATTGTATTTTCATATGAATTACAAATCAGATAAATATCTTAAACAGAAGTCTTTTTATTACAAGAAAAAAATGCGTCGTATACAAACCAGAGCTGCAGAGCATAACTTTCGGGCGCAGATACCAACAAACACTAGGGCTAGGCCCACTAGACTAGATTTATTAGTGTGAGGGTAAAATAGAATAAAATATGAAGTATTTTTTTTGTTTCATTTGTTAGTATGAAAACCAAGACAAATGAATGTGCAAGCTGTAGTAATGCAATACCAAGCAAATAATTTGGGCCTATTGCAATTGTGTTCAATTCAATATAAAGCGTATTTCTTTGACAAATTTATAACAACAAGGTCAAAAGGATCTTGAAAGGCTCATTTAGGGGTCAGCCGACAATTCTTTCCGAATTTTCTTACAGGTAAATAAAGGTGCGAAACACTAATGTTCCACATGCCACAGGTTAAGAACCACTGGCTGTAAGATAAGATTATTAAAACTAGAATATAGATAAGTCGATTTTATAATTTCTTTTATCACATTTGAATAAATCTGTCTTTAGCAAAGATATGTAGATATGTACTCTTGTATAATAAATTTTGTTCATATTGTTGTATTATACGTAATTGTTATCATGGCAAAATAAAAGAAGCCGGATTACAAAACAAATTAATGTTGCTGGAAAAACTTATTAAAATAGAATGAAAAAATATTGAAAACCAAAGCAATTTAATTTAACGATAATAAAAATATAATTTATTATTTATTTTCCCTCCGTAAAAAAAATGTTCTAATGGGAAATATTAATTGACCTTAGAATTTATGGTGTGTAGATGATGTCTATGCGTTAGTTGTGAGTATTTTTGCTATATGTACAGGGTGGATATACTATACTTATATATTTTTTTTGTATAAATGGTGATATACTCGTATTTAGTTCAAATTTATGGATTTATATTAATCGTATATGTATGTTGCCGAAAATGTTCCCCAAGTAATTTACTTATTTATATACCATATACATATATATGACCCAATTGACCTGCTGTGCTTACAAATATCGTATTTTGATGTTTTATTATTATTACATATGTATATACGATTAATTTTTTGATTGTAATGTGTATTAGAAGTTTAGAACAAGCGGTATTTTGATTTTGATTTCTACTACTCATGATTTAGTAACATTTTGTTGGTAATCAATCATATTCATTTGCGTCTGTTATTTATAGAATTAGGGTGATTGGTTGGTGTGCGGTCGTTCATTATTGATTAGTTTGACAAAAAAAAAAAAATATTTTCTGTTTTTTGGTTTGAACAAGATATTAGAATATTGTTATTAGAATGGTTACAGGAAATCCGCAATTTTGACTTTCACACCTATAAAAAAAAGAAAAACAAAGAAAGCTTAAATATTTATGTATAGTATACGATACAAGATCGAGATAATAAATACAATATTTCACTTTGTGTTTTATAGTTTTGTTATCATTACACCATGGTATATTTATAATGTACTGTTTGTTTAATATTTAAGTTAATGATTAGAAAATTTTATATCTGAACATCGGTAAATATAGATAATAATTTATCTTTTGTCATTTACTTAAACCGTTAAGTACTCGTACTTAATTCAAACACATTTCCAACCTCATCAATAATAAAATTCAAATTAATCAGCTGAGTCTAATGTTAAGTTAGAAATGTTTAAAGTTGGTGCAAATTTAACCGCCCATAATATGAAAATTAAAATTTCAATGCCATCTAATTTTCGACGATGCTCGATTAAATGCACGGCATACAGTGTATTCAATCGAACATTGCTCCAACTTTGAAAATTCAATTGAGTAGTCAGTTCGAAGTTTCAAGATGATTTGATTGATTGATTGATAAGATTGCCCAGCCAAGCATTAGTGCAAGGATCCCGGAATACGCCGGGTTCAATGTACACCCGTTTACATAAGTATAACAAAACTGAATGATAGGATAGGATTGTTAGTTGGGAGAGACTCGACCCGGTTACAGAAGAGTAAATATATAGTAAAATAATTAGCACATGACAACACAATTTCTAAACTACAGCTTATTCACTACTTGTTGATCCTGGAGGGTTGGTCAAATCTAAAATTTAAAATTTAATTCTGAAACTCAGGATTAATTTTAATACCTATAGTAATGATTAATACAGGAACTATGTTATATTCTGAAAATTAAATTACTTATTAGTAGACTAATGAAGAGACCCCTTTCAATTTTCTTTAAACTAATTTAATTAATAGGCATTAATGAACAAAATACATAATTAAATAAAACACAATATATTAATTTTACAAAAAATTGCTATTTTATGAAATCGAATATGATGAATCTCCCGATACTTAGCTAAAACTTCTAAAATAAAGTTTAAAACTTAAAATTGCTAAGCTACGATTTAAATTCACAACGCTTGTTCTATTAGTTAGACGTGTGAGCCAGTTATTTAGTTATTTATACCCTGCAACTAAATTTAAAATAAAATTAAAATAAAAAGTTAAAAATAAATAATTAGCCCTAAAATTTCCTTACTATCTGTACCTAAATTTTGTTCGCAAACCGAGAATTGAGAGTAGAATAACCGCAAATTTTTAGTAGTGGTAGATTGTGTGTATATTAGTGGCCACGTGAGTGTTGTTTATTTTTTTATGAAATTGACGTCATTTAATTTTCTTCTGTCTATCGAAAGTGTTTGTATGCTAAAAATCATTAAACAACCGAAAATATTTCATTTATATGTTTTTTTTAATAACAAACACGAAAAATAATTTATCCTTTAACTCAAAAAAAAAAAAATGTTACTTCATAATCAAAAACAACAACAAATCAAGTCTCTCAAAAATTATTTTGTTTGTAGAATGACAAATCTCAACTCAAAAGCAAGAGAGAAGTATAAAACACGAGAAGAGAAATGAACGCAATCACCAAAATATACAACCGATTCACCCGATTTAATTATTTTTGATGCTTACTGTCCGAAAAAACGCACAAATACAACAAACAAAAATAATATAACACAACCACAAAAATGCATACTATACATCGTGTACGAATACAAAATTCTCAATTCTCGTGTCTCGGTTTGCGAACAAAATTTACGTACTGGAAACAGGAAAATACTATTATTAGAATTTATTATTTATATAATTACATATATGATATAATTTAAAGATGATTATGATACGTTGCACCAAAATCTATAATGTACCAATAATTAAATTAATTACTGTATGTAAATAGGCTATTTACGATTACGGCTCAAAAAAAAAATTTCACGGGCATCTCTGAAAACTAAATTAAATTAATATTTATCTGTTAATACAAAATCTTTACTACTTGATTAATAAAATTTAACTTATATAAATTTATTAGTGAAAAATATTAAAAATAGTTGTCACAAGACAATACAATTTTTATGCTACATGACAGCTGAAGCTTGAAGTTTCTGAATGCTGAGCGAGGATTCATATGTATTTCTGAAAATTCAAATCGAAATTAATTAATTATTGCTCATTGTTACATTAAAATTAAACTAAAGAATTATTTAAACTCTAATCCTGGAGCGTTGAATAAGGCTGGAACTATATTCTGAAAATCGGGATTAGGTAAATTTAATCCTTATAAAATTATTAATTCTGCAACTAAGTTTTAGTTCAGTCAACTAAGAAAGGAACTCCTTTAGAGACTCTTCACTCTTATATTAATAAATAATAATTGATGAACAAAATAAATGGAGTGCCACGCCTAGTTTCTTCATCCTGGAATCCCAATGTATCCAATCCAAAAACTACAGTTTAACTCAAAACTACTATTATAAATGAATCATTTTCGTGAACCTGCCACTTAAGGTATAATAGTTTGATCTATGATGACTGTTCTGTAATGAATTACAATTAATATCACCAGTACCCAAAATTAAATATATAAGACACCAATTAGTTTCTAAAGTATGAATTCAGAACTGAAGTTCTGTAATTTAGGTGGATACAAATCAAAACAACAGAATTTTTTTTTTAAACTACCTGTCTGCTGTTGGCTTCAAATTTCTGGAAATCTGCGTTGGGTACTCACGAACACCTCTGAAAATCAAGATGGAAACCTGTTAATCAACACTAAATACCATTTTTAAAATTTAAATTAACACTATTAAATAAGAGCTTAAACTCCCATTATTTAGTTATTAAACCTGCCATAGTACAAGTAATCAATTAAATTCTCCACCATGGACCAATATCTCTGAAAATTCAAATCAAATAATAATTCCTGTAGTTGGAGCTCAAGAACATAAGTATAATTCTATAAAGAAATATTGTAATTTGATACTTATTATAAAAACATACTAAAATAGACTTAAGTAATGGATTAACCCGACTACCAAAACTCGTCATCTGCACATTTTTGCAATTTTCCTCAACCGCAAGCTGCAAAACATCTCATCTCATCATAACGGAAACATCACGCAACAACGGAAATAAAATACTTTATTTTACTTAGTCATGCATAAAAAGTAAAATTTAAAGTTTTATTATTTTACTTCCATATAAACCTTCGTACATTTTCACATAAAACAATTTACACTTTGGCGAATAAAAATTTTATTGCAAATTTCAATTTCCTAAAATCAATATTCGCTATAACGAGGCCTGACTGTATTACATATGATAGTTTCTGATTCGATTCAAATCTACTCCATAATACAAATTATAAAAATCCTATTAGAATCGAATACATGAAACTTTAATTTCTAATTAAATTTCCAATTCGACTCAAATTTATTCGATTTTACGTACTACGTAGTATAAGAATCTCATTTGATCCGAATACATGACAATTTTGCGTTGCGTCTTGTGTAGCTCATGGTATACAAAGAGCACACAGTTAGCTCATACATACACATAACACGAGAGAAAACAACGCCAAATAACAATAAAAATAAAAAACGCATTATAATATAATACCACAGAATACCCAGAAGCGACATAACGCGGTTTTTATACGGAGAAAATTGGACTTATTTTTTTGACCTTGGCTTGTCGAAGGTAATATTTTCAGTGTTAAATTATCGTTCAGTAGCTGAAAATTCAAAATTAACATGTAAAATATAAAGTAAGAGCAAAAAGTTCTTGGTCCACGTAATGTCTGTTCTGGTTGTTTATTATTCTGTGATAATACTATAACCGTGCAACAAATAAATTATAATACCTATGAAGGACATATCTGTCAAAAAACGGCGATAGAAAGATTTAATCTAAAGATGGTACTACTACCTAGTTTTTTTTAAATTTTTTTTTTATTATTGAAACAAAAATGTAAACAAAAGCAAAAAATACGAATAAAACAGACGAATAATACATAGCCATGAATTATAAAAAAAAATAATTTTATTTTTTATTTATTTACCAAAAATTAAAAATTGTTAAAGCTGACATCTTTAGAAGTAATCCCGTACTCAGTTTTGACGTATCAAATAATACTGCATTATCGATTAAATCTGCCTATATCATTGACCGAAAGTTTACTATGAAAAGTATAGTTATGTCCCTTATAGGTTATTATAATTTATTTGATAACCACCAACACACATATAGGAAAATAAATGTTTTCCTATAATCTTCGATGTGCGTAGCAGGGGCAGGGGACGTATCGATGTGAATACGTCCTTTCTAATTATTTCTAGAATAATGTTCTATATGTAAAAGCATACATATGTTATATGTATATTCAAATGTTAAATTATTAGGAATGATGTCAAAGGGCCGAATGTCGAAGGGCCGAATGTCGAAGGGCCGAATTTCAAAGGGCTGAATGGGTCGAAGGGCCGAATGTCGAAGGGCCGAATGGGTCGAAGGGCCGAATGTCGAAGGGCCGAGAGGGTCGAAGGGCCAAATGGGTCGAAGGGCCGAACGGATCGAGAGGCCGAATGGGTCGAAGGGCCGAATTTTTTTGTTTGGTTACATAAGGATCCATACCAAAGGTTACATAAGGATCCGACAACATCATTCAGAACATAAATAATAAAAAGATTCAAAAATTATACTCAAGTAACTTTATAGATAAGGAAACGAAACAGAAACTAACTACCTATACATCAGTGGCCCCGAAGTTTTATGAGCTTCCGAAAGTACAGAAAGACAATCACCCGCTGAGACCCATTGTATCGTTTATCAACAGACCCACATACAAGACATCTAAATATTTGGCTGATCTGTTGAAAGTAGCATTTAGTTGAGTTTGTTAAAGAGCAGATTGTCCCACAGCGACATATGTTGATTAGATTAGACGTGGTATCACTCTTTACAAACATCAACCTCGGCTTAGCTTTAGATACGATTTCGGGTAAATGGTTAACGATAGAGACCTACACCAACATTCCCAAAACAGAATTTTTAGATCTTGGAATTTTGTTTAAAATCGGGATACTTTACAGCATCGAACATTTTTTACAAACAAATTAATGGTGTTGCGATGGGTTCTCGGCTATCGCCGATTATAGTACATATAATAATGGAAGTGTTGCTCGACACAGTACTCAGCTCCATTAATTTTAATATTCTGTTTGTTAAGAAATATGTTGATGACCTATTGTTATATTTGAAGTACTGTCGAAATTTAACTGTAATTATTTTGGCCTCAAATTTACTTTGGAAATGGAAACAGAGAACAAATTACCTTTTTTGGACACGTTATTGATCCGTAAAGATAATGGCCAAATTGATACTGTCTGGTACGCAAAAAATTTATCTTCCGGCCGTATTCTAAATTTTAATAGTTTCCACCCGTTAAACCAAATTGTTAATACTGCATTTGGGTTTATAAACCACGTGAAAAAATTAACCACTGATGCAACTGTTGACACCGATAAAATTATCAAAAATTATTTGTCTAAAAATAAATACCCAAATTATTTCATTAGTAAATTGATTAATCGGTTTAACAAATTAACCGTAATAATAATACCATTAATAATAACAGTAATATAGCGAATCGCGACGCCGCTACTAACCAAATTATATCTTACAAACCAATCGTTTACGTGCAAGGCCTTAGTGAGCATATTGCTAAAGTGTTGCGTAATGAAAACATAAATTGCAAAATCAGTCTTTCGGCAGCTAATCCACTTAGGAAAAAGATTTTTAGTCAATTGAAAGATAGCACACCGGAGTCACTCCGATCTAACGTAGTGTATTTGGTTCCGTGTGGCGCCTGTGGTCTTAAGTATGTGGGAACTACGAAACAACTGTTGAAGAATCGACTACGTCAACATAAATCGGACTGTAAAGTACCAATAAGGAATTCTCAAGCCACCACATTGTGTCAACATTCCCATATTACAGGGCACAGATTTAATTTGAATCAAGCCAAAATTCTTGAATATGAAAAATTTTATAAGAATCGTTTGTTTTTGGAAATGGCTCATATTGTCGGCAAACAGGAAATTTTAGTGAACAAGAAGACTGACACGGATGACCTCAGCAAAGTTTGTTCTGGTATTATTAACACAATTTCCAAATTATTATGTGAAAATCCATAACTCTAAATTCTATAATCCACAAACCAAAATAATATTTCGAATGTAGTTAGCCTAAAAAAAGTTTCGGGCAAAAATTATTTGAATATTTTGATTCTAAGCGGCCCCTACATGTAAATTTATGTTTGAAGAACTAGTTTGTACAGTTAAAATTTACATTTTGTTAACCTTTCCCCTAAACTATTATACAAGTATGACTAATTAGTTTGCGCAAGTTTATCTGTGGTGCAAGTGCAACTATGTATTAGCACTAATCGCCATATTATGTTTGTATAATTTATTTGCGCAAACCAAATCATAGAAATAAAAACAATCGAGATAATAAACAGTTTGTTAGCTTTATTTGCGCAAACAAGTAATGTCCCTAAACAGTTTTACTTTTTCTGTAATTAAGTTTGAGTCGAAGTAGCTTCAAATATTAAAATATACAAATCTTTCAAAGAAGTGTGAACAAAAAAATATCAGTCCTGATTGATTTTTATGCCAACAAAATTAAATATATGGTATGTACATATTTACTTTTGAATTAATTATCTAATGCGATTAAAGTAAATTTTAATAGAAGTTACTGACATGAGAAGTTATTCGCAAGAATTTATTACTGAGATTTATCGATTTACACCCTGCGCCATTGAAATGTTCGATTTCGATTATTTACTATTTCATGCAATTCTCTCCTAGATTTTACCTCATTCGCTATTTTTTTTTTATTTTTTTATTTTTCAGCATATTTCACGCCTTATTAGGTATTTAAAACCAAACTAAGGGTGAAATATTCATTCGGTTTCAATTAAGTAGTCAAAGAGTTAATTTTACAAAGTGTCGCTCTAATTTAAATGCTAACGAAAAAGCCAAAATTTTGCAAGCAAAGGCAAAAAGTACACACATTCACAAATTGCAAGAGTAATTTAGTGTAACCAAACAGCAGTTAGAAAGTTTTTAAGGCACTATTCCGAAAATCAAACGATAATTTGGCTCTGATGCAAAGAGGAGAACTTCTGTTTCAACAAATCGAATTTCAGATATTTAGATCTTAAGCAAAGGTTTGCTACGGCTTTGGAGCTGAGAAGTTAGCTTATAATAGCAACAACCTTTGGACCCGATGTAAGGACAAGGGTTCGGCGACGAAAAGGCAAACGGTATTTAACAGAATGTATTTTTTTTTTTTTTTTTTTTTTTTTTTTTTTATTTTTTTTATTGTTCATTTCCAGGACGATTACTCTCCGCGAGTTATTGATGTTATTTGTGAAGTAAGAATGCTTAATTTTAATGTCTATTTTGTTTAGGTAGCCGAATTTAAAAATAGCTTGGTGATTGAGTCGTTACCCTGGACAGGAAATAGTCCTGACCTCAATATTGATGAAAATATTTGGTCCTTCATGGGAAAGAAGATTACAAATTACAAGCTGTAAAGTGCCAAAGAGCGGAAAAAACTTATAGAAAAAGTCTGGTTTGAAGAAATAACAATATATTATTTAATCAAACTTTAGAATTCAATGCTGATCGGGTTTAAGGCCATCATAAAAGCCAAGGGCTGGGTTATTAATCATTGATTTTAAAAAGTTCCATTTCCCTCAAAATATTTTGGTTGAGATGAATTATTTTATTTCTGTTAATTCTTATTTTGAATGAAAATTACCATTGTCAACAAAAAACTAATTTTCAATTGAAAAAACTTTGTTAAAAACACTGTAAAGACCTACCAAATTGTTACGAGGTACGGCGGTAATATTCCTTATCCGACGTTATGTAGGTCTAAAATGTCGGATTACCGTTATTTTTATTTGAATATATTCGGAATAGTGTAAAAATTGTTTTGATAATCAGAATCTATCATTTTTGCCATCTACTTTTGAAGCAAACTGTGGTATTTCCAAAATTTACTTTAAAAATTCAAACCGAACATTTCAATGGCGCAGGGTGTATATAAAGAACTTCCATGTTTATGGAAAGTGATATCGAAGGAATATAGTAAGAGAGATAAGAGAACTCGAGGCTATAATAAACTGGTCATTAAACTAAAAGAAGTTGAAACAGAAGCTGATAAAGAAACTGTCTTATCCAATAAAACCTTAAATTGTGTATAGTCCATACGAAGAAAATTTCTAAAGTCTGATGTAGATGAAACTTTTAGTTCATCTAACAAATTTAAATGAATCAACTTTTTACGTTTTAACAGCCATTCTCTACTCCAATTTCTTTTCCTTTTATTTTGTTCACTATAATAATAAATAATTAAAAATGCAGCAACAACCTTCCTCTTTGGCATCTTTAGTACAAGTAATGCTTTTGAAGTTCTTCCAATATGAATTAAAGCTATACTGTACAATTTGTATGCGCCAACTAATCACCGAAAAAGAAATATTTATACACGTCATTCCATATAGTGCATAATTTTGTATTAAACAACATATTTTGTTGATACTATCCTTTTTATATCCCTAAACATAGCGATGTGTTTGTACAAACATTACATATGCAAACACAATTTACTAAAAATTGGAAGGTCTAGGTCCATATTTTGTATTAAATACTTTCTGTTGCAAACTTATTTTAAAAAAAGATTGTACATGTAGGGGCCGCTTAAGAAAATATTTTGGAAGATATACACAAACAATTACGGATTTATTTTTATATAACTATATACATACATACTTTATATAAAGTAATATAGTCTGAAGTGTTTGTGTAACATTTTGTTTTTGGAATATTTGGGGGGAAAATTATCATTTAACGGTAGGTTCAAAATTAAGCATTGCATACAATTTTCTATAAATTGTTAATAAAAAAATACTTTTTGTGGTTGCTTTATATAATGTATACAGACCTGAAGAAGATGTAATATATGAGCCGTTAATTTTGAAAGTGGTGCAAGTCCATTTTTCAAAAAATTTAAGTTAATGATAACAATAGATACATAAAAGTATAATCTTTCTAACGGTGAACAATTTATAGTCAAAATAAAAAAAAATTAATCCCTAATACTTGTTCAAAAAATAAGAAAATTCAAAATCCCGTATATTTTTGCATTTATTGTTTCTCTATTCCTTCATTTTCTCGTTTCAACAAAATGTGGACTTGCCCCACTTTCAAAATAAACGGCTCATATATCGAAACTTCGCGTCGTCGTAAAAGAAAGAGTTTTATTTTTAAGGCTGTAAACCCGAAGGTAGCATAATATATAATAAATTATATCCAGCCGTTAGGAGATTTTTGAGTATTTGGACTAATTAACCATTTTGAAAGGTATTTCAGTCACACATTTTTGGACTGGAATACCTTTTGGCTGGTTTGTATTTTGACTGACTATGTATACCTGCAAGTTGGCTCCGGTGATCCAGTCAAAAAAGAAATAATTTCGGTCAAAAAATTAAAAGGTAATTCTGTCAAAATATTTTTAATCTAAAATGCGTTTTCAAAAAATAATTCAATTAAAAAACTAAAAAGGCATAAAAGTTCTGTCTTACTTTTTTGACTAGGATACTTTCTGGGGTTTTCACCGAAATTTGCTTTGAAAAGGAGATTCAGTTAAAACAATTAAAAATAAATTACAATCAGAATTATTGTAAAAAGTGTAATAAATGTTATGGTTCATCCAGATTATGGTTGCGTCCGAAATGGGTTCTGGATCCATCCAGTTCTCCCAGTTCCTATTTTTCTGCGACCTTTGTTACAATTCCAATGTACATTCCTTTATAAGCAACAATCGTTTGTTATATCTTTTTATCGCAAGATAAGTTTTTTACTTTTCTCCCTCTTTTTCATGTTGATTGCACCTTTTAATTTTAGTAGCTGACTAAGCGACGTGTACATACTTTCAAGTACCTACATTAAACGAAAGTTGAAGTACTGTATGATGTTCTGCGTTATTTTGTTAGTATTTTATTAGTGGTTTGTTGTCCCAATGTCAGAATCTGGCAGGTTATTCAAATGATGGCATTTAATTTTAATAAATTGCAAATGCTTAATGCTGCAATTTTAGCAGCATATATTCGTATGCATACTAAAACAATACATAAACTATTTCTATAGCAAGAACCAACAATGTACAAAAACTGGCATTTGTGGTTAAAATATGTTCCATGAATAGATTTAGTATCCTAACATTAAATTGCAAATATCGTTGATAGAAGACACAATTACTTGTCACGATAAAGATTTCACAAATTATTCTAAAACGAGAATGATTTTCCCCGCTTTGTTATAGCATACGCGTATACAAGAATTCAATTTTATTTATGATACACAAATATCGGCAAAATACAAAGTGATTTATTCAACAATGTTCTTGAATTGCAAATTGTATTTTAAATATCATTTTGAAATAAAGTTTTTTTTGGTGATGTTGTTGTTTGTATATCAAATTTCGTTTTCGAGCAGAAAACAATTTGTTTTTTTTTTCTGTATTAACAGATGGTCGTCAACAAAAACACTCGAAATATGATGATGTCCTCCTATATACCTATCTTCGACAGAACATTATGAACAATATAAAAAACTTTTCACATTATCGTAATTTATTTAGTTTCAATGAAATTTGACATTTTCAAAACAACAGCAGCAGGAGCACATTGCTTATGACGAGAAAATAAGGAAGAGATGGGAGTATCATGAAGTGACGATTAATTTGTAAACTATGTAATTCTATACTGATTGATGTTTGAACACAAATTTTCAACCATTGGATATTTTATCACATCAAGTCTTTTTTTGCTTTTGTTTGTTTTTATGGTTTTGTCTCTAAATGTACATATAAATGGGAAATATTAATTTTGATTAAAATAGGATAAAGACGCATTTTTTCATGGTGGATTTGCCGCAGATAAATCTTGTGTGTCATTTTGCCAAATCAAAAGGCATGAGATAATTTCTTTTTACAGATTAAAAGTAAAGCTCACAAGGTTGCCTATAGCAAACAGGTTCATCCAATTTCATAGATTCTATAAAAATGTTGATTATAATTAAATCGAATTTTATTTTATTTTGGTTATACCTTAACGTTGGTTCTGTTTTTCTTTTGAATTTAAAATTTGTTTATTTTAGTTAGTATGAACTCAGTAAAGTAATCAAACTCTAACTAGAGTGAAAAATTAGAGTGCAAGAAAAATAAATTTCTTGAGGCTATCTGGTTTTGTTATTAATATTTTTTAGCCAGTAAAGTGAACCCCGCCCAAAATTGGATTATCCTCCACTAGTTTAAATTATAAATACAGTAATCCATTTTCGGTATGAATTTAAACTAATGTTGCGTTTGAATTTGTTATATCTCTTTCGATTTTAAAGCAAATTGAAAAAATATTTATGACATAAACTTTGCCATAGAAAAACTTTTTCTTTAAAAACCTAAGGGAGATTTTTTAGAAGAGATTACCTGCAATTGCTCTTCAACCTTTCTTATTTGAAATATATAAATTGCGTTATCATCAAATATAAAAGGTTCAATTTACAATTTTGTCTAAATAAATTTTTCTGTGACATTTTCTCTTAAGGAAATGTTGATTTTGAAGAATCTTTTGATATCCATCTATTCATTTTTGATTGGGCTTGAAACTTAATTTAATGTTTTTTGTTGATACAGGAAATCGTTCACCAGGGCATGACATAAGGTACAAAGCAGCGTATGTTAAAACGATTCGTTTTCCTTCAATTAGCAGAATTTTCCTTTATTTTTCTTGGAACGGGATTCTAAAGTGATTATTAGATAATGTTCAGGGAGCTTGGGAATATCTTAACCCGATTATAAAGAAATTCGAAATGTACGATGATGATTCACTTATTCATTTTTCCCATTAAAGATTTTAAATCGACAGAATCTTATCACATTAAGAATGCTTCGAATATTTAAATTGACTGCACAAAGTTAAAAAGAGTTTATAAAGAAATTTAAAAATCAATTAAGACCTTTTCAGAATCTTTTATTTCCAAATCCCCCCAACTTCAAAAATTCTTGAAACTAGTCGTTTTCGAAATTCAACAAAAACCAGCGTTATTTTCTCACAGCTGGGGAGGAATTGCCTGTCATGTTGCGATTTCTCGCAACAGTGGCCCTATTCCGGTTTTTCCGGGGAATTGGAAGTTGGGGAAATATATTTATTACTAAACTGCAAACAGCAAAAATTCCCAATATTTTAAGCCCTATTTCCCAAAAGTGCATTCTGGTAAACTGGGCATAATTTCTTATGGAAAAAACACTAGCTCAAATGTTTAACACTTAGAGTAACTAATAGTTTAGGAAAAACTGTAATTTTTGAAGCAAAACAAAGTAATTAAGTAATTTTTTTTCAACCATTGTGGCAACCATCTTTGAACAAATTTTTAAAGCAAATATTTTTGCTATGGTTTTGTCAAATATTTGCTACGTGTATCAGTCCTTTATGCTGCACTTTATCAAAAGTTTGCGCTATATCTAAAAAGACTGCAGAGCAGTACTTGTTTGTTCTAGGGTTTTCCTGATTTCAAATACAACTCTATTAACTTGTTCCACGGTTCCGTGTTCTTCTCTAAATCCGAATTGATGAATACTTTTTTTCATGCAGAATTGGTTTAAGTTTTTATTAGATAGATTCGCTAATAAATTGATTGGCGATATGAGTTTACTTTTGTTTCAATTTTTACAAGATTTCGGAATCATTATGATTTGTGATCCAG
Organism: Tipula helvola; assembly: GCA_963556165.1. Taxonomy (NCBI): domain Eukaryota; kingdom Metazoa; phylum Arthropoda; class Insecta; order Diptera; family Tipulidae; genus Tipula; species Tipula helvola. The sequence goes on along the minus strand of OY744481.1, from coordinate 187,150,813 downwards.
GTTTTAGAAAAGCAGTCTGTTCTCATTTTTCTAGAAAATGTTTAAGTATTTGGCCAGTCTTCAGATCATACCCGCGAGCTTTTCTTGGATCATTGTTTTTTTCTTTTCTACTAAATAAAAGTGGCGCTAAATATTTAATTGCCTGGATTTTTTCAACTTCTGCGTCATCAGGTATCAATTCGGGGCTTCCAATTTTCTCATTAGAGTTACCATTTAACACTTCTACAAAAGAAATTTCTTGAGCAGAAATATTTTAATACAGTTGAAAACTACAGTCAAAAATCATCAACTCAGTCAAAAATGATCAGTTTAGTTTACACTAAATTTAATAACCTGTTAGTTTCTTCTTCTTCTTCCGCTGGCGCATCGTCCCATGAAGGGGTTTGGCCGCTAACGATGTTCTTGCAAATAGTTCGATCTATTGGAAGAGAACGCCAAACACGGTGACCGATTGTGGTTAGGTCCCTTTCATCGTCAGCCATCCAATGGGTAGGTGGTCTCCTACGAGTTCCTACTTTCGTTGGTGCTCACTCCATGTTTAGTAGTCCGATTTTGCGAATGAAGGATGTGTCGAATTCGAATTTCGTGATTCATTCGCATTCTTCTTCGCATTCGGCCCGAGAACTATTTTAATGATTATTTCTTATGATATAGGTAGATGTTTGTTCGAAAGGTTGATTGAAGCTCTCTGGGCGGTTTAGGCTCAAAAATATTGCCTTTATTGCGTGACGGGCTCATGTTGAGATTTCGTAACAGTAAAGTTTTATAGGTTGTTAACCGAACACTACGCCCCTGTAGGAGGATTACAGCCCTCATACTTAAGCCTACTCCTTTAACAGAGTAGTTTCTAAAGGTAGCCACGTAGAGGCAGTGCACTTGCTGCACAGACAGCAGCCTGACCGTCCACTGTTACTTTAGTTAATAAAATAAATTTTAAAATATCAGTTGTAACTTATCCTTTAAAGTTCCTTTAACTTATCCTTTCCCAATATTTATAAAGCGACACTCGTTTATTTTTAAAAGGTATTATTTAGGTTCTTCTAATTTGCAAAAAATTTAAATTAGTAAACAGTAATTTAAATAAGAATCGAAAGAATTAAATTAGATATTATATTTCAGTGCTAATCAATTTTAATTCAACAACCATCTTCGTGCGTACCAATCTTGATCCTTGATGTAATGTACATATGTGATTAATTACAAAACATTTTTCTTACAAGAATTTTTATCCCGAAAAATTTAATTAAGATTTTATGGCAAAGATTACAATTTATCTTGAACCTTTTTTATTTGATATATATAAATTGCTTTACCCGTAAATATAAAAGATTCAAGAGCAATTTGCAATCTTTGCTAAATCAATTTCTCTGTATTTGTAAGGAAAAGTTGATGTAATTATAGATCATTTTTCAAAATTTGTTTGATGTCCGTTTATTCAACCTGGATTTTGCCTCAGAAATTTGTTTTAGAATTAGAAGAGGTGCTTTGATATAACTTTTCACGGAAAGGCTAATTTATTCATATATTCCGTTGCCTATGTTTTTTTTTGGAGAGGATTTGATTAATCTAAAACCATAGATTACGAATAAATTGGCATTGAAGAAAATAAAAAGAACATTTGGGAAAACCGTTTTAGCACAATTATACTACTTTAGGAATTTGCCTGTTCCTTAATATTTTGTTTAAGTTATAGAAGCCAGAATATTTTAAAAGCTCGAAGTAAGCAGAAAACCGAATTTTACGACCTAAGCTGTAATAATAATTTAAATCATGTAACTCTAGGGGATACTTACTGACTGTCCATCAAATATAAATTTTGATTTCAGGAGTTTTTTTTATTAGATTCAGAAACGATTTGCCTAAGCAATTCGTATAAAATAATTTATCTAAAGCCATGATGCCTAATCTATTTTATCAAGTAATATCAAAATTTGGGTTAATAAAATAGGGCCGAAGACTGAACGTGGTAAAGGATTAAGAAGTCAGTTAAGAATTTAAAACTTAGGAGTGCGGCAATAGAATAGCTTAGTTGTCGTGGCTCGCTGCGATTCATAGCTAAAAATCAACTCAAAATTTATAGGAATTTAAAACTTATCGCAGGAATAGCCTTGCAAAGCCGAATCAAATCAGCAAGAGTCGAGGAATTGCTTTGAACACATATTTCTCAACATTTGGCTCCGCAATTTATAAATATAACATGTGATACAATACTTTGGAGATATGCGATATAACCAGTAAAAAACCAACAACTTCTGTAAACTTCATAAATCACAATCAATCCGTTTTTTTCTAATATACTAATAATCGGTATGATTGTCGGTCAAAATTCGCATGCATAGTACAAATATGCACATTCTTAAAATTAACTACATAATATTTGCCTCTTCTGCCCCAACTGTCACCTCAACATATCAAACACAACAATAGTTTGTAATCTGCCTCTAACCATCCACATTAGAACATTTGTCAAACGATATGCTATAAGTTGGGCCACAGACAAACTTCTCTTTATATTATTTGTGTGGGCATAAAACATACAGAAACGAGAGTTTTCCTTGAGTTTTAGATTTAGTGAATATAATTCGTTAGGGCAGTACGTTCTTGCCTCATACTGAATGTATGAAGTTAGAATTGTATTTTTGTAATTTGGTCGTATTCGTAGCTACCTAAAGAGTAGACCGAAGTTTTGTTCGTACGAACTTTTCAGTACGAAACCAATCTACCACATAGAGAACTCAAGCAGGCTTCTTATTTTTTATTCAGGGTCGATGAATGTAGTTGGCCAAATATGCAATATAGAATAATAGAGAACTACAAAAACAAAGAAAGAAGTTTAATATTCTATCGTGCATCATACTATAGCGTACTATGTGAAGTAATAGTGTGAATTAATTCACTTTCCATCTCAAGAGAGACATTAATGCGAAGTTCACATGTCAAGAGATTACCACATTGTTAGCTAAAATAATGTCAGTATTACAATCAGAACTATTATGTAACATTTATTATTATTCATTCCAAAGCTAGTGAGATCGTAAGAGTTGTACGTTAAAAATAAGCCCATTCTTGAATGAAACAAACATTCTTTCGGATAAATTAATTAAATTAAATTTGTAACTTGAAAGTTAAATAATTGCTAAAAGTTAATAACAAAATCGTTGCCAACAATTTTATAGAATTTAAAGGTTGGTTGAGATATGATGGTTTTATAATTTTTTACAACTGCACCGATGAAACACATTTCTGTTTGCTTGGCCAAATGCCAGTCTTTGTGGGAAACCTAATCCACTTGTGATGAAGTTTACTTTATTTCAGTGGAGTTAGAAATTTAGCAATTTTAGTGGATGCGGGAATTTGTGAATACCTACCGAAAAACAGGAATTTTAATAAAACGAATTAAAATAACATTTAGACAATTTGTTACTATATTTAAAAAACTTGCATTTGAGGAATTTTTCCCGTTTTTTTGTTGGTATTTTTCTTAACTAATATATAATGCTTAAGAGTTAACTTTCCTGTAAAAGCGTCGCTCTGAAACTATTGTTAACGAATTCGGGAATTCGAACTAGAGTAAAATTATTGACTAAAATCTTTTTGCCACAAAACACTTGTTATAGCTTGGTACGGACATCATTTTTCGACCGTCGCATTTTTGTTCAATATCTAAAAGTTTTTGAGTTTGGTTTTTGTGGTTTTAAACGTTTTGGCTGAGGATCCGATCCTTATGATTCGGACCCAGTCTCTGAATCGTATATGGCTTCTTGTGTAGAGCGTGTTTCATCCAGCAATTCATCTTCATACAAATTTTCAGATTCGGTAACAATAGATTCAGAATCACTTTCTGGAACACTACTCTGCATTTTCCTTGGTTCAAATTTTCCTGAAAAAGTCAGAAAAACGAGTTATGTATTACGTGTTGCCTTGTTACCACAGAAATAATATCGATATTGTAAATTTAACAATTTTGTAGAAAATTGGATTTGATGGTTTTAAATGCCAGTTACGGTTTATGCATATGAGGCAATGCCTTTAAGAATGCCATATTTTTATAATACAGCCAAGAAGGCTTTTTATTGATGATGATGTTGTGAGAATGCTATTTAATATGACGATAACTCAGATTCTACAAAAGAGAACAATAATGTAAATACGCAGAAGAACAGAAAAATAAAGCGCAATAGCGGGCAAAAAAATTACACAAATACAGATAAAATTGTTCCAGTCAAAAAAATTGAAAATATAATATGCAAATGATCAAAAAATTGCCGAACTCTTGTCAGTGAAGCTGATCGCAAAGCAAATTTTGACTTATTTTGGAACCTGGCAGATTTTAATAAACAGAATACATATATTTCTCTCCGGAGCTGTTCAATGGTAGAATGTAAACAGAAGACGCCAAAGAAATTATAAGGGAATACAAAGAAAATTAGCATATAAATATTATTTAACTGTTCCAGCTGGGAAAATTTTGGTTTGCAAAAACATTTTTGTAAATACTTTTAAAATATTTATAGGACGAATAGATCGAGTTTTAAAATCTTAAGATAATGTATTGGATATGTGTGGGCACATGCCAGGATCCTCTAGAAAAACTTCAGATCTCCAAATAAAATTTATAAAGAAGCACATCCAAAGCTTTCCGGAGTATGAGAGCCATTATACCCGATTGCATAATCCTAACCGGAGATATTTAGACCCTGAGTTGAACGTCAAGAAAATGGATAAGTTATATTTGCAAACGTGTGAAGAAAATAATATTTACCCAGTTAAAGAAATTACATATATGAGAATTTTTAAAACAGAATTCAAGTTACATTTTCACCAACCGCGAAAAGACACATGTCAAAAATGTGATTTTATAAATTTGAAAAAAAAACATCTTGTAACAATGCTGAAATTGCAAGCATCACGAACAAGATGTTCACTTAAAAAACGCTGAATTAGCAAGAAAATGTTTTCAAGAAGATATAAGCATTAGAAAATCCAGATAGATATTTCGCTTTTTATTTTAATTTGCAGAAGGCATTACCCTATCCAAAGTTGTCAGTATCCATTACATATTATAAACGTAATATGTATGTTTTTAATGAGGGATTCCACAATTTTCATGATAATAACGTTAGGAAACTATTGTATCTAGGGGTGCTCAAGAAATTGCTTCGTGATGTTTGAAGCATTTGGAAAATGTAACCGCGCAACAACATGTAATAGCCTATAGCGATATGTGCACTGGGCAAAATAGGAATTTAAAATTGGCTTTAATGTGGCTTAAAGTTGTGCAGTCTTGCCAAAATTCCTTAGAAATTATCGATCATAAATTCTTATAATCTGAACATTCTTCTGGACTACAGATTACTATACCATTACACAACAATGTCGAAAACATAAAAAAATTATTTTACATGAGATTTTGTTTCGACGAAATCACTAGAAACTAACTTCACTAATTGAAAATGCAGAGTTTAAAACCCTAGATTTTCCCCGAGAGAAGGGAGACCACGACCAATATTTTTCAAACCATTCAAATGCAAACCCTTAAATATTTCCATATATGTAATATAAAATGGACTTACACCACTTTGAAAGAAAACGGCTCAATTATTTCTTCGAAAAGTTTTATATTGCCCCGGAAAACTGTTCATCAACATATTTTTCCTGTTTTTTTGTTAAAATGACCCCCCCAAGCAATGCTTCAGTTGACTTCAAATTTTGTAAACAGGCAATGGAACCGGAGAATGGAAGGACAACAAAAATAACAAAAATTTATGACTGGAAGAACAGAAAGATAGAAGGACAGGTACGACATCTTTAAATCGATGTTTTGCAGTCCTGATTGGTAACCTAATCCGTCTAGAAATATCAACATCCGAAACAAAATTTTCTGCGCCATTCTAATACATAAGGAAGAGTCTCCGCTAGCTAACTGTTTGCTAAAGTAACTACATTGATTCCGACAACTAGAAACATTTTACGACCCATTTTGTGAAGTCATCTTTTTGGGAAAAAAAAATCGTAACCGGTTATGGGCACCCTTCGAAAATTCGCTGAAAATGGGAATAGTTTAAGAAAACGCACCTTATTTGAAAGGATTTCGAGGTCTATTAATTTTAAAGGCCTTCAGTGGCAAACATAACAAAAAAAGACTTTTTAAAAAATTATTCAACTTCAGTCAACTTCGATGACAGAGGCTTCAAACAAATGATGCAAAGACGATATCATCATCAGCTGATGGGGAGTTCTTTTTTTTTTAAAGCGTTTGGCCGACGGGTTTCCTTCTTTTTTTAATCTAATTTGAGGGGGGGGGGGAGGGGAAACGGACGCTCTAGACGAAAAAAGAGGGTGCCTACAACCGGTTACATTTAAGTGCCGACAACCGGAAATCACGACGTTTCTCGGAGTAACCAAATAAAATGTGATGCGTCATGATTTTGATATAAATCGATGTGGCATCCCAAATCACAACGAAAATACTGTAGATATATCGATAACACTCACCTGTTTGAGATTATTCACTTTGATTTACCGCACTTTTAAAACATTGCAAAATTACAATTGCGTTGATTTTTACGGACTTTTTTTTAATGTGATCGCAGCAAATGAACAAGCTCGTCCATTCACTTCGATATTAGCTAGAAAACTGCGTACTGTCAATATACAAGTACGGCAACAGTCAGATCAGCCATATTTGCATTTTGTCAAAAGTTATTCAGGGGTGCCCACAACCGAAGACTCTCCCCTACTTACTTTTTATAAATTCGTGGTAGTAGGAAAAGATTTAATTAGTTACAACTTACAGAACAATGACAATAAGAAATATTTTAAACAATAATCTGCAGAATCATCGTATAAAGCGATTGTATCATACATGTATTAAAATTAAAACCATATGCTTATATTATGTTATATTATCAATATTAATCGGATTAAATCTAATAGATTCGGGGGTGACCTCACGAAATAATTAAAATCTAAATTAATGAGATATTTTCAAACTCTTCGAAATTTAATTAGAAAGACAATATATCGATAAAATTTATTTGTATTTAGGATTATTGTCTAAAACTATGTGACCTCTTATCAGAATTTGTGTTTATATGTTAGAACTCTTCATCATACATTTTCATTACTTAATTGAAATGATACTGAAAATTTATCGTAATAAACTTTTTTTTTTGGTACCAGATATAAAAAACATTTTATTGTTAGAAAATATACGATAGATTTACGACACAGTGTAATATAATCAAAAAGCACTTGAAAACGTATATAACTTTTATTGTCCAGAATATTTTTTTTTTATGAGGTACCGACAAGTGTTATGTTAAGTATGGTATGTAGCGTAAGTAAGTTGATATAAAGTTTAGAAAGCCCTATCTGATTTTTTTTTTATTTTCCTCAAGTCATTAAACGATTAGCTTTCGTTCGAAGAACTTAAATTGTCGTAGCATCACCAAAAAATGGTGTTTGTATTAATACAAAGCTGTATATAGGCCTAAAGCAGAAATAATTATCATCTTGCGAAACTTTTATTTTTTTGTTCAATATTTATCATCAATATTCCATCAGCGCTTTTTAGAATTAAAAATCTTCTTATAGGTACTTACTTATAATAACACAACCTTAACAAATATCATTATTATGTACTTATATTTTTTTTTGGATGTGGAATAACATCAGCAAACCAAAATTGTTTGTTGTAACTTTTATTATAACAACCTTTTTTAAATCGTAAAATACATATCTACTTACATACACGTAACGTCGTATATGTAAATAAACATACCGAAATAAAACTTTTTCGGTAAAAGATAAAAACTTTAAAGACATAAAAAAATAAAAATTTGTTTAATTAAAAAGCTCTTCTTCTATACATTAGAATTTATATTGTTATATACTGCATTAGATGGGTTTCAATGATTTTTAGTTGTAATTTAAATAAAACATAATAAAAAAAGAGTTTTTTTTAGTATTTCATTAAATCAGCTTTATGCTGTTGTTGTAAGGCTGTTTTCCAAACACCGACTTATTGACTTATTCGAACTTATTCAAATAAGTTTGCTGAAAAGGTGACTTATCCTTTAGTAATTTTTCCTATAGAAAACTTATTTATTTTTGGTGTCATGGAAACATTCTGTCTAATTATTGTGCATAGTCAAAAATTTTCAAAATAAGTCGATAACAGCAATTGGAATGACTTCATTGACTTATTCAAGATGGCGTCAAATAAGTCAATAAGTCTGAAATAAGTCGGCGTTTGGAAAACAGCCTAAGTTTGAGAATTTTAAAATTGAGTTTTAAATGTAATAAAAACATGCTTTTGGTTTAATCATTCAAAAATTTGAGTACATACTTTATGGATTTAAATGTACAATGTTTATTATGGTCGTTACTCGTTTTATAAAAATACACAGGATAAATGTGAATAGTTTTCTTTAATATTTAAACTATAAATAAAGTGTTTATTGCATTTTCCAACGATTTGATGATTATGCAATTTTTTCCGTTTAAGTCTTTATCTCCAGCACATCTGATAAACTGGTGGTTGTTTTTATTTTATTTCATTACTGAGTTGCGTCAAGTTTTCTGTTTCGATATTATTGTTCTGTTTCAGTTGTTGAATTCTTTGAGCTTTGAAGACGTACAACAGCTCCTTCAATTAGTTTCCACAAGAGGATGTCACGTACCAACAATCAGGTGAAAGGCCAAACAACAATTTTTGGAATACTACATAATATGTCATGGCATATTGCAGATGTAAGAGAAATTAGCTCAGAACGTTCGTCCTGAAAAGGTTTAAAATCGGATGCGTTCAGTGAGGATATTTGTGAATTTAATTCGAACATATTCGATTCTTTGAACTATAAGGTTCGTATTTGATTTATAATGAATAAGAAATGAACGAATCTGATTAAACTCAAGTAAGAATACTTTGAAGACTCATTCGAATGGAATTCGCAAATAGCCTTCCTGACTTAAAAATTGCTTATTGAAGCGTAATAATTTATTGCTCGTTTCAAAGAGTAAATTTCGATAGTGATTTTATGAAGTGGATTGCAGGGGGCCTATTATGAAATTTATTCGATATCGTAAAATCCGATCCGCCGCGGATATCGTTGAATACGAACGAAATAAAGTTTGGTTAGTTTATTTCTGTGCAAATTATAATTTAAAAAAATAAAATAAAAATATTTTAAAATATAATTATGGAAAAAAAAATTGACTTCGCTCCTCTATATTTAGTTATTAGAACTAATTTCGTTCATCCACATTTGACAATTCAAATACAAGTTTCATAATAGGAATATCCGCCGCTCGGATTTTACGATTTCGGATTTTACGATTTCGTAATTTACGATATCGGATAAATTTCATAATAGGCCCCCAGGGTTTTTAATCCTAAGACAATTTAAAACCAGAGGCTCATATCAAGGAATTAAGTGGATTGAATCTGCTGTGGTTAAGTGTGAAATTCGAATTTTACAGGAAAACGTTTTTAAATCTAAGTGCCGTTCAAAATCGTATGAATTTTTCGAATTCTTGCTTTTATAAACGATTATTACGGTTGCTTGTAGTTACCGGAATATTACAAAAAATAGATATAATATGAAATCGAATCTGGAGATTTCAAATTTGAGATAATACGCAAAAGGGCTTATCTCATCTTAAGCAATTATGATTTGTGACCACAAGTATTATTATTATATGGGGTCCCAATTAAAAATCCTTAGACCTTTTAAAACTATAGAGCAAACCTCATACCTTCTATGTAAAACTTGATTTTGACGACCGTCAATTAGATCCGTCTGTTATACGTAGACTATTTGCACATTGCGAAGCTCCCTGCACTTCAACAACAGGTGCAATCAATAGGTCATCTTCATTATCGATTGGTTAAAAATCCATTTTGCATGCCATCTATATCGAGCGCCCATTGTGGTGCTATACTCGCCCATATAGTGATGCTTGAACGTTTTCCGTTAATATCTAATTTCAAAACCCCCGAAATATCAAAATTTGAAATTATTAAAATTTTGCATCTTTCGATTGATTTCCAGGATCCATTCCGAACTATTATATTAATTTAGGAACAGTCACGTTTAAGGTAATAACGTTTTGGGAATACTTTTGATTTAAATTCGTATAGCATATTTTAGTATGAGACTAGAGACTTTATTATTTGAAACTTTGGCTTTACTATGAGATTTTAGCCTAGCTACAAACCAATTTACAGAAATTACAGTTACAGAAATTAGAAAATTTGTAAAAATTCCGAAATTTAAAAAAACAGACACAAATTCAATAATTAGGTACTGATAGCATAAAATGTTTTCGTTTATTGTATTAATACATAATGGAATTGATTGATTGATTGATTGATTTAGTGTGTACGACCAAGCTTAAGGCAAGTTTCCCGGATACGCCGGGTCCACCGTACACCCTTTTACGAATAACAAGATCGAGGGAAAGGAAAGGTATGTTAGTAATAGAGAATCAACCCGGTTCAGACACCATGGCGGTTGATAGTTAGTAAATAAGACAAAACACAAGACAACACAATTTCTAAACTACGTTAACTGCTTGTTGTTCCTGGAGCGTTGAGTTCGGCTATAGTTACTGAAAATTAGGATTAAATTTTTAATACCATAAGAATGATTATTTCTGGAATAATATTAGATGTGTATGTATGTATGTATGTGTGCGTGTGTATGTATGTATGTGTGCGTGTGTATGTGTGTGTATGTTTGTATGTGTATTTCCATCGGAGGTTGTGCGGTGGGAGGGGCGAGATTTCGTTCCATCATCATGTTCTTGAGCGGTCAACCAAATTTGTACTAACCGTAGCAAATGTTGCTTGACATCGTTGTTGAAGTTGTTGCGTCTCTTCTCTCTTGTCTACTCGCCCCCCTCGTATTAATACATAATGGAATGCCAACAAAAAGTATGACGACAGAAAAATTTGTCAGGTATAAGTACCAAACATCAAAATGTATTGTATACAATACATAAGTTGTTTGGTACTTATATTACCTGAAAAATTCTTCATTCGTCATATTTTGTGTTGGCATTCCATTATTACTATGAAACAACAACAGAAAACATTTTCAATGTTAAGTTTCTTCAGTACCTAATTACTGAGTTTGTGTGTGTGTTTTTTTTTTTAAATTTGGGGATTTCTATAAATTTTCGAAATTCTATAAATACAAAAAACCTGTGAGTTTAGAGCCATACTAAAATCTCATAGTAAAGCAAACGTCTTCATTAATTTAATATTTAAAAATTAAACAAAAACAAATTTTATTGTACATAATTATACTAAAAAATGGAAAAATAAACTTTAGATTTTTTAAAATGGAAATAAAAGCAAAAAATGGTTGCACTTGCGTTACAGTATACCAAGTCAGTTCGGCCCCTAAATTTTCTATCGCCTAGTTAAAAGTGTATTTAAAACAATTGCCAACTTGGCTTTAAAGTGGATACAGACTGACAAATAGACAGACATACTCTACATCGAAACCCAATTTTTCGACTCTGGGCGCCCAAAACCGGGACAAGTATGAAACTCATAGTATGAGGCAAATTTGCAGATTCAAAAAATAGTTGGGTTACCACCCATACATATCTATGGAGTCAAAGTTATAACCCAAATGGTGTTGAAACTAAAAAAATCAATATTTTGTATAGCGACACCCTATCAAACGAATTTACGGTACTGTGATGTATGAAGGAAAGTAGGTTAGGTTAGGTTAGGTTTGAGTGGCTGCTATCGCACACTTAGGCCAGCAGTGGCCCGTTGTGATACCACAGGATCCCATCTCCCCATTACTCCCGTTGGAACCAACCAGAGCTACTTATATAGCGTAACAAATCTCGCACTCCACAGTCCGCGATGAAGGAAAGTAAAATTTTGTAAAAATAAATAGAGTGACCCTTATAATTTATTTAAAATGCACGATTTTCACAATATTTCGTTTTGAAATTGAAGTTTTAGTTAGTTACCTACAGTCAAAGAACGAACGTTTTTTGGCTTTCCATAGTATCTTGTAAGTTGAAGTAAACCACATCTTTGTAGAAGATTTTAGATCAGTACAATGGCAATTATTTCGATTTTACTCAAATTTCACATAAGTTACTTTTAAGGATATCTTTAATCGTTTTTGTTTTTTTGACTGGTTTGGCCAATTCGAGTATATACATTTTCATCCTAATACGAAAAATGTCTAATATATGCGTACTTATGTTACTTTAAATAACAGTTATCGAATAATTTTTTGATAATGTTGGAGTGATTTAAATTTTTGTAATTATTCAAAATGTATTGCACTTATTATCCAACAAAAAGAGACAGGTTTTTTGGTATCAATAATAATTTATTAATTCCATAAATAAAAATATCAAAAACACAATATTTCGATCACTAAGGATCATTCTCAAGTGTTAGAACACTGAAACTAATAATGAGAAAAAAAATATATAAATTAAAATTTGAATATAACATACAATAAAAGAAAACTTACTATAGTTTGATAATTATTACATTAAAATTAAATTTTAAAATCAAACTCCATCTTAGGAATCGATTCAATATATAAAAAAATGAAAAATACAAATTAAAATATTGTTTTTCCCCCACAAAATACTTTCTTAACAATATATATTATTAATTTTCAATAGAAATAGTTTAACTTTTGTAAATATGTGAAAATTAATTACAAAATTAACTACTTTTTTACCACTAATTGAAACGATATGTTCACACAAGCTTTTCAATAAATTCTAAAAATATTTTTGTCAAGTCATACAAAATCGTAAAGTAATACCAATCGTTTACAAACAAACGTTAAAAAACTTGGAAAAGCTACCAAAATAAAAAAAATAAAAAATATGAAATATGATGAACAGGTCAAGAACGAATAAAAGCACTGGAGTGCGTTCACGAACTCTACATTGTAACAAATTGTTACAACTGTCAGTGTACAAATGACATAGCAGTTAACAACGATATTGTTACAAACATCAAATTTGCTACCAAAACAAACTTTGTTTAGCAAAATTTTGTTTCTGTTATCATAAATATGTACATATAATAAAAAAAAATAATTATTTAATTAACAAGAACCAATATTCATTTCACGTATTCATTTGTATCGAATAAATTATTTTCATCCGTAAATTGATCAATACGATCAGAATCCATAATTGTTTCTTTTAATGACAGCTGGAAAGGCAGTATTGAGTAGAGTTGTAAATGACGTTTGTAACAATAAGGGGAAATTTTGGTTTAGGTTTATGAACAATACAAAGCACGTTGCTGTGGTTACAACCGAGGTTTATGAACGCTTTAGAACTGTCATTGTTAACAATATTGTTATAATGTAGAGTTTATGAACACAGTCCTGGTTCCAAAATAAATAAGTAAAGAATTAAAAAATATTATAAAACTAGAATTGCGAAACATAGATGGCACTATTTTATTTAATAAACAATTATTATCGCATGAACGAGCAAGATATTTGCTATAATAAAGGGACCGTGTATATATACGTGACGTTGTGGAAACACACATATAGCATTAGCGCAACATGTGATTAATTCAAAACATATTCCAGATTTTAATAAGTTCAGGTTACTGTTTAGAGAAAAGAATAAAAAGAAAAGGGAGTTTTTGGAAAGCCTCAGTATTTTATCCGACAAGGACTGTTTTAATTTTAAAACTGACACGGAAACTATTAACACAGCTTATAAATTTTTGATACATAATTACAAAAAGTTCATTAATTAACAACAACATATTTAAATTTAGTTTTAGTTTTTTGTTTTATAATTGTTGAAAGAATATGGTGCACTACAGTAACAATAATCTAGAAAATAGTTTTATTTAACGATTAAAAAACTTTCTGAGTTTATTTAGATTCACCAATATCCGCCCCAATGTTGATAAAATTGACAATTGCTGTTTATATTGACAATTTATCTACATAAATTAGGTAAAGCTCTTCCATCATGAGTTTATATCTCTGGTATATGCACGGTCACTTTATTATAGCAAATATCTTGCTCGTTCATGCGATAATAATTGTTTATTAAATAAAAATAGTGCCATCTATGTTTCGCAATTCTAGTTTTTTAATATTTTTTAATTTTATTCGCCTTTTAACGCAAAGTGGGTGACATCTGGTGGACGATATTGAAACTAGAGTTAAAGGTGAACAGCAATCAAAAAAATATATATTTGGACAATTTTGTTATTGATTTCGGTTCAAAATAATCATTTATTGCACATAAAAGTTATATTTATTTATTCAGCGACAAATTAATTAAAAAATAACACACTTAAAAATAAACGCTGAATTGCTGTTCACCTTTAACTAGTGGCGATCGTAGCGTCTCTCGCGGCCCTTTAAAGGCGAATATTTATTTATTTTGGAACCAGTGCTTTTATTCATTCTTGACCAACTGTTCATCATATTTCATATTTTTTATTTTTTTTTATTTTTTTTATTTTGGTAGCTTTTCCAAGTTTTTTAACGTTTGTTTGTAAACGATTGGTATTACTTTACGATTTTGTATGACTTGACAAAAATATTTTTAGAATTTATTGAAAAGCTTATGTGAACATATCGTTTCAATTAGTGGTAAAAAAGTAGTTAATTTTGTAATTAATTTTCACATATTTACAAAAGTTAAACTATTTCTATTGAAAATTAATAATATATATTGTTAAGAAAGTATTTTGTGGGGGAAAAAACAATATTTTAATTTGTATTTTTCATTTTTTTATATATTGAATCGATTCCTAAGATGGAGTTTGATTTTAAAATTTAATTTTAATGTAATAATTATCAAACTATAGTAAGTTTTCTTTATTGTATGTTATATTCAAATTTTAATTTATATATTTTTTTCTCATTATTAGTTTCAGTGTTCTAACACTTGAGAATGATCCTTAGTGATCGAAATATTGTGTTTTTGATATTTTTATTTATGGAATTAATAAATTATTATTGATACCAAAAGACCTGTCTCTTTTTGTTGGATAATAAGTGCAATACATTTTGAATAATTACAAAAATTTTAAATAACAATTAACAGTATTTGTTTTCCCGTTCCGAAATCATTTTCTTCATGTGTCAGTACCAAAAAATCAAGGTGTATGATGATCACATGCAACGGAAGTGGAACATGTTCGTGTAGGGTCCCGGAATTATTACAGATAAATTTCATACTCGGTTCATCTTCGAATTTATAAACATTTTTGAATTTGGATAATTGTATTGAATAAATCAAAATTGAAAGTTATTTTTACTCGATTTATTTCATATTGAACCTCACCTTGATTACAATAAAGTTGGGTTATTTAATTTTTTTTTTTAAGTTATTTAATCACAAATATGTACTCCCTAACTTTAGGAATTATTTTATTACTTCACTTGGGAGTTGCTACATTTAATGTTATTTGATTTTAAAAGTGTGGATTATTTTCGTAATTAAATAAATCCGCATTAAAAATTAAAAGATGGGAGTTTTAGGTCCTAATATTTCAGGGGCCTCTTTATGTTTTTTGACGTTTTATATTTGAAGCTAAAAGAAGAAAAAGGAAAAGAATTACCGTCCTGTTTTCTGCCTTTGCTTTCTACTACAAAATTATAGCCTCGAATTGTATTTTCAGGTCCCAGTACTGTTTGAGCGCCTTTATTAAAAGTTTAGAAAATTTAAAAAGCAAAAGAAAGCACGATGAAGCACTAAATTTTGGTAAGAACTATAAATTGTTTTAGAAAATGTTTAACAAATTTATTTTTAAATTAAACTTAGAATCTAAATAAAATGTTAAGTTTAGAATCTAAATAAAATGTTAAGAACTATCCCTCTTCTCGAACCACATTGGGAAATTATTCGTGTTCTTGGTAATAGCTATAAATAAAAAAAAAATTAATTGGATATCTAACATAGGCCGCACATGCTAGAATTACCTTTCATGTAAACTCAATACTTGCTCTCAATTAGTTGTATGAAATGGAATAAACTAGATAGAAGACACAAATTTCAAACCGTTCAAAAGGCTTATTTCAAAATTACATAATACAAAATGACCTAAGGTCCTGAACCATACGTATGGTACAAATCAGGGTATTTCAAAACGATTCTGTTAATTTCATTCACTTTAAGGAATTTTCCGTAACTTTTATGGTAAAATTCGACATAGCAGTTCTAATATCTACTTTTGTATGTTCTGCACTGTGCAAATTATCAAACAAGTCCAATAACTAATTTAATCGTATTTAATCTAATATACCGTAGGAAAGTGTAGTGGAAATTTCGAAATTAGCATCGGGAATTCTTTGATATAGAGGCAGAAAAGACAGGAAATATAGAAGCGATTATACAATATCCAATAAAGATTATATCGCACAATAACAAAAAATTATTTTTCAAAAAATTGTACGATAATTGCACCTTTAGTTTTAAAGAAACATGTGTCAGGTACAATGGTTCTCTCTAATAATATTACAATAATTTAACATCTAAAAGTCATAGTTAACAACATTAACACAATAATAATTTAGAACACTTTTTTTTAAACATTAACAAGTAAAAGTAATACAAATAAAACAAAAGACAAAACTGTAATAGTACAAAAAATAGATGCTCAATTGCTGCTCAATTGCTTGTTTAGTTTCTAACATATTTTGAGTGCTTTGGAGTAAGCGGAGAACCTGCTGCGCACTTGAATTTCCAACTGTAAGTTGTTAAAGATAATAGGTGAAGCCACACTGAAGAAACGTTTACGTTGTAGCGGCTCACCCACTCCACCACTACAATTCTTCCGGCACAAACACAAGCTCGCCGCACATTGGGGGCCACCAGTTCAACATATTGGGTATTATGTCACATGACATCGAAATAACTAACCGCTGATCGGCTTGCCCAAAAACAAACAAAAACACAATACAACACAAACGAACAACAAAACAAAATACACGACGACGAACATATAACAAAATAAAGAAATTAATTTTTCAATTTTATTTATTAGTCTCGTCTCCTTTCGGATTTTACGTTGCTCAATGCCTATGAATTAAAGGCCGTTTTAGTAAAATGCTACCTATGATGTGTTATAGGATAACAAACAAAAATATTTCCATACAAATCGTGAAAAGTAGTATGAAAAAAAAAATTTTTTTTGACCAATTAATATTTTGCATATTTGTATGTATGTACTTTGAATTTTGAGATACAATTTTTGCATCTTAGCTGAAATAAGAATATTCATATACACAACAGCAGAAATTCATTTCTTATCAATTTCATTTATTATATTCTTATGTAATTTATTATATATAGTAAATTATAAACATATTCACTCCTTCTTGAAAATTAGGCATTTGAAATTTTGGTTTGTTTTAAACAAATACTCTGTGCCAAGACAGCTTTCTCCCGTAGTTTTTGAAGAAGCATCAATTCCTCCATTATTTCATTATTTTGCTGGGCCCAATCCAAGCAAGTTGTAAAACTTTTTATTGCTTCATGAAGTTTTGTAATCGGTTGAGTTGAAGGCTCCGAAATAATGGTATCACTGTCTGTACTGTCTTCGTCAGATGAAATTAGATTAGGTGCACATAAAATTACCTCACTCATCCAATCTGCAATGTCTTTTTTCGAAAATTGTTGTAAAGGTGAAACCTCATCCATTAAAGTTTGTAAAATTTCCATATTCGCGTTTTGATTCTGTCGTATTTTGCGTAATTCTGACAAGAGCAATTCATCTTCCGAATCCCATTCATCGGATACTGGTGGCATTAACATTTTCCAGCAGCTTTTGATGCTATTTTCGGTAAGGTCATCCCATGCATTCGCCAAAAGTTGAATGGCATGTTTTATATTAAATGTTTTAATGGCCATATCCATATCGTTTTCATTAGACGCTACCAGATGTGCCAATAAACTTGTTTTGTAACTGTATTTTGTAAGATTTATTATATTTTGTTCCATCGGCTGTAGTAGTGCCATGCAGTTTGGTGGTAGGCCATCCATCTACAATAATCTCAGAACTGTGGGGATGGTACGGAGCGTTATCTAGTAGAAGCAATGTTTTATATGGAAGCTCACGAGAAATTAAAAACTTTTTTACCTAAAAAAGGTGATTACAATTAAAAACACAATTATAAAAATGTCACGTAAATATAATACCTCAGGGGTAAATGTGCTTTCAAGCCACGTTTGAAATAATACAGAAGTCATCCACGCATTTTTATTGCCTCTATACACAATTTTTGACATGCTAAAATTTCGGAAAGCCCGTGGTTTCTTGGCTTTTCCGATCACAAATAATTTTACTTTATGAGTACCAGTGCTATTAGTACATACAACAAAAGTAAATCGTTCCTTGTGCTTGCTTTACGCCCAGGCGCAGTCTTTTAATTGGCACGCACTAAGGTTTTGTCTGGCAAGAGTTTCCAAAACAAGCCACTCTCATCGGCATTATAAATTTGGTGGGCGCTCATATCCATATTCAACATTTTTTTTTGAAATTTAAGTACAAAAGGATCAATTGCCCGAGTGTCATTCGACAATTTTTCACCGCAAATTTTTAACTCTAGAACTACCAACCCGTCAAAATGATGAGTTGTACATTTATTGAATTCAATTTTTTTAATTATTATGTAATATTTTTTTGGAAGTTTATGGTGAATTTTAACATAATTACTTTGTTGTCATATTAAAAGTCATCACAGATTCCCACAAAAATATTAACATAATAATTAAAAAAATTGAATTCAATAAATGTATAACCGGTCATTTTAACCTGTCGGTAGTTCTAGTGTTAAAAAACGAATGCCATATCGCTTTTTAAAATTTTTCATCCACCCGCTACTGGCGCTAAACTGCGAATCTCCATTTAACTTTTGGTTAATTTGTTTTGCTTTCTCGCATAAAATTGATGAGGAAACAGTTACATTATGAGCCCGCTGGTTACAAAACCATTTATACAGCGCTTGTTCCATTTTCAGTAACTCTGGAGCTTTCAATGTTTTTCGGCGACCTGGAAATATTTCTGTTTGGCACACGAACTCTTCGATGTTTTTTTGGGTATGTTATGTTTAATCCGAACGATTGTAGAACACTATTGAGAAATTCATGTCAATTGAGACAATATTAGAATTTAGGAGAAAGCAAGCTATTTTTTCTTATATATTTTAAATGTGCAATTATCAAATCTAAACCGCCAAAATGATGCAATTATCAACCACAAGTGAATTTTTATTTTTGTTGCTTATATCGAAAATTGCAATTAGCAAACGTTGCACAAATCGAGCCCGTAATGAATTATATAAAATGTTTTCGGCTTTTTATAGACAACATACTATTTGAAATGACATGACATGCTCAATATTTTCGATTTGGCAAATCAGAAAAATAATGGAGTCACACTCCTAATATATCTACCCAGCAAAAGTAGAAAATATTAATCCCCTCCCTCTTTTCTTTCCCGCAGAGTCAATACAAAGCAAGATATACAGAAAATAAGGTATAATATTGCGCATGCTGTTGCTATCCTTTTTTCACAATTTGACGTCACATGAAGACAAAATTGCTGATATTTATATGGAGTTTCATGATATTTTTATTAATTTTTTAAATAAATGGAAAATAAATGATTTTTTACTTTTCCCACTATAACGAAGTTATATTGGGTAAGTATTGTAATCGCGAAAAAAATTTTGTTCCAGATTTTCACATTTCTCGACGAATTAGGTTACCAGGACCCCGAAACACCGATCAGAAAAATGTCGTGTCCGTCCTTCCGTCCGTCCGTCCTTCCAGTCGCACATTTTTATTATTTTTGGTTTGCCTCCCATTCTCACAAATATTGATAGTTTTGGTCGAAATTTTATACAAAGATAGATTTTAGTAATAAGCAGTTTGTGTTAATTTTTAGATCTATTCGAGTATAGAATAGAGGGGGTTCCAGTGGAAAAGAAAACTGCCAAACAGATTTTCTCAAAAACGGGACCGACAATTTTTTTGTTACGTTGACGATAAATTTGACAATTTATCATCTACTTGTACACAAAATTTGTAGTCGATTGAAGTATTGCGTGGAGTAATTTTGGCAAAAATGAGTAATATAAATTTGTTTATCTGTTTACTGAGGTAATGTCGAATTTTCCGAAGAAATATTTTTCTACAGTTAATACACCTTGCAAATTCCAACAATTGTTACCTAGGTGTCTTTGAGATAAAATGAATAGATTACCGTGTAATATGAAATTTAAATTTCTAAATTTATCTAAAATACTTTGCTGGTGGCACTGGCAAATAATATCGTCAACATTTAAAAATAATTATATCTATAGTTAAATTTTGAAATATAGTAAGATATTCCCGTTTTGACATTAATATTTCTGACATTAACATTTCTATGACGTTTTATTGACATTTTATGACATATTAATTAATGATGGAAATTTCAACGACATATTAATCGATACATTATTTGTGATTTTGTGAATAAAATCGCCTTTAAAGGTATTATTTCTGGGTAATAAATTGTCTTGGTATTCAACGTAACTCCTAACAGCAAATTACTATGGGAGGCTTTAAAATAATATCGCGCCACTAGGGTGGCGTAGGTTTAGGAGATCGGGGAGATATACAAAATGAAATGCTATATGACGAGAAGGTGGGATTCGGTAACAAATGATAATTAACGTTAATTCTGATTTTGTATAGTTTGTGTTTTATTATTTTGTATTTTCGAATGATCCACAGTGATGCCCCATCCAGACCTGATACACTGAGTAAAGAATTACATCGGCAAATTCTCACGTTGCTCACATAATATTTTGATGTGAACAAACGGCACAAATTTTCAGAAAATAAATTTTTGAACATTGTGGATGCTCTCTGAATGGAGTAAATTCAATTCTTAAGAACTTTCAACGGTATACTAGAGATGTATAACTGGATCTAATTGTTAAAGGTCGAAGATGAAATATGGCGAATACGACTTTGATTGCTGTGTCAGTTCTAAATAATCTAACATTATATGTGAATCTGCGATTTGGCGGTATGAGAGTGGAAGATTTAATTTGTCGTAGTCAATTGTGATATTGGGGAAGAGCTCTCCAAATTTAAGAAAAGCCGTGACATATTGTGCCAGTCCAAAATAACGCCTGCTCAAAATAACGGAAAATGTTTAGAAAATATAAATGGTTGGTTTGGTGTTGTTTAACGATACTTTCTGGGAAAAGTGTCGTCCGAGAGTCGGATAGACCCAATTTTTTTTTATTCTTACCATTAATTGTTTTTCGACTTTATGTTAAAATTAAACATTTCCATTTTGATTTTAGTTATATACTGCAAAACTTTTGGAATTAAATCGCGAAAAGAGGCATGTTTTAATATTCGTATCTAGAGCAGACTGTTTGAGCACATTGCATAAAAAGTTTTGGAATTTATGAGTACAATTTTTTTGTTAAACGCAGAGAACGTTTAGATTTTAATTATTTAATTCAAAAATTTGGGAGTGTTCGATTTAAATTTGAATAATTCCTATGGCAACAAAACTATCAATTGTACTTCTGATAAGAACACATATAGAACACTAAACAGTGAATGGGTGTTTTGATTTATTTGTAGCGAAAACCATAAGACAATAAATGAAAGAAGCCAGAGATTTAATTTTAATTTATAGTTTTATTTAATTTCCTTTTTTTCAAATTTATATTTTCTATTAATTGGGCGTTTAATAACCGAATTTTAAAAAACATTTTTCACCTAAAAAACAATTTTTTTAATTTCCAATCCAATTCGAATTCGTTTGAATAAGATATTAAGTTTTTTATGTAGTTCCTTCCAACTTTTAATATCGTCGAGTTACTTTTGTTGAAGATATCCTGTAACGTTGAATATGGATATAATATTTGAATAGGTACCGTACGTGGATACCAATAATTTGAAGCCAAACGAAAATAGATGGCAAAAATTTGAGTAGATAACGTAAAAAAATAAAAGTTTTAATAATTGGTACGTAAATGATCAAAAACATTTAATAATTTAATTGTTTTATGTTATGTATTCATAATTTTGTTTACCCTTTTTTCCATTTATCTTAGACATTATACTCGAAAGAATTATTTGTCAAATATTTGGGCCATAAAAAAAATATAAAGCATAAAAAGGGTCTCGGTAAACTATCATTATCAATTGTAAATACGGTTTGTTAAAAAAAATTACGATTATTCTTGATTTATTTTAAAAATTAATCAAAAAACCGCCAAACTTCATATAAATGTCTGCTTTTTTGTCTTCACGTGACGTGATGCGCAAAGAAAGACGAAAATGAGACACGGGAATATACTACCTCTTTTTTCTGTATATCTTGAATACAAAGTGTATCAACTCTCAAAAATGAAAAATCTCTTTGAGATTTTGTGTTGGTAATTCGGTTTCGTACAGAAAAGTAAGGTTTACTCTTCAGGTATCTACGACCGAACTACAAAAATTCAACTCTCGCTAAATACATTAAGAAATGAGATTTCTGCTTGGGCTTTTGAGTTTGAGTTAGTGAATATAATTCACTAAGTCAATACTCTCTGGCTATATACTTAATGTATTTAGCGAGAGTTGAATTTTTGTAGTTCGATCGTAGCTACCTGAAGAGTAGACCTTACTTTTCTGTACGAAACCGAATTACCAACACAAAATCTCAATAAAGAGATTTCTCATTTTTGAGAGTTGATACACTTTGTACTCTGCGGGGAAGAAAAGAGGGGGGGATTAATATTTTCTACTTTTGCTGAGTAGATATATTAGGAGTGTGACTCCATTATTTTTCTGATTTGCCAAATCGAAAATAATGAGTATGGTGGGTCCGAAATGCGAATTTAAATGCACATTTTTTAAAATGCGCATTTTTGGATTAAATAAAATTTCATTAAAATTATTAAATTAATTAAAATTGGACAAAACCAAATTAATAAATCGATAAATATGGTTAATTAAAATATAAATTGGCATCAAACAGATGTATTAAAAATGCACATAAAAACTACATAGCATGTAGTTTTTTAAATGTGTCTTCGCTAAATGCACATTTTCCATTTCGGACGCACCCAGTCTATAAAAAGCCGAAAACATTTTATATTAAATCAGACAATTTTTAACTTCTTAATGAATTATGTGTATAAAAAAATATCTATCCATATAAAAAACACGTCCTGTACTCCTGTTTAATCTTCATTATTGTAATGAATGTCGGTCGCGCATCGGCTGATCGGTTCTAGTAATCGTATAAAAACATAAAAATGGAGCAAAGCAATAACTAAAAATAGAGATAGAGAGAAATCAAAAAAAATATTGGCGCACCAGCGTGTTTTGGCTCTCTCGTGTTTACTTTATCTTGCATTATTTATCATGCATTAACACTTTCACTTTTCACATCAGTGATCATATTTATTTATGTTTCTCGCTCACATCGCTGTAAAACCAACCAAACTAAAATTGTATTAGAGTTTACTGTCAACGGAATGGAAAATGAATTTTGGCCGTACATATTTAAAAAGTTATTAAATACGAAACGAAAACTGGTCAAAAAAAAATTTTTTTTTCATACAACTTTTTACGATTTGTATGGAAATATTTTTGTTTGTTATCCTATAACACATATGTTACATGATAGGATACGCCATTTTTATGGTGCTTACACGGCCTTTAATGCATAGGCATTGGTTGCATGCACGTGCACTCTTCGCGCGGTATCAAATTGGTACAAAATGGTGGTGATAAATATGTTAATCTTTATTAAATAAATAAACATAAATTATAATTTTAATAAGTAAAAAATTAAATTAAATAAACAGTATTTATTTGTATAAAATATTGTGCGTCATAAAATTAATAACCACAATACTCAAGAGGTTATAACATAACTCTAATTTAACAGTGTACGCAGTTAGTGAGGATACCACAAAAATGCTGGTTGGAGATCCCATGTATGCTAAACCAGAAAGAGTAGCGGCCCCAACGCCGAGCCTTGAGGAACTCCAACCCTAATATAACGCTCCTTGCTCAATAGATTATTGACGCGGACTACTTGAGTTCGTCACTTAGATAATCACAAAGCCACTTGTGTTTTGTGTGGGTCAACTCTATCAAAGGCTTTGTTTAAGTCAACAAACATTGCTGAAGCCTTAAGTCTTCGATCAATGCTATCACTTATCTGTTCCAGTAATTCTAAAACCGCTTGTTCAGTATTTTTATTGTTACGAAATCCAAATTGTTTCGGAGAAAGAAATTCATTTTTATACAAGAAATTAACAATCCTGTTCTTCATAGCCTTTCCAAATATTTTAGAGAAGATGGAAAGAAGAGATATTGGTCGATACTTACTTATACAAGTTTTATAATTTTTCTTAAAAATGAGGACAACAACAGCTCTTTTCAAGGCTCCTGGAAAAACTCCTGTTTATACACTTAAGTTAAAGACAAAACGCAAGAAGTCCACAAGGAAGCAAGCCATTTTTTTAACAACAATATTTGAAATTCCATCTATCCCAGGAGACGATTTATTTTTTAGGGAGTTCATCATATTAAACAGTTCCCCTGGAGAAACAGATGAGAAATAACAACTATTCGTAACATCATAATTCTCGGTAACTCACTGTCAGACTATTGGAGTTCCCTATTACGACCATTAATTTCTCTGATTTCAGAATTACCAGGATGCTCACCAATTATATTGTTTACAGTTTGCCAGTTTTTGCGAGCATCATTGCGAGTATCATTGTTGAGAAACTTTTTCGCTAGATGGCATATTCTATTCCTTTTACGAATGGCTCTTAATAAATTATCAGACATCCATGGCTTAAGTCTGACTGTTTTATTGACTGAGGCTAGTCTAGTACAGTTAGCAAGATGACCTCTAAAAATATTTATGCAATTATCATAAGCTAATGACGCATTAGACTCATTATAAACATTGATCCATTCTTCATTTAAAAGCAATTTTTTTAAACAATAATAATCTATTCGAGATATTTGCCTCTCATTTTTCTTAATATGTCCTTTATTCGAGCTCTGTACAGCAGGTTCGATGAATTTAGCATCAATTAGGCAGTGGTCTGAGATACCCAAATTATGCACCTTGTATGAAATATTTTGAAAATATCTGTGGTCAAACCTAAAAAAGATATTGTCAATACTGGTAGCCGATGCTTTAAAAATCCTAGTACGTTATCAACTAAAATCACAAGAAATCAGATTGCGCTACCATCGCCGCGTTTTGAGGCATATTTCGTACTCATCCGTATGGGTTCAACCCACTATGGAATAAAATTTAACGAACACCAACCAGTTTTGGAATATTAGCCCTTTTTCAACAATAACTGTAACGTTCGTTTGCTGTAGTAAATTTAATTCAAATTTGGCCTTTTTTCTGGAACAGCTATATGTTTTTTCTATTAAATTATCATTTTATGACTTTTTACAGTTAAACAATCAATTTAAATAAAACGAAACATTAAAAAATATTCAATTTTGATGCGAAGCCCTTGCATCTAAATCAACATTTTGTAGAAAAATGTATTCTCTGTGAAATCTGATTTTATTTAATTTTTTGTAGGTTATTAAATGGGTGTATCTATGCAACAAAGCGATATACCCCAGTTATTATTATTTTTCACAAATGGGTGGACGAGGATGACTAAGCATCCAATAAAATCTAAGTGATTAGTTTCATTTTTGTAGCTTCGAATTTTACGTTGAAGCATATCTTGTGGACGATGCCCAGTATTATCTTGAAAAAGTATAAAATTTGTACTATGATTGTGTCTGAAGCAGAGACCGTGAGGGTTTAAAATTTCATTAAATATCGGTTAGCTGTTAAACCTGGTATCTTATCAATGATTACTAGCCCCATATGTACTACCAGACTTTTGTTACCACGAATTCGCCGCCTTTGTGTGTTTTAGTGAAGCCGATTTCTCTCTGTAGAGTTAAAAAGAGATTAGCAAATGCCGCAGAATCATTACGAATAGCTTGCCCAATATGTCTCTTCAGTATTGGAAGGACATTCTCTTTGAGGCGAACTACAAAACGATTTGACGCATTTACAAGTAGAGAAAACTAGAGAAAGTAACGCTAGTTATTATTACTTTTTTAATTTTCTTTGTTTCATTGCAGAGATATTACCAAACTATTTTTGATCTTTTTTCCACCAAAACAGAAATGACTTTTAGTTAAAATATAACTTTAAAATGTTTAAAGAATCACATTTTAAAGAGGATGTACTTAATTCTGTATTGGTTTTTAAATGCTTAGTTAAAGCGTAATCAATATTACATACTCTCTGTCATCGCGACGTTAGAAAGCAAACACCCACAAATTACTATTATTAAAACGTTAAAAAAAACACAAAAGTTTAGTAAGCTACAAACTGTTGTTGAATTGTTCTTCCTTTAGTTATTCCCATATGATTGTATATGTACGTTTGACGAAGAGTTTGATTCAAACATGCTACTAGTTGTTTTAACCGAGCTCGTGCAACTAAATTCGATAGACCTGCCAAGTGATCAACAAGTAATTTCGTCAAAAGTCTGTTCCTTGAGGAATTAAACCAGAAAATAATAATCATATAATCCCCACCAATTTTCTTCGGGTAATAAATGATCACAAGTTCTAACACAAAAAACTTAGATGGTCTTGCGAAAGAATCCAGAAATTTTTCTTAGCCTAAATTTACAGTAATGTGAGGATAACTTTTGCATTTAATTAAACGATACCCTGTAGTTCGAATTACCCTGTTAAAGATTTGCATATTTTCGAGTATTAACACACTATAAATTATTTCACAATTACCGAAATTTTTCAAAATTTTGCTAGAGACCATGTCTAGCTTGGTACTCTGGAATCTCAATTCTATCGTTCGAACTGGGTGTGTCGAGTGGCAGTTGCAAAATGAACACAAATAATTCCGCAAAACAAAATTATTCGAGTAAAAAGGCATATTGCAAGAGTGGCCAAGGTTCTCGATTTATAATATTGTCGATAACTTTGAAATTTAAATACAATAGAAAGTGTTGTCACTGGAGCTAGTGCTAAGAAAATGTTTAAATTTTGAGAGTTATATGCATTAATCTATTGGGTATTTACGTAGTTTTCAGAAAGGGAAAATTTGGCGCTGTTCACCATAAAATGTTACGGAATGCGAAAACATAATTCCATTTTTTTTGTAAAACCTTAAATACACGAATAACATATTTCATTGAAATTATAGTTCAAATAATGATTTCGAAATTTGATAAGTGTCGATAGTAGCATTAGAATTTGATTAAATTTTAGAATTTAGAAATTCTTTCAAGCTTCAAGTTAATTAATGGTCAAAATTCCGAAACAGGAAGGAAAACTTGCCGAAAATTAATAAAACGAATAACGTCAAACTTTGAAAATTCTTTAAAATGTAGTATAACTCGCTATTTTAAGAGTTTGCGATAAAAATTGCAATGTTTGAAGGAAGAATACATTCAAAATCTAAATGCTAATGCGTCAACATATTAAATCATGGATTTGTCAAATGTGTAAATTAGTTTGGGCATCACCTCCAGACAAACAAAGCACTTTATTGTATAAATTTGTAGTCGTATTATTTCAACGTAATGAGCTACTGAAATAATATAGACAAAAAGCACATTTGTTTTGGTATTTTTATTTTAAATCTGTGGTTACCATTTAATGGTTTCATATCGTTTGTTTGCATTGTCTGATTCTGTACACATTGTTAGAGCCTGACTATTGTTATGTTTCTGTGGTTGAGTGGTTTTTTGTATTCAAAAAATTGATTATAATTCAGACTATAAATTCGGGTGTATACTCGTGTATTGAACCAAATTAAATGTTTTGTATGTGTATCTCAACAGTTCGCTTTGCTTCGTTATGTACAAATATGTACATACATAGATATAATAATAAATAGCTAGATTCTATTTTTTTGTGGTCTAATTAAACAAAATTAATTTAGAATAATTGCATTTCGAATTCATTGTACATAGGAATAGTGTGTATTGAACAATTAAAATGTATATCAGAAAAAAAACAACAACAATAAACCAAAAATTTAATTATCTTGAGAAGTTGATCTAATTTATGGGTTTGTAAATTTGCCAGGTGATTTAAAGTACGATGTATGTTGTGTAGCTAAATAAGAGTTTGTAAAAGGTTTTCGAGCATGAAATTTATGATATTATCCTAAAAACATGAATATACTTACATACCTTAATTCCGGACTTTCTTTTTTTTTTGTTATGTTAATAAAGTTGTGTCCATTTTTTATTGCTGTATTCCGTCGGTCATTAATGGCTTTCGTCGAAATTTTGCGATATAATTTATTACGGTACAGACACTCTTAGTTACATTAAAATATTTTTTTTAGATCGATTTTTCTTCCCTATAGTACGAAAACACGATAAAGCGATGTTTGCGTGGACTGGGAGTTGCTGTTAGTTAGTAATTGCTTGAGGCATAATTTTAACTGACTTGAGTTATTAAATAGTGGTAGTTGTGAAAGTACTTCCGGTTAGATTTTTGATTGTAAAACACTAGTAACAGATATTTACACAAGCTAAGAACGGCAAATGTTGAAAATCTAATCAAAGTGGAATAGGTCTCCTCACATCTAACACGGTGAAACTTATTAAAGATATATTCACATAAATTTATTTTGTTATTATCGGTGCATATAGACTTTCAGAGTATGAATAGTTAAATAAAAGTTGATACTTACGTCGGTGGCTGGTGGCGCGAAAAGATTTTACGAACCACTTAACTCGAAATTTATTTATAAATATGTAAAACTTTATTTAAGAAATTTATTTTATTAAGATTAATTAATGGGCTTGTACGAGTATATTAAAAATTAAACAAAATTATTATTTTTTTTTCTAGGTAAGCTCAACGCCGCGGGTACCAATTAGGCATCTACCAGATATTTACCCCTATTATGATTGTCGAGTCGATCGACAATCGACACGACTCTGTATTGCGTTTTCGTTTTTTCATTTGATAAAAATAATACGAAAAAGGAAAAGGCAAGACAGAGTCGTGTCGATTGTCGATCGACTCGACAATCATAATAGGGGTGATTATTTCATAACACGTAAGATTTAACATTTTATTTGTCAATTTTTAAATATATTACAAATTTGAACTTAAAGATTAACAAAACTTAAAAAGTTTATTTACCTCGGAGATTTATATTTTATACCTTCATGTCCTTCGTGTTTACTTGCCAGTGGCACAGTAAAATAACGCCCAAAAGCTAAAAAAGTTTATTACATATTATTGTTTGAGCCGTTTATTTTGAAAGTGGCTCGTATTTTACATTCTCATCTCAAATGGATACTAAAAAGGGGCAATGAAAAAAAATCGATCCCTTATTACCTTCATATACAATATTATATTTGCTATAAAAAAAAAAAAAGGCTACCTCCAAATGCGATCATTGCTTTTTGTTGTGGCAATTAAGGCTCTTCTACCTCTGGGTTATTCATCTGCGGTAATTAGCGTTAGTAAAGTGTTTCGCGCCAAACTGTCTAAGAAACTTTTGCAATAACTTTGACACAAATTGAAGTCCATTATCAAAATATTTTTACAAACAAAAACGTCGTATGAAAAACGCCTATTTTCTGGACGATTGCAGAAAAACGAGTAAACTAAAATTTATTGAAAATAAAAATCCAATTATATACATATTTGAAATTATTGAACAAAATATTTATTATGTGTTATATTATGTTAGTGCCCAATTTTTGGAATAGGTTTGAATTATTCATATGAAATCAATATAATTTTCTGAATTTGTAGATAATTGAATTTTGTTTAGTTTTGATGATGTTCATCTACAGAGCAAGGAAGCACTTTTTGAATAATTTTTCTTAATTAAATTTCATTTTTATTAAAATGCAAATTGATCTTATATTCAGTAATTTATTCAAAAATTTGATACAATTAGAACTACTTGTATGTAGATTGCTTGCTTATATTAATACTAACTAAATTATTTCTATCTACCTGTCTATCTATCTATCTCTATCTTATATCTATCTATCTGGATAAAAGCAGGAAGTCTGTAACCTGTTAAAATCTTTAGATCAATACTGGGTACATTTAAAATAAACTGACAGTTGCCATTTGGATATAGCTCGATTTTTATTACTTTTGGCCCTAACCAGTTTAATAGTACTACTAACATTTGCGAGTATAATTTACAAAAATCGCCATAATACTGCGATTACCTCCCGAATAAATGATCGTTGGAACGTCGGTTTTTTGTTAATACCTCGAGAAAGGTTTAACAGATTTTAATTATATTTAGCTTTGATTAGTTTAATAGTGCTACCGAGCCCGACTACTGCAGACTTATTCCATATAAATTGCCACAAACATTCAAGTACCTTCCGAATAAAACTACAACACCGATTTTCGTGAAATTTGGACAGTAAGTAGGGAATAGCTCAAAGAACAAACGTTATTTAGCGCTGATGTGTGCTTTTACCAAGGGGTGGATGCCTCCCCTTCTAGGGGGTGAAAATTAGTACACTCAAAATAACCACAGAAATTGATAGAAGGATGAATTCTAAGCAACAAATATCGTATGAAGTTTTTTCGATAAATCAAAATTTTTTGAGTTATTCGCGTTTGAAAATGTTGATCTTTTATCTAAAAGATGCATGTTTTAAAGCGATTTTTCACGAATAACTCGAAACCCTTGCGTTTCATCAAAAAATCTTTCAGGACCAAAATAAAGCTTATAAATTAACAAATTGATTGGTTAATTTTTATTTCTTTAGATGCAATACGGAACGAGTTGGGCTTGTTAAAAGTGACTGTTTGTTCGGCGAAAACTGAATTCAAACATTTCAACATTAAATAACGGAAAAATGACCAATTTTTGAAAAAACTTGTTAGATATTTTTTCAAGTACTTGAAAAGACCTTTAAAATTAGCTTTAATAAAAGTCATTAGCATAACAACTTACAGAGTTATGATAAAAATAATGTGGGGATCTCGTTTTTTCGGAGAAAAAATCAGCAATGAAAGAAATGGCTTAACCGCAAGATGAAATTAAACGTAATCCATTTAGAATGTTCTTTATTTAGGTACTAACAATAGGTTCTAGAAGATTTAGCTCAAAACTAAAGAATATGAGTACAAAATGCGAAAGTACAAAAATTAGGATTTTTCTTGCAGAAAATTGTATTATAGTTTTATTTCTCTAGGATGAAAACTAATTGAGATATCATCGTTTAGGGTTCGCATTTGACTGCGAGGACCACATTCCCGGAACCCTTAAAACTAAAAAATCTCCAAAACTCAGAGTTCAAGTTCACCAAACCATTTTATTGTCTCTCTCCCTCGCACCGAACTTCCCACACCCGACGTTTGTTTATTTCTCCTCTATAGCTTTTAGCTCTATAATACATACATATATATATATATTAAAATCACACACCAAACTATAATAAAGACAATTTGTGTTGATAATCAAAACCAACAAAAATGTTTATACAAGCCGTGCGGAACAAAAACTTAAGCTATAAAAATATGCAAACTAACACCAATGCCTAAAATATTGTTTACATACCGATACACAAATACCAACCCATAGAGGACAATTTCTGTGAGAGGATCGGTGTAAAGAGCGAACGTCATGGCTTGTATAAACATTTTTGTTGGTTTTGTTTTGATACATACCAATACCAACTCATAGATGACATTTTTTTATAGGATCTGTGTAAAAAGCGAACGTCACAATTTGTATAAACATTTTTGTTGGTTTTGCGACTATACCAAAACCTTCTACAATTCTCTCTTGAGAAAGCCTGACTGCGTTGTATAGCTCTCGCGTTGTATATCTCTCTTACACATATTTAAAAATATATACTGGCAAGGCAAGTGTATTGGTCGCTACGAAAAACCATATAAAAAAAATTCAAATTTTTTCGTTTCTTACCACTACTATTTCCAGTTGAGATCCTTACCATACGATGTCTTAGTATACATTTGGTCGGACTTTCTCAAGAGAGAATTGTAGAAGGTTTTGGACTATACATAAAACTAAAATACAAAACATTTGAGTATGGGTAAAAAATAAAAAATAAAAATTAAAACCATGCGTGAACAGAAAAAATCTGCGTATGTCAAAATGACTCAATTCAATATCAATTTAAATTAAATATGGGATGTTTTGTATTTTAAAATCTTATACACAACCACTGTGACTTTACTCACTACAAATTTAAGATATTCAAGAAAGATATTATTGCTTGATAAATGCGTCCCGGTGGATTACATTTTTCCATATTTAATTATTTCATTTTCTTTAATTTTAATTTTAAACACTTCACACACTGAGAGTGAGTTGTGTCCATCCAAGTTTGTATACTTTTTTTTTTAAATTCGGCCGTAACACTTTAGACCACTATATTTTCGATCAGTCAACTCAAAAATACAAACACAAAAATAAAAACACAAAATCTATCATTTTTTTAGGTTAGAAAACAATCAAAAAATTGAAATTGCAAAAAAAATGGAAACAATTAAGGCCACACATCGGGAGTTTTGAGTAAAAATAACACGTTTTTTTAAAAAACGATTTAAAAAAAAGTTTAATAGATATAAACAAAATATTTTTTACACATAATTTTACATCATTATAGATTATAAAAAAATTTTTTTTTTTTTTTGCAAAGTTTTTTATTTTTATGATGCGGGCCGATTTACACCTTTTTTTTTTTAAGCTGCCACTTTAACGCCATCTTTAATAATAAAAAATTTTGCAAAAAAAAAAAAAAAAAAAATTTTTATAATCTATAATGATGTAAAATTATGTGTAAAAAATATTTTGTTTATATCTATTAAATTTTTTTAAAATCGTTTTTTAAAAAAACGTATTATTTTTACTCAAAATTCCCGATGTGTGGCCTTAACTTCACGTTGAAGTTTTTATTGCAACGGGTATGAAACCCAACAATACCACAAACTATCAACTTTTCAAAATTAAATTAAATCACAAACAGGATAAAATTAATAAAAATTAAGAAGCGAATGAAAAACACAACTTCACACACTGACTATTCTAGTACTCTTCTTACTTAAATTTCAGTAAATCTTTTTTTTTATTAAAATTCGATTTAGCACAAAACAACCCAATTTCTAAACTACGCGTCGTTGGACGCTTGATGTTTCCGGAAATTCGGTCGGGTTTTTCTGGTGTTTATAAACTAATACAAATTAATCGATTATTTTATTACGGCATCATTTGACAAGCTTTAAAATAATAAACTGCACGGATTATATAATTTTATCGTACGTATCCCAGCATAACAATAAAATAAAACAGCTTCAATCTTGCACGAGAAACAGACACCCAAGTAATCATTAGATAGTACCATTATGTTATTAGTGTTATACATGATAAACATAAAGGTTAGCAAAAGACAGCACATTTCCAGAAACTACAAATCCGCCATATGCTTGAATATTCTGGAAGGCTGAGACAGGTTCCACGAGACTTCCTAAAAATCGAAATCGAGATTAATTAGTTATTTTCAAACTTTACTTACTTAAATAAAGTGTAATTTGTTTAATTTCAAATTTGAACTTAAAATCAAAAGCTAAAAGCTAAAAATTAAATTTAACCGTTTCGATAATGTACAACAACTTTCTGTGCATGGTGACGGCGCGGCGTCTAACTAATGTTTGCTTCAAAACATACATATGTCTGATCATTCTCCTATATATAGAATTTCCTGTTCTCGATTAGTTTCAACATAAAAATTAATTTTATGATAGTTCTTATTATGTAAAGACATGCGTTTTAACGTAGAACTACGTTTTTATTGCCGTTCGAAAGGGTTAATTTTTTTTTTTTTCAAAGTTTAAGAAACAAATTATAAATTAATAAAGAGATTACAATTTTTTAATAAACCCAGAACGCATCTCTCTATTATATGTATATATACTCTCTATATATACTACTCTCTATTTCTCAACCGATTATATTGAAATTCGGCATACACGATGGAAATGGGATTCCAAACTTATATTTCGAAGAAGCTCTGGAATATGGCCAATTAAGAAGGAACTCAGTTAGTACTCATCGATTTTGGTGAAAATCGATATGTGTGAGGGAAATGGGATTCTGATTAATGTGTAGAACAAGTTCTGGGATATGGCCAATTGTGAAGGAGCTCGGTTAGTTCTCAACCGATATTGGTGAAATTCGACATGAACCATACAATTGGGTTTCTAAAGTGATTGTTAGATGAAGTTCTGAAATATGGCCAAATAGGATAGAACTTGCCTATTTCTTAACCGATTTTGATGAAATTCGACAAGAACGATAAACATTAGATTCTAAAATGATATTTAGGAGTAGTTTTGGAATATGGCCAAGGATTTGAAGAAGTTTAGAATATGGCCTATAAGGAAGGAACTCGGTTAGATCTCAACCGATTTTGATGAAATGCGACATGTGCGATGGAAATGGGATTCTAAAGAGATTATTAGATGAAGTTCTGAGTTCTGAAATTTGGTCAATTAGGAAGGAACTCTGTTATTTCTCAACTGATTTTGTCTCAATTCGACATGTACGATGGAAATGGGATTCTAAAATTTGTTAAATGAAGTTTTAGGCCAACTAGGAAGAAACTCGAGTATTCCTTAATTGAATATTATGAAATTTGACATGTACTATGAAAATGGGATTTTAAAATGCTCTTTAGATGAAGTTCTGAAATATGGCCAAGTAGAATGAAACTTAGCTTTTTCTTAAACGATTTTGATGCAGTTTGGCATGTGCGATAAACTGGAATCCTAAAATGATTGTTAGATGAAGTTCTAGAATATGGCCAATTAAGATGGAACAACTAATCCTTTGCTTTAATCTTTCGGTTATGTTTTTCGAGTATGATTGCTGTCAGAGCGGCAAATCGACCCTTGTTTAAGCTTTATCGGGCTGGATAGGCATTTTATACCTTTTCTGTTTTAAAATTGATACAACTTTGTTTCTATAAAGCAGAATGATCGATTCTCGAAACATCTCTACAATTTTGGAGTAGTATTATAGCTTGATTTAAAGTAAAACAAGTTTTTCTTATAATATAATTGTATCTTCATAAAATTATATAAACAAGAAAATAAATTTAAATTAAAAACAAGCTGTATGTACTGAGCAAAGTGTTCCTAAATACCACATGTATTTATTGCAATGAACCTGTCTAAATGTTTACTTTCCACCTGTACTAAAATGAATTAGATTTGTTTTCTAATAAAATTAAATTAAGCACGGTAAATCATTATCCAAAGATTAAAGTGAAGGATTGGCGAGGTAATTTGCTAATTAGATTTCATCCTGTAGATCAACTTGATTGTTCGATCCTAATTGGTCATATTCCAGAAATTCATCTAACAATCATTTTAGGATTCCAATTCTATCGTACATGTTGAATTTCACCAAAATAGTTTACGAAAAAGCCAAGTTCCATATCCTTCTTGGTCATATTCCTGAACTTCACCTAAAAATCGTTTTAGAATCCCACTTCCATCGTTCATATCGAATTTCACCAAAATCGGTTAAGAACTAACCGTTTTCTTCCTAATTTACCATATTCCAGAACTTCTTCTAAATATCATTATAGAATCCCATTTCTTTTGCACGTGTCGAATTTCATCAAAATTGGTTTGGAAATAGGCAAGTTCCGTCCTGCTTTTTCATGTTCCAGAACTTAAACTAAAAATCATTTGGGGATCCCATTTCCATCGTACCTGCCGAATTTAATCATAACCGCGATTAAGAAATAACCGAGTTGCTTCCAAATTGGCCATACTCCTGACCTTCATATAATGATCATTATGGAATCCCACTTTCATCGCACATGTCGAATTTCACCAGAATTTGTTAAAGAATAACCGAGGTTCTATCCTTCTTGGCCATATTCAAGAACTTCACGTAAAAGTCATTGGAGAATCAAACTTCCATCGAACATGTCGAATTTCATCATGATTGGTTAAGAAATAACCAGGTGCCTTCCTACGTGGCCAAATTCCAGAATCTCATCTAAAAATCAGTTTAGAATCCCATGTTTTATCATACTGACGAAACACACAACAATCCATTCAAATGTATCCAATCAGTATACATTCAAATGTATATTCCTGGCTTTCCACAATAAATAACCCATAACGCAATGAAAACCCATTGTAGACAGACTATGATTTAATAAATCCGATTTAGTGAATTTTCGAGATTATCCGTAGTTAGATTTACGGTATTTATGATTTATTTTTAGTTTAGTGACTAAAACGATTTAATGGGAGTGTATTAGTTTGACAAATATTATGAAAACAATAACAGTTTAAGTGTATTAACCGTAATTCAAAACCAGTTTAGCTAAATCGGAATTAATAAATCGCAGTCTGTCAAGGGTATTTAGTTTCATAAATTCGCTTTATTTTCATATAAACATATGAAGGCCCAATTGAACCTATCTAGCCGGATAAAGGTTAGCCAAATAATAAACATATATTCCCTTTTATTCACCAGTCATGATTCAATAAATACCAGATTAGCTCTAAATATGTATACAAATGGCCAATTTTTTGGCCATTGGACACACAATTCTAGTAACGTATAAATTACAACAAGTAAAAAAATAAAACAAACAATAACTTGAAACAAAAATGTTTCGTTTGCTTTTTCTCTCTTTACTTATAAACTCGTGGCGGAATTGTATGACGTCACGAAAATGTAACTCAGAAGATCAAACTAATCTTTTTGAATCATACCACAGCCAACTGTATAAATAAGAGCCTCCAGTATTGACTGTATTTTTCACTAAGCTTAAAATAAGGTACATACAATTTTTTCTTTCCTATGAAACTATATGGGAAAACGGTTATTTCCATTTACAGTTTTAGTTTATTAGAAATGTGAGCTTTTGGTTTGTTTTTATATTAAAACGTTCATAAAACGTGTAATAATATTTGATAGAAAAATCGAGTCTTGAAAATGTTTATTTCTTAGTGAAAAACGTCATGAATAATAAGGTACTTTTGAAATTTAAAATATTATTGTTTTTGTAATATATTACGTCATCAACATAACTCGAAATTTATAAACAATACAATAATCATCTCTTTCATTGCCTCCATTCAAATTTGAATTCGAATATGTTTCTATAGTTATTTTGAATTTGCAAAGCATGCTAGGTTGTTTTGATTTTTTGTTTTCTTCGCACTCATTGTATCGATTTATTTTTTATTTTTTTTTTTACTGTTACTCTTTGTGATTTATTTTTATTTTGATTGTTGAGAGGAGACGTGTTGTCTTTTTTCTTACCATTGGTTTTAAATGTGGAGATATGATGTGGTCATTAAACTGAATTTTCTCTTTTTAATACACATTGTTGTTGTGTTGTAGACTATTTTTAAATTTAATATCCCTTATTTTCTTTTGATTATTGCTGGAAAATAGGGAAATTTTAGAATCTGTGTTTTAAATGAGTAAGACATTGAGTTGTTTGTTAGCGATTTCTTAAAAAATTATTTAACTGGGTTTAACTTTTAATTCATATTTTATCGTCAATCGAAATCGCGTTTTTTCATATAAACACTATGAAAATAAATGAATTTTTAGTGTTTCTATATCCCTTATTTTAAGTTCATTTTTCACATGCCGGCTCTATTCACTATTCACATCAAGATGGTTCTGATCATACTCACCGGTGTTCCACGCAGCGCATACTAAGTTAGTATGTAATTTGATTACTAACTACTTTAAGACACGAACATTTTTCTGAATAAATATTTTTTATTTAAATGTCTGCTCAAAGCAAACTTGCGATAGTTGGAGAGTAAATTTGTTCAAAGAGAGAATTATGTTTTTTGTGGTTTTAAGTATATTGCGTAGGGGCTCAATGTATTGTTCAAAATTTAATTTCTACACCCAACTAAGTTGAATCTTTGTTTGTTCGACATGAGACGTCTCTATGAAATTTTATTTAGTTTATGCTTAAAATTACTGTGGTTGTTTAGTTCGTGACGTAATCTCTTTTCTTAATTTCGTTGTAATATTTTTTCTGAATCATAGATATACCGTTTATACGAAAAGTTTACTTTAATAGAATAAATTGAAGATAAAGCGCCTCTTGAATAAACATATTTACATAATTTGGCTCAGTGAACCTCCTGTACCCCGATTCCTCGTAGTACTCGAATTACTTCGAGACTCTTCGAGAATAAATAGAAAGTGAAGCACTGCTAAATGATCATATAATATTCACACAGTGTAGCCTCTGTTCTTTGATTCCAACAAAAATGTTTATTAACATGAATGATCCATTGTATCGGTTATTCTAATTCTCTAGCCATAAGAATAGTAGTACACTAAATAATTCCTGGCAACAATAAATTGAAGTCAAGTCCAGTTGAACCGCTATAAAATTGAATAAATCATCTTTTTTAGTTTTTGATGAAAATAAATAGAGTGTGAAACGCAGTTTCTAGATGTGACAATCAATTAAGAAGAAAAAATTTAACAGTGTTAAGGAATTGTAAGGTTTAGGACACGTTTAGAATGTATAATTTTTAAATCACATTATTACACGATTATAAAGTGTTGCAAATCTCTGATCAGATTATCGAGACTGAATGCGTTAAGGCCCAACCAAAATTTCCCTGTCACTACACTAGATATTCGTGTTTGAAAGACGGGAACTATGTATAGATGATTTAAATGGGTCACATCATTAATATACCGTCATCATCTTAAATCTTTTATTTTGATTATTGTTCACTGAGAGAATACAAAAGCATAAAAGTTCGACATCATGTTTTGGCACCCAGAAAAATTTCTTTTTATTTTTCATTTTCTCCATTTATAATTTGAATTTCAATTCAAATTGTATTTCAACAATCCCAAATAATACGAATAAAATTATTTTTTACACAATTCAATAATGTATATTAGGGGGAGGAAAATTCTAAAAAATAGAGAAAAGAAAAAGATTATTTCTGCCCGGTTGGATACCTTTTTTCACTGTTGTTCCTTTATATAATATGTATTATATAATGCATAAGACCAACAACAAAAACAGCAAATCAAATATTTTTCATCACCCAATTATATAAGTGAAAATTTTTCAAATATTCTTCATGCACACACAGTGACAAGAAAACAGAATAAAAACTGAAATCCTAACCGAGAATTCAAAAAAAGAAAAACCCTAAATTTAAATAATTTGCACAAAAAAAGAAGAATTTCCATTGACAAGAAAACTTTCTCAATTTTAACATACAAAATTTGTTTTTTTCAATTTCCAAAATAGAATTTAACTAAATAAAAACAAATTTTATTTTATCAACATTTAAATTCTTATAATCTTATGTTTATAAAAAATTCTCAACATAACAATGACAATAACAATATACAATATATACAAATATTTATAAATAAAAGACAATTTTCTCGTCTTATTGTTGTTATTGTGATTATGTTTGTAATGTATGTTTCTAAAAACCGCAAAAGTAAAGCAAGAGATTTGCAAAAAGACGAAGAAAAGTATTTGCAATTCTATTATCGCATTGGCGCCATACAACAACTAAAAAAATGCACTTTAACTTTCCAATAAAAAAATTTGTAAGGAAAGTCGAAGACTCAAGTCGAAGAAGAACAGCTCGCACACACAAACACACATCGTTTAATAATATAATTTGTTAGTAGATTTATCTTTTGCTCAAATTTACGATGAAGATTGATCTTTTGTATATTGATGTCAGAGAATATTGTTGTCTGTGATGTGTCATTTACGTTTTTTTTTTTTTAATTTTATTTACTTGATATGGAATTTTATACGAGTTTATATATTTGATGTGAATCGATTTGATATTTTGTCATTTTATTAGCAATACCTTGTCTGGACGAATTCAATGAGACGACGACGGGTGTTTTGTAATTTTTCCATTCAAATGTTAGCGGCGCTTACGCAACGCGATAATTTGTACTCGTATTTGGACATAAATGAAAACTGGTAGTGATTTTGTTTGATTTATGTGTATTTAATAAAAATGGGTGCAATTATAGAAATAAATATTTGCTGAAAGCAGAAAAAACCGCTATTCCGGTAACCTACCTCATTATCGAAAAAAATAATGCAACAAAAATGTGGAAGTACTTTTGTCGCACTCTAATAAATATTTCGCAGACAACAAAATTTACGATCAAATATAAAGTCACATGTTTGTCGCATGCAACATGTATATCATCCCAACCAAAAATTCACATTGCAAAAAATATCGCAAACAAATGTTTCGCCACAAATTTAATCGCTTAACGTTGTGAGCACTAATTTTACTTGTAATTGGGATGCAACAGGGAGTATTGTATAAATCCTGGATAAGCGGGGGTTTGGGGGCGGTAGCCTCATCCTCTTAAGGTATACATCGAATTAAAATTACATTCAAAAATTGTTATGTATGTATATTTACAATAGTTGCTTTTTTAACATTTGTGGAAGAAGAAGCGATAAGTGCGAAAAAACGTCTTTGATCTGTGTCTGCAAGGTTAATGAAGCAATTATTATTAATTACTAGATAATCCTAACGACATTATTAAAAAAACAATATTTATACAATATTTTTGGCTTGCGATACTTCGGTTTGTGGTATTTTTGCCTTGCGATACGTATATACGCCACATTTTTGTTTTTGTATAATAATGCGTGCGATTTAATTTTTCTTTGAAGAAAACGCTTTCGAGATTTCTGTCAAGCGTTTATTTTGTTTGCTATATATTTGCTGCGATGTTCTTGTTGCGATATTTAGTTTTCGGTAATAAGGTAGGGATCCGCTATTTCTCACGTCCTTCATGCGTTACTGAAGTGCGAATAAAGAAAAGATTGGGTTCAAAGATTTTATCTTCTACGAAATTTACTTGGATTAATTTTTGTTTTTTTGAAGTCAGGCTAATAACGCTGTAAGACTACACAAATTTATAATAATATATTTAGTATGATAAATTATCTTTTTACTTTATCAATTATAATTTTTTATTATTAGTATCTAAATCTATAAACATAGCAACAACAACCAACTCAATTATATTTAAATTTAAATAGAAAACCTCAAAGTTTTAATCTTTCAAAAACTTTTCTAAACTTTTTAATTACAAAATCCTAGAAATATATTTATTTTCGGTGTATACAACATGTATGAAACTCATTTACCTGTGAGTCGGATTTTAATGGTTGCGCTTGACTGGAGTCTCTGATTGAAGGTGCCCCTCCCTCCTCAAGGTTTTATTTTAATTATTTGTGCTTATTTCGAAGGCACTGTAAGGTTTCAAACAATTTAAATGGACTAAACATTTCCCGTCTTTGTATAATTTTTATCTTCAAAAGTTACTGAACCTTATTAACCAAATTAAATTTTACTGTAGTTGATAAATTATTTGAATCTTACCAAGCTATCACGCTTGTAAAGTTTTTCCGAAAACAGACCGAAAATTGTATACTCTGTCAATGCATTGATTCAATTTAGAATTTAATAATTTCCTGATTAGTGGAAAGCTCAATAACCATCGACTTAGTAATGGTTTTCTCTTGGACTAAACGAATAATCCTGCCATTAAAAAAAAAATGTTGAACGTTGAATATGCAATAGAACCCAACACTTTCCTAAACGGTGATAATAACCTCAACGACCATCGGTCTAGTGATGATTTTCTATTAAACTAGGGTATTGCAAATAATCCCGGCCATTTAAAAAAAATATATTGGGGCGTTCATGCTTAAAATTAACATTGAATATATGTAAAGTGGCAGTTGAACGTTGAATAAAGAACTCAACTCTTTCCTATACTAGTGATGATTTTCTATTGAACTAGAGTTCAAATTAAAACTAACGAATCCCACGCTGGAATATTACTTGTATGACAGTCAACGTTGAACAACGGCTTTGACCAGAGTTATTTGAAATCCTACTCAATAGTAAATCATCACTAGACCGTAAACTGTTTTGTATCTGAGTCTATTGGATGTTTTTTTTAATTATGTTGCTACTAGTCTTATTGTATTCGACAATGACATGTTTTTCATTTTTGTTGCGTTAATGTGGTAATTTGTCGTTGATATTGTTACGTTTTTCCCTTGTCAGTCAAGGTTCGGATCAGTGGATTGTGAATAAAACAAACGATTTCAATTTATCACAAACTGATTTATTTATTCAACACAAAAATTAACACAACACAATTGTTAAAAATAGTTCACAAAATCACTTCGCACCATTTTACTAACACTTTTAACTTTTACGTCGCACTTAATCAGTTCTACATCACTCGGTATAATATTTACACTATGGCGTTCCAAATACGAATAATCCAGTTCAATCTCATTCGCAATTTTTATATACTCAAACCAATGTTGTAGAACTATCTAGCCTATTTCTAGTAATATTAGTCTAGTACAAGTACAACGTAGAACAGTTCTAACATTTTCGAATTGATAAGCTTATGATTATGAAAAAATCAATCTTCTCATCAGAGATATTGGACTGACTGTAATTTCCAATTTAGTACAATTAACTTGAAATATCGTAACCTAGGTGTCACTAGTAGTAAATATTGCGCTATTAATAAACTTATTGTATTATGTCCTAGCCTAGGTGTCACCGGAACAATATTGATTCATTTTTATTCTATCTTTGTTTCTGTCGATTTAAAAAAATCCCAAAATTCCCGAATTCTCAATAAAAAAATCCCAAAAAAAAAATCTCGAAAAACACAATTTGATAACAAAAAATGTTACATAATTTCTTGTCATTCTTGCGAGGAGAAGACCAATGCTAAGCGGATTTGATGAGTTCTCTATTTTAATATGTAAATAATTATTAAAAAAACACAATTTGTTGAAAAATGTTCTAATTTCTATTTGGAATTTTAATAAATCGTCAACGCGGGGGTTTGGGAGCGGTAGCCCTCATTCTCCAAGGTATACAACGAGTTAAAATAACTTTTCAAAAATTTTTATAATTAAAAAACTTGATTTTTTGGGATTGATTTTTTTTTTGAATTTTTTTGCTTGTCTAATCGAGGGTAATCCTGCTGGGGCAGGATCAAAAATTTTTAGTTTAGGTTGGCTTTGTGAAATTTATTATTATTTTGACTATTTTTTTGGCTTAAAATATGAAACATGCTTATTGTAAATAAATCCACATAACAACAAATTTAAAAATGCTGCCGCCAACCTTATCCAATCGAATTACAAACGAGAATAGTCATCCATATTTTATTTGACAAAAATTCAATTCCAATTCCAAATCCAATTGCTTGTCAAATAAAATACGGCTAAAGTCATTTTTTTTATATTTTTACGTTATTTTGTCTCCTTGTCATGTGGTTATGAGCTGATATTTTGGGTTGTTGGAATCGTTTTGGTCTGTTTGTGTCGGCTTCTTGAATTTTTTGAACAAATGTTTTGAAGTTTTAATGGTGTACATCCAATTTGGTTTCTTTTTTTATCACCTATAAATATTACAATAAAAACAACAAATTTGTTTTTAAATATAATTTAATTGACAACAACTTTTTCTTATTCTCACCTATTATCATATTAACTTTTCGCGATAATATTGCTAAAAAAGAACTGGCTAAGTTTGAAATCGATTTTCTAAGGTATTGTTAAAATATTTTGTTCCTATATAAGGAAAAAGAATGTTTTGAGTTGTTAGTTTTTACAGTAAGATCTAAAAAGTTGATTTCTACGTTGCTTTCTGTTTATACAGGATGAGGAAAAAGTAGGAAACCCCTAAAAATCTCGCGGATTTCGGTCAAAAAAAAAAAATGAGCAAGGGTTATTCTTAGGTAATTTTCAACAAGAAATTCAATGGTGATCTTGTTTGTGACCTGACCTTTATCTTCAAGGTCATTTGTAGGTCAAGGCCATTTTTTTAATTAGAACCCCTATTTTTGATGACAGAATCGAAAAGAGCG
Organism: Tipula helvola; assembly: GCA_963556165.1. NCBI lineage: Eukaryota > Metazoa > Arthropoda > Insecta > Diptera > Tipulidae > Tipula > Tipula helvola. The sequence continues at coordinate 187,106,775 of OY744481.1, read as the reverse complement.
ATCAATTTTACGTCCGAATATGTATTTTCCATGACCTTCGTAATAATGCTTGTATTGCTATGAAAATTATAAAAAAACAAAAAAATTAAATGTTAAAATGAAGAATTAATCTTTTTAATTTTTATTTTTTTAAATTTTCATAGCAAATCATTATTCCTTCAGGTGACCTAGGGAGGTCATGGAAAATACATATTCGAACGTACAATTGATCGCTCTTTTCGAATCCAATGTCAAAAAGAGAGGTTTCAATAAAAAAATTCCCTTGACCTCAAAATGACCTTGAAGGTGACGGTCAAGGTCACAACTAAGCTAACCATTAAATTCCTTGTTGAAAATTACCTAAGACTAAGCCTTGCTCATTTTTCTTTTTGACATGCTCCGCGAGATCTTTAGGGGTTCCCATATTTTTTCCTCGCAATGTAAATTCCTTCAGATGACCTTAGGAGGTCATGGAAAATACATATTCGGACGAAGGTACAATTGATCGCTCTTTTCCATTCTGTCATCAAAAATAGGGGTTCTAATTTAAAAAAATGGCCTTGACCTACAAATGACCTTGAAGATAAAGGTCAGGTCACAAACAAGATCACCATTGAATTCCTTGTTGAAAATTACCTAAGAATAACCCTTGCTCATTTTTTTTTTACCGAAATCCGCGAGATTTTTAGGGGTTTGCATACTTTTCCACACCCTGTATACTGATTTAAGCCCCTATTCTGTAATCGATTGTTAAGTTGTTAAAATGTTAAACTGATTGGTAAATACATTTTTAGTCCCCATTCGCTAAATTGGTATTATCTAATTGTTAAACCAATTGTTAACCTGTTAAACCGGTTGTTAATCTGTTAAAAATACCAACCATCAGTTTCGTGATCGCAATTGATTAACAAGCATTGAAAATTAAAAAAAATACTAATGGAAATATTTTTGGTGATCAGCAAATAAATGAAAATAATGAAGATGGGTAAATAAATACATATTATGTATATGAGCCGTTTATTTTGAAAGTGGCGTAAGTCAATATTTTGTTGAAACGAGATAATGAAAGAATAAAAGACAGCAAATGCAAAAATATACGGGATTTTAAGGCCACTTTCCAAATAAACGGCGTACACTTATATTTCTAGTTCATATGACCCATATATTGGCAAAAGAAAAACAAAACTATGGGTCAGGTGATACGTCATCACATCACTTATAGGTGATTCGGGTTATCCATGTGAACCATGGTTGTTTACTCCTGTACGTAAACCTACACAGGATACACCAGAATACATGTACATGTACAACCATGAATTGGTAAAACACGAAACATTATCAAGCGAACCATTAACATTTTGAAAAATCGAATTAGATGGCTCTTGGGTCGTAGAGTTCTCCATTACGATCCTAAAGTAGCGGCTAAGCTGGTATATTGTGAAATTATTATTAACAACATGGCGGTTAAACACAATATTACACTTGAATTAATGACGACGAAGAGGCTATATATACCAGATGACCATGAGAAAATGCCACATATATCAAGCTCAGAAAATATTGATCAAGAATATGTCACTCCGTCCATTGTATATACATCTGGGATCTAATGCTAGTAATTATATTCGCAACCGGTTTGAATAAATAACAAAAATTCTTCAATAATTCATATAAAAATACTGCTATATATTTAATTCGTCATTTTCATTGTGTTTTGACAGCATCGCGATTGTTATTTTTCTTCACCACAACAAAATAACAATTTTATATTCACCACTTTTGTGAATACCATTTTAAATGACAGTTGTTAAATATGTGGTTGTTAAATTTTTAACAATTTTGTTGGTTGTTAATCAAAAAAATTAGAGGATAGGGGCATTAGTCCCCATTCGCTAAATTGGTATTTAATTGTTGAATCAATTATTAATTTGTTAAACCGGTTGTTAATCTGTTAAAAATACCAACCATCAGTTTCGTGATTGCAATTGATTAACAAGCATTGAAAAAAATTCTAATGGAAATTTATTTTACTTTTGGTGATCAACAAATAAATGAAAATAATGAACATGGGTTAAATAAAATGTTGTATAGAATTATTATTTTACAAAACGTGTGCATACACTTATATTTCTAGTTCATATGACCCATATATTGGCAAAAGAATAAGGGATTTGTTAAATTCATTCGCAATACCAGTCTCTAAATTTAAGAGAACATTAACTTTTGACTCCCACCTGAATTGGTGCATCAAATTATTGAAAAATTGAAACCTCATTCTGAACCGCACGTTAGGAATTCGGTACTTCCGTTCTACGTTAAGGGTAGGTGAATCAATATTTAATTTTTTAAGCCTACCATCAGCTTCACGTGCAATAAATGAAGTATCCAGTCTTATGGTACAGCATTTATTACCACACGGAAAAAATAAACTGGTCCTCAGCTAAGAAAACGGACTTCTAATTTAAGAAAATGTACTTTTCCTTGATTTAAAAGCTTATTTTCTTATTTCTTTCGAGTTTTCTTCATTTCAAGAAACAGAATTCTTACTAGAATTCTAAGAAAAACTCGATAGAAATAAGAAAATTAACTTTTAAATCAAGAAAAAGTACATTTTCTTGAATTAAAAGTCCGTTTTCTTAGCTGAGGACCAGTTAATTTTTTCCGTGCAGTTTGGGTTACATTTCCAACGTCACGACAAAAAATGTTAAAAAAAAAATCAAATTTTACGAAAAAAAAACAATACAACAGGTCTAATTGGTGTGGTAGATGGCCCACACGTTTTGATTAAAAGTCCATCGCAAAACGGTCCCTATCATGAGCCATATCTATACATCAACCGCAAAGGTACGAAATCTATTAACGTCATGATAGTATGCGACTCCGATCAAGAAATTATTGGTTCTTGTAATGCAAGGTATCCAGGTTCATGCCACGATGCGGCAGTATAGTTAGTAATATGAGGCAGTTTTTACAATAAAACTATGGCTAAGGTGATACGTCATCACACTTAATAGGTGATTCGGGTTATCCATGTGAACCATGGTTGTTTACTCCTGTACGTGAACCTACACAGGATACACCAGAATACATGTACAACAAAAAATTGGTAAAAACACGAAACATTATCGAGCGAACCATTGGTATTTTAAAAAATCGAATTAGATGTCTCTTGGGTCATAGAGTTCTCCATTACGATCCTAAAGTAGTGGCAAAGCTGGTATATTGTGGAATTATTATTCATAACATGGCGGTTAAACACAATATTACACTTGAATTAGATAATGACGAAGAGGAAGAGCTATTATGATCACGAGGAAATGCCACATATATCAAACTCAGAAAATATTGATGAAGAATATGTCACTCCGTCCATTGCACATCTGGGATCTAATGCTAGAACTAATTATATTCGCGACCGGTTTGAATAAATAAAAAAAAAATCTTCAATAATTCATACAAAAATACGGCCGTATATATTTAATTCATCATTTTCTTAAAAATAAAAATAATACAATATCACAAAAAATCATTGTTTCATTAGCTCTTTTACTGGTTCAGTCATAATAATCACTCGAAAGAAAGTTTATTTTTTGCTGCATACAACTCTAAATTTTTTTGAGAAACATCTGATTTTTTAGCTTTAATATTTACCAACTCCTTTAAAGTTTCATTGAAATTATTGACGGCCGAATTAGAGAATTCATTTTCTCGCAATAAGCGCTTATAAAATCATCTAAAAAAAATTAATAATAAATGTAAATGTATGATTTTAGGGCAGGAGCCGTAGAGTAATAAAAATGAACGACATGGTACACGGCTTCACTATAAGCGATTCAAAGGATAATAAAATTTCGAACAGAAACGTAAAAATAAAACAATATTTTTTGTTGACGATGTCTTTCAAATTGACTCTCAAAGTGGTAAGTGTCGTTGTTAAAAAAAAAACGACAAGGTACACGGATAGTTTTTTGACTAACATAATGTAGATCTCCAATTATAAAAAAAATAATTCAAGCGTCGAACAGTTTTTAGTGACCTTCAATGAGATTTGAAAGAGGTGTTGTTGTTGTTAAAAAAAAACAATAAGGTACACGGCAAATTCGTAAATTATTTGAAAGGTTTTAATGCGAGCTTTCCAAATATATACGTGATTTTTAAAGGTGGTCTAGGAAATCTCTGGGATGGTCAAACTGACATAAATTTAAATGTGAAAGTTTGGTAAAAGTGAGTTGAATGTACTATGAATTACCATAATGTGAAATGCTGGTAAAGATAAACATCCTGAAAAGAAATCCGTCTAAATTACGATACTTATCTTTATCCATCTATAAAAGATGTTGAACGAAGCAGACGTATGTCGAACCGTCAAGATGTTTATAATATAATTGGGCTTGACCAAAAATTACCTCGTAATCTCCATCAGATGGCATCCTTAACAAATTTGTAAATTCTTACAATTCAGATTTTTACAATTCTTTTAATGAAACAACATTGTATTGTTCAGCCGAAAACGAATGTTACAAATTTAGTGCAATTGAAGGTGAAATATGCTGTGAAAATGTTGCATACCTATACTGTGAGCACGATGAAACTAATGTCAAAATTGTATTTATTTCATCTAAGCAAGATAAATATGATAGCATGTCACAAAATGTAATTTTTCGAGCAATAGATATGGATATTATAATAATTATATTGGGAAATATGTATAATTTTCCAAATTTGAAAATTTATGGAATTTGGGCGGGTATCTAATAATTCTTTAAAATGTAAGAACTTTACAAATTATATGAAAATCTCGGAAGAATGCTTTGTAAATCTTTACCAGCATTTCATACTTTCACTGGATGTCATTTTTCAGCGGCATTTCATGGAAAAGGAAAAATTAAACCATTCAAATTACTGCAACAAAATCATAAGTTTCAGAAATTTTTTTCGGCGTTAGGTTTATCTGAAGAAGTGGAAGAGGATGTTTCTTCAAAAGGGTACATATATTATAATGTATTGTGTTTCAGCATTTGATGCATCTATGTCACCTCCTTGTTTTTCGGCTTTAGACCAAAAAATTAAGAGGGTTAATTTCATAACGGCCATCTGGAAGAGTGGTGTACATATCAAGCCACCACATTTCGTAGCACAAAATAATGGATGGATAGAGAAAGATAACTCTCTAGATTTTTACTGGTTCGGTGGGACTCAAACATCAACATCAACTGATGTACATCAAGTATTGGATGAAAATGAAAGCAGTGACGAAGAGAATGATGAAATTGGCATACATTGGAGTAATGAGGAAGACAATATTTTTTAACTATAAACCAATTATTGCTAAATTAAATTTTTTTTTTTAAACTATAATTTGTCTATTGTTTTAAACTAAACTAAATTTAAACAAAATATTATATTTCAATTATATTTAAATATCTTATGGTAATTCATAGTACATTCAAATAGTACATTCAACTCACTTTTACCAAACTTTCACACGTAAATTTATGTCAGTTTGACCACCCCAGAGATTTCCTAGACCACCTTGGTAAATGTGGTATTTACATACATACATATACATAAAAGTCATATGGCCAAACTTTCAGATAGCGCAGAACCAAATTTTCCTTCATCAAACTGTTACCGGTAAATAGGCACACTTACCATAACATACATATATACATCTTAATTCTATATTCTCGACTACACACCATAATTCCCACATATATTATTGAAAACTGACACCGAAATAGAGAAAATGAATTAACGATACTTAATAATTCTATATGAAAAAACACCAATTTCTGTCTAATTCTGGTGAAATTAACCATCTTTGTCATCGCCTATATAAAAATCACGTATATATTTGGAAAGCTCGCATTAAAACCTTTCAAATGATTTACGAATTTGCCGTGTACCTTATTGTTTTTTTTAACAACGACAACACCTCTTTCAAATCTCATTTTCTTACTGAAGGTCACTAAAAACTGTTCGACGTTTGAATGATTTTTTTTATAATTGGAGATCTACATTATGTTAGTCAAATAACTATCCGTGTACCTTGTCGTTTTTTTTAACAACGACACTTACCACTTTGAGAGTCAATTTGAAGGACTTCGTCAACAAAAAATATTGTTTTATTTTTACGTTTCGGTTCGAAATTTTATTATCCTTTGAATCGCTTATAGTGTACCATGTCGTTCATTTTTATTACTCTACGGCTCCCGGTCTATAATGATGACTATTACCATTTCATACTTTTTGAATGCCTTTTTGATTTTAGAACTTTGGCATTGAGTAATGTGGCCCGTTTTTCATTATTGGTAGTATTTGGTGCATTATCATGACCGGCATCTTCAATTTCCACATTCACATTTGTAGAAGTAAATTCAGCAGTGTCCACTTCAATTGGTTCTGAAGCTTCGATATGCAATCCGCGAACTCCATCTAAAATGACCCGACCCCATAAGTCTAATGCGCGTCGTTCAATCGCTGTTAAAGGATTTTCAGGTGGGGGACCACCACCAGTTTTCTTGATATTCGTGGTATGCTCACGATATTTGGCACGGGTTGTACATTTCCAGTTTTGAAATCGCTAAAAGATTTTGTTACATATTAGTTTTGTTAAATATTAAACAATATACCTAAATAAATAATTAGGTCTCTACTTACTTTATCCCAAGCTTTGGGAGTCAATTGGGCACCGGAACCACAGGAATTCAATTTAATCACTAGAATATCCCATTTCTGTTTCACACTATCCTTGTCGACTGTGGGATCTATTATTCCTGTTCTTAGAATTGGCTCATTTTCCAATTCATCTAAATAAATTGTATATTGCGCAGAAGAAGTTCGTGCCAATCTTTTTTTATTAATGGATTCAGTTTGTTTTAGATTTTTATTCATTTTTTTAAGTTATTTTTTAGTACATATTTTTGTTTTAAAAATGCTACTATTACTTCTGCTAGTCGATTTTTTTTGAGATTATGCTGTTTTTTGACAGCATCGCGATTGTTATTTTTCTTCACCACAAGAAAATAACAATTTTATATTCACCACTTTTGTGAATACCATTTTAAATGACAGTTTTTAAATTTGTGGTTGTTAAATTTTTAACAATTTTGTTGGTTGTTAATAAAAAAAATTAGAGAATAGGGGCATAAGTCAGAACTTCAGTAGTTACCCATCAAACAACGTTATTCTAAAGTTTAACTTTACAAAATGGAGAAAGTTTAAATTGTAATTACGAAATGTTGATTGTAAAAACCGGATTTTACGGGTTTTAAGAAATATTCAGGAAATACGTGTAATTCAATAATCAACACATATGTAAGTCATAACACATAAGCTGTAAAATTTTCAATTAGTGTAAGTAGTAGATAAACAAAAATTAAAATACAATACAAATTAGGTAAAATGATTGTAACAAAGCTTAAGTGCAAGATGGGAAATCTTTTCTATTGTGCTTCACGCCTTGAAGTAAGCTCTGATATTGATCTTCATTACAACTTATTTGACCATTTAAATTTTCTGCTAAGGAAACTGCGCATTCTGTAACATCATTTGACACTTTAATTTCTTTAATTTTTTGTACTGCTTCATTGTAGTATTTTTGATAACGTCTGCATGCCATAATGAAGGAACTTTATCCAAAAAGGCCAAAGAAATATTATTAATAACAACAAAAAATTGGTGTTCGATGATATAAAATTATTAATTTTCTTTTCTTTAACATTTTCCTTTAATACATTTATTTTAAATTTTTGATTATTATTTGTTTCTTCATTAAAAGCCTTAACCATTAATGTTTTATCCTGAGTGCTAATGCGGGAGTCAAAAAAAGCTAACTAACGTTTCATGTAGGTAGTTAGGTACCAAGTATGTTCTGAAAATGTCCGAAAAGGTGCTTTGGAAATTACACGCTTAATTTTTTCGTATTCCAAAATATCCTTCAATAGATTTAAATCATTCAATGGAGCAAAAGTGGGACGTCCACAAGTAAAAGAATATTTCAAGTATACATTTATCACGAACATATTAAATTTTCGAATAGCCAACAGTTCTGTATCTCTTATTTTATACTGGTTTCTAAATAAATAATTTTTAAAACAATAAATAATTTTAGCCATCCACAGATATTTGTTTACAAAGTCAATTCTGGCACTCCTAAAATTTGGTCTTTATTTTTACCAGTAACGATTATTGCTTGTGTACCATACAGATAATATTAGCAACAAAATCTGTTTTCAATTTTTGAGCTATTTCAGTTCGTTCCTTCATTCAACGTCTTCGAACAGTTTCACGCGAACATGGGATATTACTAGTATCAACTCCGAATATTGAACTCACTACTGAAATCATAAGAGTTTCGCCTCTTGAAGACATTTGATGCAACAGCATTTAACATATTTTTATTTTGAAATTTAGGCGGATTTTTTGCTGGTGGAACGTAGGACTGACTCATGATCTGACTCATTTGATGTATCTGACTCACACATACATATACAATATAATTAGTTAAAGACATAGAATTATGTTTATGAACATTAGTCGTATTTCCATGAGAAAAATGGATTCAAATTATTTTTGAATTTTTTTTTTTCATGGAAACAAGTCGCGAATTATTTTTTCGAATTGAAATAAAACAAGAAGTAGAAAGACCAAGTTGGCTTCTGGTGTCGGGTGGTATAACTAAAATTAGGAATGAATTAAATAATTCAAACTTTTGGTTTGAATTATTTAATTCGTATCGCGAGCAATTGTTGTTGTAAAATTCTCATGGAAATACGACTTTTATCGTACGTTATACTGCCTACTGTTGTTGATTCAGTTTTCGTTTTTGATCTGACAACAAATTACTTTTAAGGTCGCTGCACGAGTATGGATATAAATTCGTACAATCTGAATCCGAACGAAGTTAGTAACTTATTTGAACTTTTGCTAAATAAATTTTATCAACTTCTCTTTGCTTTTAGTTTCAGTAATAACAAATACATTATATGAAAATTTCAATAATAATAAAATAACAAATTTTTTTAAAAATCGAAAAGTCAGAAATAAGCAAATAAACTAAAAATAGGGGAAAAATAGCTCGTAATATATATTTTTTGGTATGGTTATGTTGGTTTTCTGCGGATATTTTGCTTAATGTTGAAATAATTTTAACTCGAGAGGAGAAATAGGGGAATATTTTTTTCGGTCACATGACAATATTTGGGTAATTTCATTGGATGAATGACCGGATTCAGATTGTACGGATTTATATCCATACTCGTGCAGCAACCTTAACAATTTATCTATGAAGTTGTTAGATTGTATTCTTTGTTGAATAACAAACACGACCAGCAATAAAGTTTGGACGTTGCAACGCAACCAGTTAACCATTTAGTTGTTTTTTAAAACTCTGGTGAGAAATGTCGTTTACAATTTTTAATTTGAGTTACTATATTTAATTTCGGTGATGGTTTTCCATTATGCATAAGTTTGAGCTTTTCTTCAAATGACCTCAAAAAAAAAAAGATCTTTACACACGAACATACAACTTCTAATTGTTGGTTCCCCGATTACATTATGGTAAAACACGGCAGATATCGAATAAATGGCAAAGATCATGCGCATTTACAAAAATTTATATTTCTTTAACCAAGGCCCTCAATTCAAAAACCTTTGAATAAAATATTAGGATTTCTGAGACAAGCCCTTTACATACAATATCCCCATTATCCAAGCTTTATAACCTCAGTATCATGAGGTTTCCCCCTACGAGCCGGAAACCCATTTAAGCGGTAAGCTTTTTAAACCTAACAACCCTGTAATATAGTCAAACCAGTTTTTGTGCGGTAGATAGGGACCGTACAAAAAAAATCGCACAAAAAAAAAATATTCGCAAACTCCATAAATCGCTATAATAAATAATTTTGTACAAAAATTACAAAACATTTTTTTTTATGCGGTGGATAGGGACCGCATAAAAAAAGTTTCCCTTAGAAAATACATATGTCAAAGTTTTACGAAATAGCGAGAAAGTGCTTTCTAAACAAAATAAATAATTAAATTACACATGGAAACATTTAAAAAAATTTTAATTTCTCATTTTTAATAAATAAAACGGTAAATTTCCTTTTTTCTTACATATTGTATATTTTTTTAGTTTATGTTCAAGGTTAACAATCAGTGTGGCTATTACTACGCATTTCATTAGTTGTGAAATAAACATTTCTTTTAACTAAATTATATTCTTTGTGTGCATTATGTACAGTCAGAAACATTCAGATCTATACGGCAAATTAAAATCAACGAAACACTTTTTTTTTTTCTTACCTTTTTTATTTTAAAAATACATAAATATGAAGTAAATATGTATATGTGATAACGCATTATTGATAAAAAATAAAATTTTAAATATCATATCTTCTGTTTGGTTTTTAACTTTATCTTTAAATTTCCCTCTAAATATGAGCCGTATACATCTGAATGTTTCTGACTGTATGTTAATTACATATTGAAATTTGCTGGAATATGGAATATATAAGAATATTGAGCATGTCTAATGATTAATGAACTTGGCTGATGCATTAGGTATGAAAATGGCTGAACAGAATCTCGATATTCATATACCGCATAAAAAAAAAATCGCACAAAAAAAATCGCATACAAAAAAAAATCGCACAAAAAAACGCATAAAAAAAAACGCATAAAAAAAGACCGCACAAAAACAGGTTTGACTGTATATGCTCTTCTAACATAACAATTTCACAACATAAGCTTTTCTACCTCAGCTTTCTTAAGTTTTCCCCTGGTAGCCGGAAAACTCTAAAATCGATCAAGCTAGCTCCTGAAACTGAAATCAAACAACTAATATTATTTATAATAGGTTCTCTAAACATGCGGTAAGTTCTTTAAACCAAACAACAATATTTATAAGCTCTTTTAATATAACCACTTTACAACATGAGTTTTTTTAACCTCAGGTTTTTGAGATTTTCCCCTGGCAGCCGGAAAATTCTAAAATAAATCAATTTTAGTTCAAAAAATCCAGCAAAACTGTACCATAGGTTCAAACAGTTTTAATCCTTTTTTTAATCATTGTATTTCTTGATGATTTGGTTATATACGTATGCGTGTAGTTTTCCACGCGTATTGGTAAATTTATGAACCATTTTTTGGGTTTCACTGTTATTTGTACATTTCATTGTTTTTTTTTTAATTTAAACTTTGTACTTCTTTTTTAACCCTTTACTGTGGAAAGACTCCGCTATCCATCACGCTACGCCTCGTAAACTAAAGTTCTCTCGACAGGAATGGAATACTTTCCGCCTCGGTATGTAATCATCTACTATTGCTCATAAGGTTGGTGGTTCTATAAGGAAAAAGGTAGCAAATTTTTAAATTTTGCTTTATAGAATAGAATAAAATTAAATATAATTCAAACAATTTAAAAATAATGAGCTGAAAAATTTAATTTCGTTTGTTTTAACGAAAATGAGTTTTTGATTTCGCTACACTAAAACTGAAAATTTGACATACAAGATTTTGACAAGTAAGCAAAAGTCGATTTATATAATGAAGTTGGCATAATTTGACTTTTCTTTATTACATAAGTGTTTTTCATTGGGGATGAGCTGTGTAATTCAGCTACATTTTTCCTCTGCTAAAAGATCTATTGTACGGGTTTCGGTTACGTATCTCTCGTATTTCCAGTTGAGATTATTGAGAACTCGTATTTGGCAAAGTCGCAATTGCTAAAAAATGCGATTATGTACGAGAACTCAAAATACTTTACATAATTGTGTTTTGTTCCATTTCAAAAAAGAAAAAATGTAGAAACTCTTATAATGCTTACAAAATCGTCCTCCGATTTTAGCATTTGGTGATTTTATTTATTTTAAAAAATGAAGTTTAATTGTATAGGGATTATTCCAGATTATTCTAGTTTCCCGAATTTTGACGTTGAGTTGCGCGAAATGTTAATTATACCATATAGTGTGCTTCATCGCTCATGATGATTTCCTGCTAAAAGTTTGGTTAGCATAATTTAAACATTGTTGTAAATCCAATGGATCCATTTGCCATGAATTTTGTATGCGCATTTTAATTTAGATTTTGAATATTTTATTTAGTCAGAATGTTAAGATAACTTTGTTTTCGGCACAAATTGTTCAAAATATTTAATTTATCATTCTTAAATTTTTTTACATCCCGTTCTATATTCGGATGTTGAAGTCAACATTTATTTTATAGGTACAAGGGAATGTTTAAAACCAATCATAGTGAATTGGTTCATTTGACAATACATACACTGTGTGTATATAAAATTATAATTTATGATGTGGGAACTCTCCATAAAAAACAAATTTATTTCATAAATTGAAACATTATATAATACATATCAACCACAACCGTGTTATGCTCGAAAATACGTAGCACAAAAAGCAATTTTGGTTTTTATGCTAACTACGAGAATATGATATGGTGTATGAATCATCATAACAGAAAAGTGTTTCCATTTGCGTATGAGAATGAATGTGGCCAATTAATCATCCAACAAATAAAATAAAAAAAAATATTTGAGATTTTTCAACAACAAAAAAAATCATCACATAAGCGAAAATTGAAGCTTTTCACATATATTACGTCCGTTAGATACACAAAAGTTTATTAAAATACATAAAAAGTTATATTTATATGTTTAAATTAAAATTTTAAAACCTAACCCTACAAAAGGTGGAATACATTTATGCTACAGCTTAACATTTTCAACATTATGGAATATAGTATGTAGGTACCATGTTAGTTATGTATGTATGTATATATAGTATGTTAACCGCATGTTTGAAAAAAAAAAAATGAAAGAAGCCCTAGGCGTGCTGGAAATATATGGCCTTTACACAAACGTGTACATATACATTGCATACATATATACGAGCTTTGTACCAAAAGGTGCTTTTAAATATGATGAAAATAAAAGGAAACAAAAAAAATATTTCAGAAAATATTTATGAAAATTTTAAATCGAATAAATTTTACTGGGGCGTTTTGAAGACAATGTAGTTGCGGAAGGAGATTAGCAGAAATTTTTTTGAAGTTGTTCAACGTTATTTAGATACAAATTATGTATTTTGGGGTAATTTTGATACTTTTTCCCATTATATTTACTCATAGCACCGGTGGCAATGCTTGGGATGTCCTTACTTTTCTGTTCGTAAAAGTTGATTCGCCGATTTTATTGTTTCGTTATGACATTCAATTAAAAAATTTCCCTCCAATTGTTTACTACTATTGTTATTGTGAAAGATGACTCCTTTAACAATACAACTCATGCCTTTATTTTTTGACTTACAAACTAATGACTGGGGTCCGATCGAACTCCACGCTTTTCTTGATCATAAAACCGGTCCTTTGATGATAAACAGACATTCTCATACATAGTTTTCTTCATTTTTTCATAAGGAAGAAAAGGTGAACGAGAAATCTGATTTTATTTACATTTAGTTAATGGAAAACCGATTCAAAGACTGAAAATCGGAAAAAAACTCTTTTTTTTTTATTAAATTTTGAAACTTTTCAACCTTCAACTGATCTTAAAATATCAAGCGGTGTTTTGATGGTGAGACATCAGACTATTGAAAACAAATTACTGTCACTTAAAGAAATTACTGCTACTTAGTTAAAAAAGTATTTTTTAATTTATTTGATGTTACTGTTTCCTAAAGATTGTAAGAGAACTTAATACAGTTTCGAACTGATGAGCTTATGATTTTTTGAAAAAATTTAATTGATAAATTTGCTTACACAGGAATAGAGCTGTGTGAATGTGACGAAGAAAAGTTGTAAGAGAGTTTAGCTGTACATATTAGTATAATTCGCTAGTACAGCCGGCACAGTACATTCTGTATATATAGAATGTAAATTGTGGTACAATCAGTCCAGTCGCCGCGGCCTGATGAGAGGATTGATTTTTTCAAAAAATCATAAGCTCATCAGTTCGATACTGGATTACATAAGTTCTCTTACAATCTTTCGGAAATAGTAACATCAAATAAATTAAAAAATTATTAATATTGAAAACCTGTCTATCAGTGTATGGGATGATAAATAATTGTTCGTAAGTACTAATATACTTCTACGCGTTATCTGTAAAACACATTAAAATGATCTATTGTGATCGGTTGCATATTAGAAATTACACGAATTAATTAATTCAAAAATTAGAGTAAAAATTGTTAATTGAAAAAAGTAATTTTTTTATTTTTTATTTATTTATTTATTTACTAGCCAACATTACCATTGTACATCTGGTACTTATAAAAAAAAAAACATGAAATCAATACAACTTATATAATTTAAATTAGCTTAATATTAATTTCTTAACAACACTTTTAAATTCGTGACTAGACAAATTAAAATCGAACACTTCAGCAACATTACTAAATATACGACTTGAATTAAAGATTGAATCTGACATACCAAAATTCGACCGACGGCAGCGGAGACTAATCTCAAGGCCTCGGTGCCTGAGTGATCGCACGGGAGTACGTAATGAATACAACAACAGTAGTTGTGAACTATCAATTCGGCCCATTATAACGTCGCGCGCGAAAAGTGCGCATGATATTTGCCTACGGACGGACAATGGTTCAATATTCAGTAACAGGCAACGGCCTAAATATGGCGGTAGCACATACCTAAGAGCTTTTGCCCCCCGAGGGAGTTGCCTTCTGAATTGATTCTACATGGCTAGAGGAATTTTTATAGTACGGATTCCAGACAATTGAGGCATATTGTAAGTGAGAATGAACCAATGACACAAAGAGGACTTTTAGAGTAAACGGATCATGAAACTCTTTTAAGGAACGGAATAAAATCCCTAACATTGAAGTTAGCCGTCTATAAACGATAAATTTCGAGAAAATAAGACACCTAAATCTATAAAAGAATGAACCCGATCAATCATAATTCCATTTAAAAATAAGCTATTATCACAGCCATTTCGTCTTCTTGTAAAGTTCATAACTTTTCATTTAGAAACCTTTAGGCAAAGCTTATTTAAATTACACCATTCACAGAAAATATTTAATTCCTCTTGTAGATTTAACAGGACGCCCTCATTTTTAACCTTGCAAAATACTTTTACATCATCAGCATAAATCATATACTCACAATGTTTGAAGCACTGCTTCACATCATCTATGAATGTAATAAATAAAAGATGTCCTAGATGGCTACCTTGTGAGACTCCAGACATTTTATATCTCTAGACAAATTATTATTTAAAAGAACTTTTTATGTACGCTTCGTTAAATATGACAAAATCCAGTTGTTCAAGTTTCTTACAAGTAAGACATGGTCAATTTGTCGAATGCCTTACTAAATTCAGTAAAGACTACTTCAAAACTGTCACCACCTTCTAATGATAAAGTCAAAAAATTTGTGAACAAAACAAGATTAGTCACAGTTGATCGTCCCGAGTAAAACTCATGCTGGTTTTCAGAAATGGAACTTTTTATTAAGAAAATGATACGGTCTTTGACAATCGATTCAAATAATTTAGGAATAGCCCACTCTTTTAACATAATAGGATGAATTTTGTCCGGGTCACTACTCATACTCACATCAACATTCAATAATGCCTGCAGAACGTCGTCGGTGGCAAACTGAATTTAAATGTTAGAATTATTATTAAAATCAAAGTCGAAATCATCATTCGAAGATACAGCTCCGCTTCGAATCAATTAAGATCCAGAAACATTTAGGACTGATTCTAATATTCGATTCAATCTCAACAATATATGAATTATTCAAGAAACGATTTAAAAGTTTAAATTTAGCTTTAAGAGCACTAAATATTTCATAATTTACGACAGATGAATTCAATTTATACCTTGTATGAGCTTTAGATTTCTGATTTTTTAAGCCTGACAGGCAACGATTAAACCACGGCTCACGTGCTGACAAAACTACATAGTCATTTTCCAACACCGATAAATACATTTCATGCGATTTTGAACGAATACCGCTAAAGTTGTGATATTAAATGGATAACGTGTCATTATGGTTAACTCCAGCAGGAATCGGCATTGCAGGTTGAACGATAGGTGCAGACAGCGGCACTCTCACAACCTCTACAATTTCATCCAAACTACTCAATATGCTCGCCGCATTTACAAGCATTAGATGCCCACCTGCCACTTATTCTCTCTACATATGCTCGACACTTATCATCCCATTCTGAGTGTTTGTAATCAACATTAAGATTCATTTTCACCGCCGTATCCGCACAGTTTACGCACTTAGGCTCCCCGTCACAATTACTCGGAAGGTGATCCTCTTTTCCACACTTCCAACACAATGGCTTCCCTTCCATGGGACAATATCTGGCCAAATGCCTTAGGTTGAAACAATTTTAGCACCTTCTCACAAACACATAGTCCTTTACCTTGGCCCAGCTTTACTTGCAGTATACCACTCCCTTACTCAAAATCCATTTATGCGCACCCGGATCAACTTCCAGAACCAAGTATATATCCCGAAATCATTTATTCACCACTTTCACTACCCTTAAGTAGAAACCGCCCTTCTCTCTATCCAGCCTATTTTATGTCACTATGGCCTCCACCAGTTCTGCCTTGTTCACATGTATATTTATTGTAAATGTTTTACATATTATTGTTATTTTTTTTTGTAAAATTTTATGCATAATAAAATGAATTTAACATATTGATGGCTTATTGCGAATAGGGCGGCAAAACATCAATTTTTCAGAAATTGTGTTTTTCGATTAAAACGACAGATAGAGTTGGTTTACAATTTTACATTGTATAATTTAGGACAAATATTTGTTTTTTTTTAAAAAGAGACCATTCTTGAATAAAAACGTCATCATTAATCATGATTTAAATCGTATTTTACGTTAAAGATAAAGTTTTTTCTCTCTCCTGTAAAATTTAAAAAAATCCTACTTACGCCCTATTCGCAATAAGCCAGCGTTATGTATGTATTGTATTTAATTTTGAAACATAAAAACTTTGTCAAAATAGTTATTATTACGAAATTTAACAAATTCTAATACACAATTTAAGAACTCCCCTTATAGCAAATTTGGTTTGTTATATCCGAAGTTGCGTTTATAACAAACACATGCTTATAGCAAACTATTGTGTCGGTCCGTTGGTGGTTTATTAAACCGGGAGTTCACTGTATTTTACTATTACCCTCAGATTACGTAATAATATATATAAAATGTTGATTTCAACATAAAATATAAAATTAACTTACCGCCACAAAAGATAACCGTCTAGTCATGACTGGATTTCGTACAGACCCCACCCACAATTTCGTAACACAGTGCGTGACAGCCAAACTACTCATAGACCTTCGAATTGAATTATGGTTCGGATCGATATTGTCGCTGGTTCAAAGTTCGCGTGGGGTGGGGTTGGCCCCAGTCATGAGTTGTAGGGTTAAACTTAAAAGTTAAGTTTTCGATAATTTGATCTCATTGAACTGGTAATCACATCTAGCATTTAACCCTTGTATTATTTGGTTGATACAATGGCCCTTAATGAATTCGTTCAGCTTACCCGTTTCGCATATCATCATATCTCGAAAGAGGTTGCATCTCTCGGTGATTCCAAATATTTCTTTTTGATTTAGCAGAAGTTCGTTGAATTCCAGATGTATTTTTTTATTTTGATTAACTGTTGATTTTATGATAACGCGGTTGTAGTCCATCTTACTCGTCTTAGGTATAGATCAAGTTTTTTTGCTCGAATTTTGCTTCCTTTGTGAATGTTGGTGTTAGTCGGTTAATCAGTTCTTTGTAGTTGTTCAAATTGAAGATGTGGATTAGTTTAAAAACTCCGTTAATAATTCGCCCGTTTAACTGTTTTACACTTACTACTGGGGTTTTGTAGATGGTCACGGATGATATTAGGCCCCACAGCTATGATCTAAAAAGTAGAAGAAATCATTATGTTATATTTTTGATATGTAGGTACTTTATGAATTCGTTTCCCGGATGTTATTGTAATGGTAACATTATTGTTATAACTCTTTGCATCCTCCCTTTCAATTTTGGTTTCTTGGCTTCTACGAATTCTTTCCATCATGTCTTCGTTTATTTTATTTGTAAAATCAGATAGATTTTCAGTTTATTCTTTGTGTTCTACCAAAAAATATGTCACTGATTACCTGTTGGATGACCGAGTGTTTAGAATTATTACAGCGGTCTGATGCTTGTGAAGTTTTTCCGAAAACGTTGCGAAAATTATATTCTCTATCAATGTGTTGGTGCAACATTCAACAAGTGGATTGTTGAATGTTCCATTTAAAGATTAAATATTTCCTAATTAATGAAAAATTCTAAAACACCCAGTCTAATGAAAATTTTAAATAGGAGTAGGCCATTGCCAATAATTCTGGCCAAATTCAAGAAAAACTTTGGGGCGATCATACTTAAAATTGGAATGGAATAAAAAAGGGCGTTGTTGAACGATGAATAGAACATTATATCGCTTTCCTAAATGGTAATAATCTTAATGACCATTGGTCTAGTTTTGATTTTCTATTGAACTAGGCCATTGCCAATAATCATGGCCAATTTCAGAAAAAAAAATTTGGAGTGATCATACTTTAAATTAGGATTGAATACAAAGTCGTTGTTGAACGTTGAACATAAAACGCATATCGCTTTCCTCATAACTAGAAAATCATAACTAGACCAATGGCCAAAGAGGTCATCACCGTTCAGGAAAGCGATATGAGTTTTATGTTCAACGATCAACAACTAGTTCCTATTCAACCCTAATTTAAAGTATAATCGCCCCAAATTTTTTTTCTGAAATTGCCCATGATTATTGGCAATGGCCTATTCCAATAGAAAATCATAACTAGACCAATGGTCATTAAGGTTATCACCGGTTAGGAAAGCCGTTGAGTTCTATGTTCAACGTTCAACTACTAGTTCCTGTTCAATCCTAATTTAAAGTATGATCGCCCCAAATTTTTTTTTCTGAAATGGGCCATGATTATTGGCAATGGCCTAGTCCAATAGAAAATTATAACTAGACCGATGGTCATTGAGATTATCACCGTTTAGAAAAGCGATTGAGTTTTATGTTCAACGTTCAACAACTAGTTCCTATTCAATCCTAATTTAAAGTATGATCGCCCCAAATTTTTTTTTCTGAAATGGGCCATGATTATTGGCAATGGCCTAGTCCAATAGAAAATTATAACTAGACCGATGGTCATTGAGATTATCACCGTTTAGAAAAGCGATTGAGTTTTATGTTCAACGTTCAACAACTAGTTCCTATTCAATCCTAATTTAAAGTATGATCGCCCCAAATTTTTTTTTCTGAAATGGGCCATGATTATTGGCAATGGCCTAGTCCAATAGAAAATCATAACTAGACCGATGATCATTGAGGTTATCACCGTTTAGGAAAGCCGTTGAGTTTTATGTTCAACGTTGAACAACGAGTTTCCATTCAATCCTAATTTAAAGTATGATAGCCCCAAATTTTTTTTCTGAAATTAGCCATGATTATTGGCAATGGCCTAGTCCAATAGAAAATCATAACTAGACCGATGGTCATTGAGGTTATAACCGTTTAGGAAAGCGATATGCGTTTTATGTTCAACGTTCAACAACGACTTTGTATTCAATCCTAATTTAAAGTATGATCGCCCCAAATTTTTTTTTCTGCAATTGGCCATGATTATTGGCAATGACCTAGTTCAATAGAAAATCATAACTAGACGAATGATCATTGAGATTATTACCATTTAGGAAAGCGATATATGTTCTATTCATCGTTCAACAACGCCTTTTTTATTCCATTCCAACTTTAAGTATGATCGCCCCAAATTTTTTTCTTGAGTTGGGCCAGAATTATTGGCAATGGGCTACTCCTATTTAAAATTTTCATTACATTGGGTGTTTTAGAGTTTTCCATTAATTAGGAAATATTTAATCTTTAAATGGAACATTCAACAATCAACTTGTTGAATGACGCACCAACACATTGATAGAGAATATAATTTTCGGAACGTTTTCGGAAAAACTTCACAAGCATGCGGTCTGTTGCTATGTCGATTAACCCCTTTACTGTTAGTCCCTTGTACTCGTTTTGGAAGCATTTGACGTGCAAGGTAAATTTTGACTACAAAAGTTTTTAGATAGTCCGTAATTAGGGGACTTATGAAACTTCTTCCACCCATCACAAGTATTTTGGGTACAGAGAAAAAATACATTGATTTAATTTTTTATCCCACACGTGTGGAATGGATTTAGTTTTGATGCGAAAAAAATTCACAAATTGTCCACAAAAGAGACGAACTCCTCATTCTTGATTTCCATTATATCGATATCTCTCTGGGATACATCGAAATTGGTGTTTCTTGAATTTCCACGCGACTATCGTATTTGTTGATGTTACAGGTGTCGCAGGTTTGTGTATGCTTCTTCATTAGACTAGCCTTTAGCCCTATGTAGTCTAATGAAGAAGCATACACAAACCTGCGATACAGCATTTTTCCAATTTTTGCTTCATTGATTTGACGTTTGATGTAGTTCGCTTGCTTCGTCCGGATAAACGGGCAACTTCCATTGCTATTGCTGATTTTGGCTATGTTGGTCGATGAGGCGGCATTCTATTATTATGGTTTATTATGGTTCTAGCTTATTGTAATCAATATTTCACTGGGCCGCTGACGTATAGCCAGCTTTCCGGGGTCCCTCCAAACGGAGCTACTGTTGAATTATTGAAATTCCTTTTGTGGATTACCAGTTTCCGGAAGTTTACGTTTTGAAATGCCAGACACGAAAGAAATATCGTTCAAAATAGGAATTTCAAAATTACAGTATTTGGATTAATTTAAGCAAAATACACAGGAGATTCAAAAGAATATAATGCAATAAAAAAATCCGACGGCACGATACAGTATTGCTAAAAGAGAACATTCATCGCATTAACCGAGCCACATTTGTGTACCGAATTCACGGGAAATTGGGTTCATTCAACCAAGGAACTTGTGTCGTATTGTTGGAATCAATTGGTTTAATAAAAATGTTAATAAACACATGAATTCTTAATTTATATTTGTTGTTTTGTAGATTACTGAGAAAGGTGTCAACGACATAAATCACCATAAAAATATGTTTTGATCTCGTAAAGATATATTTCTGTTTCCTACAAATAAATCTTCAATCACATGCTTATGCTTATTCATAACTTAAAATCTACTCACGTAAACCCATTCTCATGTTTGCTCTTAACTAAAAAAAAAGTATAATTTAGATGTTATCCCAAAAACAAAATAAAAAGGAATTTATTACAAAAATAATTCAAATCAACTTTTGATTTATATCGAGAAATGAATAATTTTGAAAATTTTGTATTTTTTTTTAAGCATCAAGCCACAAAACTATATACATAGCTACATATTTGACTTCTCAGCTAAAATATCTGAAATATTTTTACATCACAAAATTTGTATCTGGTGTTTATAAAGACAACTGTATAAACATCTAAAACTGTGAAATGTGTACGAGTGTATAGTAGTACCACACACATAACACCGAACACTAATAATAATTTATATCTTCTGTTTATCAACTACCATTTGTGTGTGCTTGTATGGGGGTTATGTGGATTTATCTAAATCAAAACAACATTTTTCTTGCAATCAGGAATTGTTTGTTATAAAACATCCTCATGATGTTATTGTTTACACAAAAATGTCAACTCTATTTGATAAACATGTTCACTGACTAAAATTTACAATTAGGGAATTGTGTATTATAAATGATAGTATTTTGTTATATATACACCCTCCCCCAACACAATAAATCTTTTTTAATTGTTTGTTATTATGTTAGGTATCTGTACCAATTGTGTATATATTAGGTAACATACGGTGTTAGGATTTTTACCCGCTTAATCCTCAACCTCATATCTTTAAGGTATACTGGGATTGGAACTAACTAGAAAATTGCAGATAACTTTTCAACCGCACATATTGTAAAAATCATAGTTTCAATTTCGAGTAGATTCACATTCCAACAGTAAACACTCAAATTTATTCTATTGTGCAATAAAACATAAATAAAAATAAAAATATAAATGCAGTGTTAACAAAAATGTTAACTTTACTTTGCAGAAACTAAAATAAAGAAAACTATACGTGAATTATAAAGTGCAGACTGCAGAGTAAACAAAAAGTGATTAAACGTTGTAAAGTGTTAATAACATAGATTGAGGGTCATTACACTCTGTAACTCCGAGTCCGATTTATTTTCAAAAACAACAAAAACACCACGAACTCTACCACCAGCTTGTTCGCTTTAAATGACACAAATGAATCAAAATCCATCAGAAAACATGTCATATATACAACAAAATTATTCTCCGATGTCGCCCAAACACATAATTCCGCTAACTCCGCAAATACTTCTACAATCGGGGCAACCTAAAGAGTCAAGCGACTCAACTGTGCCAACGCCGTCCTTATCTACATTTGAAGATAACGAAGGATGGACCACGGCCAACAAAATGGACAGAGGGTTGCACGAGTTTAATAGCACCTAACACCAAATGCAAACAAATGAAGACAAATGTTACTGGTTAGCACAACCTGCAGCTACAGTGCCTTTATCTACTATTAGTCGAAGAACCGTCCCAACCCAAAAAAATAATGGCGCCACCAGACTAACCAGGTTAAAATCCAATTAAAAGATACCGAAGCGTGAAGTAGTTCAATGCACTACTTGTTACAGATACGGATATACCAAATCATATTGCAATCACAAACCCAGATGTATGAATTGTACAGGTGATTATCTTACAAATCAATGTGAAAAAACGTGGGATACAGAGGTGAAATGCGTGCTCTGTAATGGTAGCCATCCAGTCAACTATACAGGTTGCAGTGTGTATAAAGAAGTTCAAACTCCCAAATTTCCCTCTCTCAGAGAAAAAATAGTGGAGAAGTCACAGCTCGCTACAAAACCGAATCCATCTTATCAGTTAGTTAGTGGGACAACATATGCGCAGAAACTGAAAGATTCAATTAAAGGTCAAATTTTGGAAGGAAATCGTTCCCAAGAAAACCAACCAACGGACAATTAAAAAAATTATCAACAACTGCCCGAGCAGTCGTTTTCACATCGGTTGGAAATTATGACGGAAAAATTAATGACCAAAATGGATACTATACTTAATCTTCTAACGGCCATTGTCTCCAAATCATTCAATGTCCAGAACCCTTAAATTAGCTGGAATGCCAACGGCTTGTCACAACATGGACAAGAAGTTAAAAGTTTCTTGATAGAACAAGAAATAGATATCATGCTAATATCCGAAACGCATAAAACCAGCAAAAGTTTCGTAAAAATACTCAGATACACTATCTACAACACAAATCATCCTGAGGAAACAGCTCATGGTGGCACTGCAATTATAATCATAAACATAATTAAACACCATGAAGCAGAACAGTTTAAGAAATGGCATCTACAAGCAAATTCTGCAGTAATAGAAGATTGGCTGGGTCCTATAGCCATTACCGGCCGTATACTGCCCGCCAAAACATGCAATAAAAATGGAGTAATTTCATCGCAAAACATGTCAAAATTGGTGACAACGAAAGGACGGGAATTATTAATATCAAATCAAAAAGTAATCTTCATCATGTATCAACCAGTGAACCTACCTTTTGGACAAGTGATAGGAGAAAGATCCCAGATGTCACATATTTCTGCGTCACCAAAGGAATAACATGTAATTATATTAAAGCGACACCATGCTTGGACCTGTCATCGGACCACTCGCCTGTCTTATTCACTTTGGGAACAAAGATAGTGAATATGAATACACAGAAAGAACCAATGTTAAGCAATAATAAAACTGACTGGAGCTGCTTCAGATATAAAGTAATAGAGAATTTAAACACAAACATCAAGTTAAAGACGGAAAGTGATTTAGATCAAGCAGTGGAACATCTCAATAAATATATTCAGTCGGCATCTATTTTTTTCATTGAGAAGCAGTTCTTTTAACTTTTTGACGACTTTGTTTAGTTTACGTTTAATCATGTTCTTGATAACATTCGAACATTCCCCATTTTTTCCTTTCTCATTTTGTAGTGGTGTGGACTTCCAACACACCACTACAAAATGAGAAAGGAAAAAATGGGGAATGTTCGAATGTTATAAAAAAAATGATTAAACGTAAACTAAACAAAGCCGTCAAAAAGTTAAAAGAACTGCTTCTCAATGAAAAAAACAGTAAATTCAAGAATATTTATTACGACTCTCACCAACAGAAAATACAAAGCGACTAAGAAGCTGAAACAACCACTATATCCGTCAGAAAGTAAGAACGAACAGAACAACAACCTTCAAAACTACTTGGAAGCATGCAAATGAGTCATACTATCACGAAGTTTTCTATATTACAAGTAAGAACTATGATACCGAGAGAGTTAATTTATAAAAAATGGCCAGGATGAGATTTTATTACGGGAAACAATTTGCAACAGTTGCCAGATAAGGGTATTCGATTTATAACCTACTTATTCAACGCTATACTAAACAGGGTAAGGTAAAACAGGGAAAGGTTTCTATTAATAGGTAAGTAATATTAATACCAAAACCAGGCAAGCCTCCAGAAGAAGTTATGTCGTACAGACATACATATAAGCTTGCTACCATTTTTGTTTAAATTATTTGAAAAATTACTACTTAAGAGTCTAAAGCCTATTGTTGGAGAAGAAGCTGATTCCGAATCATCAGTTTTGGCTTAGGCCAGAACACTCAACAATAGAACAAGTACACAGAATAGTTCAAGTAATTGAAGAAGCCCTGGATGAAAAAAGGCATTGTTCTGCTTTATTCATGGACGTAGCACAAGTTTTTATGACAAGGTGTGGCATGTGGGATTACAATACCAAATTAATCGATGGTTGCCACATGGTTTCTACAGAATATTAACATCATATATACTGGACAGATATTTTATAATAAAACACCAAGATCCGTATACAAATGTCCGCCCAATTAAATCTGGTGTACCACAGGGCAGCGTGCTTGGGCCGATATTATATCTGCTATATACAGCAGATATACCTACAAGCAATCGAGTAACTGTCGCAACATTTGCAGAAGACACGGCAGTAGTAAATGGCAATGTATGGCAATGTAAAAAGACAAAAAATTGAATGTCTCATCATAAGATAGATTGTAAAATAAAGGAAAAAAAAAAAATCGAGTTCCAAACTCATTTCAATTCGTTTTCTCAATTTATATCAAGCTATTTTTTTCGAACAATTATAATTTCCATTATTTTTTATTAAGATCGTTTTTCTTGTCATTTAGCTGAAATTTGATTAAAAAAAAAAAGTTAAAACAACATCATTATAAACTTCAAAATTTTGAAACTAATTAGTTTGAGATTCTAAAATTACATTTCAGGAATTATGGTGTCTTTTCTCGAATTTTAGGTAAAGGAATATTATGTAGTAAAGTGGGGAGATATGGTATATTTTTTTATTTTTGTTATAAGAACAAAAATACAAAAGTGTTTTCCATGCAACGAAAACAGATACATTCTTCATTTATTACATACAACTGACAAAATAATGGTTTCGTGCCATTTCACCCGCAATGCCATATCAGATATCACCTTATTTTACTATAGTACAACAATCAACAATTTAAATTCGAATTTGTATAAATTTAAATACTTAATTGTCTTAAATGTTGATGATTTGATTTGAATGACTCAACCCAAGTCTTTAAATATCTGTCAAATGCAAGAACATTGAAAGGATTCATTTCAAAAATTTTAATTTTTATTACATATTTCATATTTCTAATAATTAATGCCTTCACGAGCAAAGACATTTTGTGCAATTACAGTTTTTGAATTAATCCAATTGTTGTCCATAAAAATCGGATACATTTAATCCAATTTAAACAATGAAACTCGTCTAAACATTAAGGTTATTTTATTAATAAGGATTTTATTCCCTTGACACACTGCAACTTAGCAAAATAAGTTTAATAAATATTTCTTGTCACAGTCATAGTACTTCCACTTCAATTTTATTTAATCGTATTTTATTACAGAGTACCTGACGGAGTTTAGCTAAGTCGCATTGCATAATGACAGTGTGCCGAGTTTTACTCGAAATACGATTTTGCAAACCAGTTTTACAAACTTAACTCTTTAAACTCAATCAAAACTCTTCGGAATAAAACGTGATTAACGAAAATTAAGATTGACTTATACCCTTGACAGACTAGGGATTAGCTAAGCGCGATTAGTGATTTTTTCGAGATTAGCTTTAGTGTGTCAAGTTGACGATTAGCTAATCTCGTTTTATTTGAGGATTAGTCACTAATCGAGATTAGTGCACTAATCCTTGAAAATTGTCAGCTTATCTCGGTGTATTGGGTTTAGTTCTACAATGGTACAAGTGGCACTACAATGTGAAATAATTATTTAAACATTGCTGAAAATGCAAGTGGCGTGAATTTACGATAGAAGTTATAAAATCAGTGACATATTAAAAAATTTGTGCTGAATAAATTTCGAGGAAAAAGAAAATCTAGTGTGTTTTAATGTATAAATCTTAGAAATATTGAATTAAAAAATGAGTCCAGCTGATTTACTAGCTATATTTCAGCGAATCACCATAATAATAATTTATTTCTCTGCAAGAAACTAATCCCTAGTCTGTGAACGCATATGGATTTGTGGTGGATTAGCTAATCTCGTTTCACTAATCGCGCTTAGCTAATCCCTAGTCTGTCAGTGGTATTAATTACTACTAGGTCTGTATTCCATGAGAAAAATTGACTCACAGTCAAAAAAAAATACGAAAAGAGAAAAATAATCTGAAGCTCCATATAAGAGAGAAAGACAACGTTTATTTAAAAATTGTTTTGCTATAAAATAAAAAAAATAAACGTTGTTTTTGTGTCTTGTATGGATCGTCAGATTATTTTCTCCTTTCGTTTTTTTTTTTTTTACTGTGAGTCAATTTTTCTCGCGGAATACATGCTTTAACCCGAAAAAACTCGTTTTGATTAAATTCACTGTGGGGTTATAATTCAATGCGGGTAGATACACGATTGGTTAGCAAGCAAACAACTTTCATGCTTGCTCATTTTATTTTGCGGACGTTAGCAATTACATATGTATATCGTTTTTTGTAAAAATAAAATTTGAAATTTAAACCGGTAAAACCGGTCAGTTGTCATATTTTTCGACTTGCGAATTGCGATTTGCTAAATTATCGAGTATTTATCCAAATATTAACTGCTTTATTATCTCGTATCTGCATATGTTAGTAAAAGCTGAAATAATTACTAAAAGCTGCATTTTAATTAAAAAAATCTTCAAATTGCATGTGTTCTCATGGAGACAATGTGGTTGTATCCAACGACTTTGATAAAGATCGGTTTCAAAGTTGAATTTTATAATTTCTTTGTCGAAATCTGACAACTTGTTTCTAACCTATATATCTAATATTTGGGGCTACTTCAAAAATTAACTTACCGCTCATCTTTTTTGCTCATTTCCTCATTCGGCAAGTCAAATTTTGAAGTAAAGGTAAAATTTTCTTAATGAATTATTTTAAAGGAATTATATCGCACTTATCGCTTCTAAATTGTGTTTTGGGTAACTTAATTCGTTGGGTTAGCACATCGACTAATATATTGAAGCGAATTGGATATTAAATTGAAAAATGCTTCGTTAACCTTGCAGACACAGATCAAAGAAATGTTATCGCTCCCATCGCTTTTGCTGATAGTTTTCCAGAAATGTATTAAGTTGTGACAAAGATCTAAATATGCCTATAAAATAAAATTTATTTTTTTTATTTATTTTAAATAAATATTTTTTCTGGATTTTTGTTTTCAATAATTTGTAAGATTTTTTTTTTTTCAGAAAAATATGTACACAAAAGTAATCGTACAAACTTTACATTATTGAAAAGATAATTTTTTAGGTACTAATTTCAAAAATTTCACATATATTTTCAAATATTTGGCTTATTACAAGGACGTAGTTTATTATACAATCCGGAAAGACCAAAAAATTCCATAATTTACAACTAAAAATATAAAAAAATTAAGAAAACATCCAAATTACACACACAAAAGTATTCATACAAATTTTATTGAACAATGTTTCAATACTTTGTATGGTAGCCTTGTGCTTCAATAATGACTTTAAGCCTTTTAGGCATTGATTCTGCCAACTTATTAAAAAAGCCAATGTCGATATTTTGCCAATCTTCAAACAATTTTTCTTTAAACAATTGTTTATTTGTTATTTTGTGTTTGCGGATTCTCCTTTCTAGTTCAGCCCATACATTCTCAATGATATTAATATCTGGAGACTGCGGAGGTGTTCGTAGTTGATGGCGGACGTTGCATAAATCCCATTCCTTAACAATATCTATAAGAAATTTATGCAAATTAATATAAAAACGTTACTAGAAATATTAAAGTGACCTGCAGTATGTTTAGGATCATTATTTTCTTGGAAGTAATACCCTTCTAGAAGGCCCAATTTTTCAACCGTCGGCATTAAATTCCTTTTCAAAATATCCAAGTAATGAAACCGGTCCATAGTTGTTTCAATAAACTCTATATTTCCCACGCCAGTTGCTGCACCACTGCCCCACACCATTACGTTACGACCTCCATGTTTAACAGTTTGTTGCAAATTTTCTTTTCTGAGCTCAGTATTTGATTTTCGCCAAACCATTTGATGTTTATCTGAGCCGTATAAATTTGGACTCATCCGTAAAAATTACTGTTTTCCAAAAATTTAATGGTTGATTTATGTAGGTTTTAGCGAACTCCTATCTTTTTTTTCTATTTTTTTCCGAAATTAAAGGCTTTCGCCGAGGAACTCTGGCATGGTATCCGGATCTTCTCAATACTCTCCTAACAGTTTCTGCTGAAATCGATTTGTTTATTCTTTTTCCCACTTCTTCAGCTAATTTTGGAACATTTTTCTTTGGAGTGACGTTAATTTTCCGAATTATATAATTTTCATTTTGTTGTGTCAGTAATTTTTTTCGTCCACATCTCGGTTTATTTTTTAGTGTTCCTTCATTTTTATATTTACACTAATACCTCGATTTGCAACGTTTCGAGTTGCGACGTTTCGAATTGCGACGGTACATTTGTTACTACCAAATTTCAGTTTTGCGTCGCTTAAATTATTTGTTGCATCGTTACTTAAATATTTTTTGTCTGGAAATACGTCAAGGTTATTTAATTATGTTGCAATTTTATTTACAACACGCATTTTTATGGAACGAATTACCGTCGCAAAGTGAGGTATTGGTGTATTTATTATACTTTGCATAGTGGTGTGACTTTGTATCAACAAGTTCACCAACTTCTCGCATAGTTTTACCTTTGCAATATAGGTAATTTTAAAATCAATTTTCGCTCACTTAAACTAGTTTCGTTTTTCTTTCGTCCCATTTCAACTTAGTTTTATGTGGTTCGTCACGGTTTCGAATTCAATTAATACTGCGCCGAAATCTAACCATAAACTCATTCAAGCAATGTTTTGTTTTTGTTTAAACAGAAAATTGAACTGTAAATTTGAACGAATACTTTTTTGTGTGGAATTAGGTTGTTTTCTTAATTTTATTATATTCAAGGTTGTGTTTATAAGTGCATAAATTATTTTGATTAAAATAGAATAGGCGCCGACAGTAACGATAATATTCAATGAACCTTTACCGGGAACAATTAACTCGTTACAATATATGATAATTATAGAGAAATCATGGAACAGGATTTTTAATTATACGTTTTTAACATCTGAAACCTTATTTACGCAAACAAAAATAAATTTATTACACAGCTTAATTTCGTATTTGACTAATTATTATTTCTAACGCTTCCAGCCACATTTTCCAGCTGAATATGTTAGCTTCGATCAAAAAATTCGGCTCTCGTAGCCGTTGACGAAAAGAATTGGTTAAGCGGTGGCGAGTCCAGTCAATGTAACAAAAA
Organism: Tipula helvola; assembly: GCA_963556165.1. Lineage (NCBI taxonomy): Eukaryota > Metazoa > Arthropoda > Insecta > Diptera > Tipulidae > Tipula > Tipula helvola. The sequence goes on along the minus strand of OY744481.1, from coordinate 187,076,753 downwards.
TTCAATAGTGTCGTTGAAGAGTCTCTACTGGTGCTTTAATCTGGGCTACGAAGTACTGTTGTGTAAGTCGGTATTCTGTATGAGATAACGTGATAGTTTTACGATAACATCGGTTGCACACATAGTAAAGTTTACCAATGAATGTGCGAAAGTATAGTAAATTGTCTAAACAGCTAGATATTTGAAGACAATGACTTGTCTGGACAGAAGGTTGGATATTCGCATAATTTCGATATCATTCTTTTCGGCAAAACAACCAAATCTCACATCTTTGTATAGATTTATTTTGAACATTTCGCTTTGATTTTCTAGTTTAGCGTGAAAGGGTTTTCACTGTAATAGCAAAATCTCCTTTATATTATTTGTATTTTGTTTTTATCGTACCTTCCCATTCTTACGAGGTCAAAAGGCGATATTAACCTAGATCGTAATATAACATGTGAGTTATAATCAATTATAATTTCATTAATTTCATGCCTAAGAATCTGCATCTGGGCATTTAAAATAATAATTAACACCATTTCAATTCTTGTTCAGCTCCTGAATGAATTCACAAAATTTATTTTGAATTCTATTTGCCGTTTGTGAGACCAGCTATATAAGCGAGATTTTACGACCTCCTTATAGAGGGAAGAATGATCCCGCCGAGGGAGGGGGAGGATTGTGTTTTGACCTCGCATGTTTCCTATAAACATGAGCTTTGAGCTTCTCACGATTTTGTTGAGCCCATGCTAAAATTTAAAAGCCAAAAGCATGTACTTACTAATTTCAGTTAATACTAAAATTAGTTAAATGTCAATATTACATGAAAATTGAATCAAATATTCCTTTCTTAATGCTGTGGTTGCCGCAATCATGCTTTCTATTACAAAGTTTGATAGCTTCAAGTTATCCTTAATTTCACAAGACCAGGTTGAACCGTGAATTTGCTTATGTCTACGTTTTTCCCTAAAAGGTTTCCTTCAACGGATTTGCTTCAAGGACCTCTTCAAAGTGGCTTACAATTAACGGTGCTAATTATGTTGGTCGATTTTCATTTTGTCTGTAGCTATGAACAATAGTTTTTGCCGTGTTAATATTGATGTCAGCCACATTTATCGGCTTTGGTAGCGCCTCCCTAACCGTTTAACTTGACTAGCAATTTTTTTCGCTCCAAAGAAGTGGGACTGCCCTCTCAAAGTCCTTGGGTCCAATGATACCGTCTTTCTAGCTGAAGTACATGCTATAGTTAACATCTAGGAGGGAGAGCAATGATCCCAGGTAGTATGTATCGCGCACCGGCCGGCAGTATTATCAGGTTCATTAAGAGCCTGAATATTGACCGGACGGATAATTAAGCATAAAAAATCTTTTCAGCATAAAAGATCTTTTAGGTCGCAGTGCGAGGCAGCTGAACGCCCACATGGCTCTTACAAGGCAATAATAAATACGGCGACAACTGAAAAATATGCCGTTTATACTGTGAAGAACTACTAACCAATTTGGCAGTTGGAAATTGGTTTGTCAAATTTCGTTGAATTGGTTTATCAAATTCTTCTTTTAGAGGCTTTAATGTAATTTTAATAAATCTGGTAAGTTTACATCAAGAATCTCGTATATTTGAGGTTGCTCGCAAGTTGTTTTGAAATTGGGCCTTAACGAAACGAAAAGGTTTATTGTTTTAATAAAATTGAATCAATAAGATTCTTTCGGCTTTTTATAGATACAATATATTAGCAATAATGGCATTCACAACATTTTTCGACTTGTTAATCAGAAAAAATGAAGAGGCCAGTCATTTATACTACCAAAAAAGTAGAAATATCACCTTTTATTTTCTTGTATAAGGAAGAAAATGAAGAATTCAACGATCACACTTATAACTCTACTTAGGCGGATCTTGGCTATATTACCAGGAAATTATAGATGAGTATTGTTTGACCATGCGAAGTTTGTTGACTGGTTAAGAATATTAATGAATAAATCATTTTCTATTATTATGTTCTGTACTAAATTATTACTCCACCCCGCCCAGTTATAGCGTACTTAAGTTTTGATTTTGCACACATAAAACATACATAATATTTAACAGTATTCCGGCATCGGAACATATAACAGATGCATTACCTTATTATGCCTAGATATTTAAAAGACCCTAACGACATATTACGGTTCTATATATAAAGCAAACGGTATATTAAAAAAAATATTTTTTTTTTTAATTTAAACAATGTAAGATGACTCGTCTTACAATTTCAACATAAATTAAAAATTAAATTGGGGCTAAAACGGAGCCCTGGGTTTAATCTTTCCTTATGAACGTTCATATTTCCCCCTTTATCCAACTACTAATAAGTTCACAATTTTAACCGTTCGCTGGTCAGGACGGAACGACAATTACCCAAATCGAGGAAAACAAATTTATATAAGTGTTATGTTATCAGTAGAAGCGATACACTTTCTGACCTACGTCTGCAAGGTTAACAAATCGGTTTATAATAAATAGAATGTTATTCTAATTATTTTAACAATTCATTGAAAAACAAATTTATAATAACCTAATTTATGTGTTCCCTTATTAAGCTCGCTTTAAAAAAAATGACAGGACCGCATTAAATAGGCGGCGCTACAAATGTGAACAGATAGTTGCTAATGATTATGATTTCACTAGAATTGCTCGGATTAGAGCACCATATTTGATATTGACTGTAGTTCCTTAAATCGCGGTCCGTTAAATCGAGATTTTATTGTAGAACTGACCAATTTTCTTAAAAAATATTAATAATTATCTGATCATAAACGATTTATTTCCAAATGTTAATTATTTTTAACACCAAATATTAAAATACATTTCCCTAATTCAAAAAGCTTATTTCATTTTTTTTAATCTGCAGGTAAAAAAGTTCAAGTTCTAATGATTTAACCCTCTAATGCATAACACCGCCTAAAGGCGGACTTTGCGTTATCTTGAATTGTGTAACTTTGCGTTATCATGAATATATTTTTCTTTAGTTTTTACGTGAGTTATTCTCCTTTAAAGTACCCTCGTCATAACGGTTTGGTTTTTGTTGTTGCAATATGCACATTTGTTCAACAACTACAAGTTGAAGTCAAAGCTTTGATAGAAAATGATTAACAATTCATGCATTAGAGGGTTAAAATTTTATTTCATTAAATTTCAGATTTAACCAAATATTATTTAGATTTTAGTATCTAAAAGTTAGATTGGTCATTCGGCTTTATGTGTCGCGCGTAATATTGGAATGAGGACGAAGGGCCGAATTTCAAAGGGTCGAATGTTGAAGGGCCGAATGTCGAAGGGCCGAATGTCGAAGGGCCGAATGGGTCAAAGGGCCGATTTTTTTTTTGTTTTCAGAAATATAATTTTTTTAATTTCTTGTTTTAAGGAATATTTTGTAAATTTTTTTATCAAATATAAGTTAATTTCTTATGAGTTTATACATATTTTATTATGTTTATTCTTTGTATATTCTATCGGCAAAAATATTGCATTAATTTTGTAGTTATATTTTGTAATTATCAAGTGGAAAAATATTTGTACATAATAGGTATTTCACCAAAACCAAAAAAGAAATTTGTCACAAAATGTCATGAAAATCAGACCATTTTTTATTCGTTAGGGTGAAGGAAAATTCTATTTGGACGAATAAAATAATTTCTCTGTGATTTAGTGATGTAACCTAACCGAACTTTAAGGCAAAATTTCCAAAATGTCTACTTAAATTAAACGAAACTGTTTATTTTAAAGTATCTTGTTGTCTCATGTGTTGTTTTGATTATTGTTTCAACCTGAAATGTATTACATATTTTGATATGAGCCATTTTGAGAAACAACATTTCAACCTGGCATTGATATCTGGAAAATTAATATTGTTTTTCATAAATAAATAAAAATTATAGTTCTTAATATCAAATTCAGTACGTTTACAAAATATTCCTTAAAACAAGAAATATAAAAAATTATATTTTTAAAAACAAAACAAAAAATAAACAAAAAAATTCGGCCCTTGGGTCCTTCGATCCATTCGGCCCTTCGACATTCGGTTCTTCGACCCATTCGGCCCTTCGACATTCGGCCCTTTGATATCATTCCATAATATTATCGCAATGACGTCATCAGGCGGCAAAGGAAGCCGCGCCGTGAACATCTGATTTCGACTGATTTAAATCCTTGGACCAGTGTAGCGAGAGAATGGCTCATCCGATCGGAGATCAGATGGTGTCAATTTTTGCGTAAAAAACCAGTGGTGGTTAATTTATTTTAAATTAATTTAATTAATCACCACATAAATTTTAATTAAAAATTCAAACTACAAAATAGCGATTTACAGATATTGAGGGCACTATAACGAGAGAATGCCTCATCAGATCGGAGCAATTCGGTTATTAATTTGTGCTTAGTAATATTGTGACAGATAATTTATTTTAAATTAAAATAATTAACCTCCACATAAATTTTAATTAAAGTTACAAAGTACATAATAGCCATTTACATTCAACCATGAGAATTAATTATCTGACCGGAGCAATTCTGGTGTCAATTTGTGTGTAAAGAAACTGTGGCAGATTACTTATTGTTAATTAAAATAATTAATTGCAAACTTCAAAATAACGATTTATAATGCTTGAGAGCACTGTACCGAGAGAACCACTGTAGCGAGAGAACACCTCATCTGATCGGAACAATAATGGTGTCAATTTATGCGTAAAGAACTGTGGCAAATAATTTACTGTAAATTAATATATTTAATATTCACATAAAATTTAGATCTACAAAGTGGCGATTTGAAATGCCAGAGAGCACTGTACAGGGAGAATGCCACATCTGATATGAGCAGTCTGATTCTCACGCAGTCCGTACGTACCGCCATATGTCAGTGTGGACTCCGATATTCCTCTTGTGCTCTGTGGCGATTTCAACATCGATGCCATCGCTAAACCCGAATTGGTGCGATTCATCAAGGACACCTTCTACCTAAATTGCGTCTCTAACACACTATAGGCTCGACGACTTTGGGGGGCACTTGTCTGGGTCTCACATTCGTCAGGCATATCACCGCTGAGACCCTACGCTTTATATCATATCGTACTTCTCGTACCATCGCACATTACTTAATCGTTTGCAAACAACCCCTGTACCCTCATTTCATGACGCTAATAATAAATAAATTTATTATAACAAACCCTTACATCGTGCCATTTCTCGCACCGCTTATAAACGTTATCACGGAAAACACCTACGGCCGTGGAAAAGACACAGCCTACCCCGAATTTTTTTGCAATCTTTCTATTGACCAAACGTCAAAACTGATTACATTGATAAAACAAGCATATCAACATATCAATAACTCCTCCAGTCATATCTAATGAAGACATTCTATCTGCTTTGAAGGGTTTTGGAGACGGTTGTGGGCCTGACGATATAACCTCATCTATGTTAAAAGGTTTGCGAGAATTTTGGTAAATCCGTTGCGTAAACTATTCAATCATTCCTTAACCACTGCTGTGTTCCCCGAAAAATGGAACATATCTAAGATAACCCCAAGACGTCACATGTAACAGAGGAATGTCAACTTCATCATCAATTCCTTCTACTAGTTGTATGCAACGTTTCTAAATCAACACTAATACGGCAAATATCTGTTAATATGCACCGTAATTCTCTAAAAAATAAGATAATGTGTAGACGTGAAAACTTGTAAAAAAGCAAAGCTTACTTTTATCAGTTTGCAATTTTTCGATTTGACTTACTATTAAAATAATATCGAAAAATTGCAAATTCATAAAAGTAAGCTTTGCTTTTTACAAGTTTTCACGTTTAGACCTTATCTTATTTTTTAGAGAATCAGAGTGCAGCATGGGTTTATGCCTGGTAGGTCTACACATACTAATCTACATGGTTGAGTTCACCAGCCAACATAGAAAAACATCATTATGTAAACGTATGTAGCTTATACGGATTTCAGTAAGGCATTTGATTCGCACTCCAATCTATTTGCATTTGGATTTTCAATAAAATACATTAATTGGTTCAAGTCATACTTAACAATAATTGGCAAAAAGAAATCCAACATTATCAGAGTAACACCTGGTGTTACTCAAGGATCAGATACTGGACCCTGGATTTTTATTGTTTTAATTGCCCGGATAACCAAGATCATAAAAACCTCAAATCTTCTCATATTTGATGACGTAAAAATGTATCTTTCACTCACAAACTGTAAGACGACCTCAATAGACTTAGCGAGTGGTGCGATCGAAATTCATTAAACCTAAATATCAAGAAGTGCAAAATTATATTTTACCGTAAAAAGAAACCGCTAATTAATACGTACAACATCAATGAGAGTGTAGTTCAAAGAGTTCAAGAGATTACTGATTTAGGAGTTACCTTTGTGGAAAACATTAGTTTTAACAGGTGAATCGATTACTGTTTTGCTAAAGAAAACTGTATGTTTGGCTTTGTCAAGCGACGAACTGGAGAATTCAGGGATATACAAACTTTATTTACACTATATTTCGCTTATAAAATATATCAAGTGGAATATGCTGTAATCATCTGGAATTCTTACTATGATGTACACATCAAAAGAATTGAAAGCATACAAAAAAGTTTTTGATATTCCTGTTGAAAAAACACTGACTGGAAATTTGATTATAACGTACCTTCCTATCAAAATGTGGCTAGCTTAACACCTTATCAACAAGGTGCAAAGAATATAAAATTTGAACCCTTGAAAACAAACGTCTTCTGCTGGATTCTGCTGTTATCGGAAACGTCCAACTTGGAAACATCGATTCAGCTTTTGTATTGAAAAACATCTCTATAAATATTCCAAGCAGGACATTGCGTATTCACCGATTTTAGGCGCCAGAACAACATTCCACCAATTATGGCGATAACAACAAAATCAATAGATTAGCAAAATCATTCAATAACGCAGAGGATTAATTCGATTTTAATCTACCAAAAACCAATTTCAAAAAAAATTGAAAATCTAGCTAGTTTTTAAATTTTGAATATTTTTTCTGACAGCTTCAACTTTGAAGAATACCGTTTTACATTTTTTTATTCTACATTTCTTATTTTGTTTTAAATTAATTTAAATTTTAACTTTGTTTAATAAATGCTGATTATTTTTTTTTTATATGAAATAATAAATGTTAATGACAAAATCGATTTCTTTACTTAAATAAATAAACAAAATAAAAGTTGTTTAATTGTTTACGGTAATACACGAGAAGCTGTTCAAAATATTTAAATTCTGCAAAAAAATTTTAGTTTGCCAGGCCATGCCAATTATTTTTATTTTACAATTAAAATGTATCTTTTACTTATTAAATCATCTTGATAATTTACTAATTTTAAAAAATCTGTATCAAACATTTAAAAGCATTGTCTATAAAATATTAAAAATTATATTATTACCACAAATGATTTATTTCCAGATGCCAATTATTTTTAACTAGCAAAAATTAATTTACTATTTCCAATTTGTATTTCAATTCTCTGTAAAACAGATAACAATTTAATTGTGGTGACACATCTCTATGTAATATAATAGAATCGGGGGTATCAATTAAATTGCAACATTCGCAGACACAAGCAGGCAAACACACACAAGCCAATCGATTCAATTTAGCAAAATAATTCTAAACATTATTGATTTATTAATATGTATTACAATAGCACTTTGTTGTAATATAGAAATGAGATTTTTGAATCACAACAAGAACAAATTTGGGATTTCTAAGAAAATTTTAAAAGGTATTCCCTAAATTAATTAAAAAAATGTTTTGTTGTCTTTCTTTCTACCTACTAAACTAAAAACAAAAAAAAATTAAATGTTCCTGAATTTTGTTTGACCCCTTTCGCCCCATACTCATTCCATCTACCTACTCCATTTGATAAAAAAAACGAAATAATTTTTTTTATTATGATTTTAACGATATTTTAATGGCATAATTGAACCCGTGTTGAATGTGCCAAGAATTTTTTTTTAGTGCAACTTTTATTTTTTTATTTGTATTTTCATTCCTACAGGTGAATTAAATTTATATTACAACTTTTAAATGTTAAAACATGCTTAACAGAATAAAATACCATTATTTATCTGTCGAAAGAAATTGTTGAATTTTTACGAAACATTAAAATGGCCGTGTGTGTTTATGGTCGCCGCGATTAGTAGTTGTTGGTAGAATAAATAATTTAAATAATTTTTCACTTGGGACACCGTTTAAATTTTTTCTTTGAACCGGATAAAACCGCTAGTAAATAATGCTTAATGTAAAGAGCATATAAAGATATGTCTTAATTTTTAAAACTAGCCTAAACATGATATTTTTTTGCAGAAGGCGGCCCACTTTTAAAAGCCAGAAATAAATGTAGATAACAAATTTAGTTTCGATTAGGGTTAAAGTTTCTTATGAACGGTATGTGAAGCTTCCCACACCCAAGGCAAGGATGGTTCTATTATGCTACCTAAATTTCAAATTTCAATCCTTTATTTCTTATCGATCAACAAATTTTATATTCTTTGTCCTTCAACAACTTGTTCGTAAGTCTTTATTTAGTGAAACAAGTAAATGTACGTTAAGAAAAAGGTAATAATACTACACAACAAATTTTGTAATAAAACTTATAAAAAATTATTAATAATAATATGTATATAAATTCCCCTTTAGAATAATTGTTTTGGTTTGTGCTGTGAGTATGGTGGGATGGGAAGGGAACCGTACAATATGAGGTTCTAGTACAGGTCAAATGATTGTTTTTAATCTCTACTATCAGCAATTAACCAGATTGTAGCAGCAATTAAAATAAAAAAACCGACCACAATTGATAAAAAGGGAGTTGTCTTCCATCATGACTACGCCAGGCCACACACATCTTTGATGACCCTGAAAAAATTGAGAGTGAATGGCTAGGAAATGTAGATGCATCCACCGTATAGCCCGGACCTTGCACCCTCAGACTACCATTTGTTTCGATCTCTGCAAAGCTCCCTTGATGGTATAAAATTGGCTTCCAAAAAGGACTATGAAAATCACTTGGCCAAGTTTTTCGCCGATAAACCACAGAAGTTCTACATACACCGATGGAATTATGAAACTTCCCCAAAAATGGTAAAACGTCATAGATAAAAATGGCCAATATGTACTTAAATAAAATTTATTTTGAAATAAATAAATACCAAAATACCAAATTTTTTGAATAATTGTCAACAACACTGAAGCACAATTTACTCGTGACGAGGTTTACTATTACCATAATGAACATTTGTAGGCTGATGAAAATACCAAATGCTGTACGAATGGCAAAACACAAAAAAAAAATTCTATTAACATAAGGGAGGGCATTTTTGGGGAAAGGTAATTAATTCGGCCAGTTCGACTGATGAAATTTTCTGATTTTTTAATTTATAGTATATTGTTTTTGTAAAATATCAATGTTTGGGGACTTCTGAATTAAATTTTCACGCAAGCAATAAAGTAATAAACCGATATTTCGCTGCAACTTAATTTTTTTACAAATTGATTTGAGTACTCTAAAACGCGAAGTATTTCTTTCTGAGCGAAAATATTCATAAAACCTATAATTTTAAACTGGTGTTATTGCAGGTAGTAAAATTAAAGGAAGAAAAAAATATTGAAACAAAAAACCGAGTCAGTAAAAAAATATTTGTGTCTGTTATGACGGAAATTGTTCGATAAAATGAAATTCTGATATGAGTATTAATAATATTTAAATAATTTTGAGATGAGAAAATAATCAAATAAATACTATATTACTAAATGCTTAATTTTTTAGCAATTATTGGTTATCTTTTTGTTTAATGTGAAATTTCCCCTTTTACTATAAAACAATAAAAATAAAAACATGATGTTTGTTTCATCAAATTTTCATTCCGTACATTCTAATAAATTTATTTGTACGTGGGGAACGTGACCATTTTTAACCATCCTCAAATGGAATATAATCATCTCTGTGGTTGATAAGAATTGTTTGTTTGTACTTCTAGCGATTGTGAAGAGTACAATGTAATTGGATTCTATTGCGAATGGTTGACAGTTGGTGGTTCATGTCGCCCAGTAGCATTTGAAGAGAATTCTCCAGAATTAAGAGAAATCCTTGTAGACAATAATATTATTAAGGTGGGCGTACCACCTCATGATGATGCAGCTTGCTTGGCCAAAGAATACGGAGTAAGTGTAGCCAACACGCTAGATTTGCGTTATGTTGCACAGCTCACTGGATTTAAACACGGTGGACTAGCCAATTTAAGTTCGATTCTATTAATGTTGAGCTGGATAAAGATTAGCGTATTCGATGCTCAGATTGGGAGGCACTCAGACTAAATGAACGGCAAATCGTGTATGCCGCGAAAGATGCTCATGTTGCTATCGAACTTTTTAAAAAATAAAGACTTCTTATTCTAGTGTAAATGGTGCTTGACTCACGAGGAAATCAGATCTTCCTAAAATTCTACTGTTGTGTATTCAGTGCCATCAGACCACCGAGATACCAAATATGAAGAAAATCTATTCAGCGGCGCGAGCTTTACTTAATTCAAAAGATAATATTCCAGAAAACCGAAAAGAGGAAATACGCGATGTAATCAGGCAGATTTACCTTAACGGCGAGCCCTTCGAGACATTCTTTAATTATTTACTTGACCTTCCGCATATCGAAAAATTGCAAAACTTTGTATCCCATGGTGAAAAAGTCGTTGAGCATTTCAATAATAAAAATTGGGGGCCTAGTTGAATTTGAAAAAACCCACTTTGGTATGTAACCCATAATAGCGACCGACTAGAAATTTGTGAGGAAGAGGGGCGAATCGAGCTATAGGATATGCTATCTGCCGGTCTAGACTCTGCACTATTAAAATCAAAACTGGATAAATCGAATTCAGAGAATAATAACGTGTCTCAAGACACGACTCGATGGCCATGATGACACATGATTCGATGGCCGACGATAGAATAGCAACGTGGACACTACGATTACGCTAAGTAATTCAATTTTATCTCTGGAGCATGAGTAGGATTCGGATGATTTAGATTCATTGTTGTCTCGTAACCAAGGCCACTATCGGAAATCTATCTGATGAATTGAGCGAGGGAATGAATTAAAGTTATTACATATTTCTAAATTATATCATTAAAACTAATAAATTGTATCGATTATAAATTCAAAAGTGGTTTTAAATTGAAATCTGTCATTTACATTTTATAAATTCAATTTATGTATTTTATTTCCAATTCATGGCATGTTTTAAATTTTTTCCTATTGGTGGAACTCTTCCCTTTATCTCGCTTAGTCTTTTCGACGAGTTTCCCTCATCCCCCATCACTGGTCTCGACAGCAAACGTGACGCACTTCACAAATGCACATATAAGCATTCAATGGCAAATTCACAATTCACTTGTACAACAAGAAATAATTTTGATTTTTTGTAGGTTAAGTTACAATTGCTTTCAAAATTCCCCTTAAAACTTTTAATATAAAAAAAAACACCTTGTCTTTGTCTATTATATGGTATTTGATTTTTTTTCTCTTTTTGACGAATTTTACTATTCAGTAAAATATTCCCATGGAATACCACCTTAACTCGGAATTTATAAACAATACAATAATCATCTCTTTCATAATGAAATGCATTGCCTCCATTCAAGTGTGAATTCGAATATTTTTCTATTATTCTTTTGAATTTGCGAAGCAAGCTAGGTTGTTTTGTTTTTTGGATTTTTTCGCGCTCATTGTTTACGATTCATTTTTTTTCTGTTTGGCCAAAACCAACAAAAATGTCTTTACCCGCCGTCTAGTTCGGTCTGTACACAGCTCCTATAAAAAAAATGTGCATAATATTTAAACAACGACAGAAACAGTTAAGGCACTTTTTTAAAACTTAAGTGTTTGTACTGGATGGCTTGTATGTCGTTAGACTGGAGTAGCTCAAAGTAGATCACTCCGAACTGATCCCACCAGATGCAAAGCATTACCTTCTTGCCATGAATATTCCGATGACCGGGCTTACTCCGCGATTTTCCGCGCTTTGGGTTATCATAGTGGATCCACTTTTCGTCCCCCGTCACGATTCGATGCAAAAACCGCTTCCAATTTTGTCTTTGAAACAGTTGTCCGCACGTGAAAATACGGCGTTCGACCTTTCTTGGCTTGAGTTCATACGGAACCCAATTTCCTTGTTTTTGCGCCATACTCATGGCATTGAGACGGGTTGCAATCGCTTGTTGAGACACTCCCAAAGTTTGAGCGAGCTCCTCTTGAATTTGGCATCAATCTTTGTTCAATAACTCCTCCAACTCAGCATCTTCAAACTTTACTGGCCAACTGGACTCCCTTCGCGTTCTTTGTCACTGGCGTCAAACTCGCCACTTTAAAAACACCAGATCCAGTACTCATATGTTTTTATTGATGTTCCCCATATGCTTCATACAGAAATGACACATACTGATTTTTTGAAGGGAGTGATAACGCTTGAACAAAAATATAGTTACAAGATGGATCGTTGCGATTTAATACTAAATCCCTCAAAACTTATGTATACCCCCAGTATATTCATTAGTAATATCAGGTACTAATTTCCAAAAGTATTTTTAACTCGATGGCTCTGATGTTAGTGGTAAAATATTTGTGTACAGTGCTTTATTGGAAAAATTCTACCAAAATAATATAAAAGTATTATGCGATTGGACCGGAATTGCAGCCAATTTCCTAATAGACGGTATGACATGTTATTCAGCTTTCTGCTTTCAATTAAAAAAGACGAGGGAGCCAATGACGCAAATTTGCAAGTAAACTTTCAAGTTGAATAACTTTCTGGTTTAACACCCTACAACTTAGATTTAAAAAAGTTGTTTAATAATGCTCCTAGGAAACGTATCAATTAAAAGCTATCTTTGCAATAAAACTGTCTATGGTGGTGCTGGAAGATTTCAGTACAAACTGTATTATTAAGGCAGAGATAATCAACCGGCCTCATTGCGAACCCAGCACTGCCATTCAATTTTATGAATTTTCCAGTTCGCATTTCTTATGTGTCATAACATCAACAAATTCCATGGTCAAAATTTCCAAAAGGCCGTAGTATTTTTTCAGCTTTACTCATGGTCAGCTAAACACAGCATTTTCTACAGGTAAAAAATCCAATGCACCGAAAGTAAACAATTTTGAGGAAGAATGGCATCTAGAAATGTGGTGTACAGTGAGCTTTTTCTGTGATCAAGTTCTCCACGTCTGCTGTCATATAAATTGAATTTGTAGAACTGCATTAGGGCCGACTGACTTCTTATAAATTCATAAAGTACATATAGTGAATATTGGGGCAAATACTCGAAAACCTCGCAAATCAAAATTCGCAAGTCGATAAATATAATCGATCAACTTTACCAAATTTTCATTTCGAAATTGATTTCTCTCTTGAAAATCACAATAAATGCTAACTATAGAAATTGGTTCGCAACTATTTTGTTTTCCCATATCGATGGGTACAAAGCATTACCGTGTTTCTACAAAATTTCTCAAAATCGTTTTTTTGGGTTATCGATAAGAAAATTGTACTTGCTGACTTTTTTAATTAAATTTGTGACCACAAAACGTTCAAACGTGAACAATTATTCAATTTTGTTTGTTCTTTGTAGAGTATCTTCATTGCAAATCCTATCGGTTTTTCTCGTCTCCTGTGAAAATATAAAAAACGTAGATACACGGTAATGCTTTGTGGCCGTCGATATGCAAATTGCTTGTTTACTAAACAGTCGTATATCTGGCCATAATCGATCGATTACCACAGTCAGCAATTTTTATGTTTCATCGGGTTATACCACAACCAGTTTATATTTATAAAATATAAACTAAAAATTTCAAAATTAGTCTTATTTTATTAGAGTTCAAAATCATTGAGTTTTCATCGTATCCATTAGTAGAAATTGCCTGTGTTTGGTGGCGATAATATTCCGCAAAAATTTACCACCAAACATGCACGTTCATCATACATATTACACAGATATTTAATAGGACCTCAATGTTTCAAGAAATAAACTCCCAAAAATGTTTAGTAAAGAGAGATTAAATCTAAAGCCGTCATAAAAAATGGATTTTCTTTAAGTTAACAGACTGTAAGCATATGTACATTGTGTAACGTTCGGTACGTTCCAAAAGTCGTAAGTCGTTGTTTCTGTTTAATAATATTAATGCCTCACACTGGCTTATCATTTGTCCACCTTCTCCTCGTCTCCTGGGTATAGGGAATTCCCAACATTGATTGTACGGCATGCTTGTGTCATCCCCGCGCAGTAACATGAAGAACGCTGAAGTAGGTTGCACAGCCCTGTGCATATCTGTCCATTTTTTTGGTTGCGCTTGGAAGTGAAACTGAACGAAGGGAGAGAGGGGAAAAATATAAATTTGAAAAGAAAAAAAAAACAAACAAACAACTTGGACTTTGCGTGATCGGTTTTTATTGGGACAGTCTAATTTTTGGTCTCGAAGAGACAAGTGAGTTTTGTTTAAGTAGCACTCGTTGTAAACTAAGTCGTGTGTTTGTTTTATTTTTTTTTATTTTTGATAGAGTTTTGAGACTCTGTGTGCTTTTTGTTTATTACTTTTGGTATTAGCCATTATTAAAGTAAAACAAAAAAAATATATATATATATATATATAAATATTATCAAGTGCGATCGAACCGAAAAAAAAAAAAAAAACAATGACATGTTAGTGAATTAACTATATGTGGTTCGATATTATTTTCTCGGGTGTTCCGTGAACAGTTTTGCTTTTATTATTATAAACATAAAATAAAGTAAAAAGCTAATGAAAGCAAACAAAAACAAAATCAACCAAAATACAGTTGATCTATGAACAATTTATTTGTAATGATAAAATGGATATTTGTCAAATTAAGAAATAAAATAATAAAATAAATGTTATGTATATCCGATGATAAGAAAATAATTATATTGGTTTGTGTTGTTGAAAAAAAAAAAAAAAACTGTAATAAATTTTGTGAATTAAGAAAACTTTGAAATAAATAAATTTGTTAATATTTGTGCTAAATTAATGCGGGATAGTTTTTTTTGTGATTGCTCCCGTTGAAAACGAATCTTTGTTAGTGAATTGCTGCGTACGCTGGCATACGACTTAAAATTGTGCCGCTTGAATTTACCGTTGATTATCGGCTGATGGTGCTAATTGTTTTGGCACTCCTCTTTACTATTTGGGGCATTTTGTGAGAGGAAAAATTTATAGCTAACGTTATAGCTAGTGTTCCTGCTAAAAATTGATGTCGCATAGCTGATGCTATTCTGCGGTTCCAGATATAGTGCATTATAATTGAGCTGTTTACGGTTAATGCATATCAGTCCAAATATTGCTGAGTGGCTAATTGCGCTATATTTAGCGGTTGGCCGTTAATTTACCAGTGGCGGATTTTAATGTTGTACCATACCAGTGGTTATTTTGCTGTGTTCGACCTTCGGGTGTGATGTGAAGCCGTGGCAGCCAGGAGTCAAACAGTTCGTTATTTTGTTTTATTATTATTAATTTTTTTTTATTATTATTATTAATATTCTATTATATGATTAAATTGTTTTTTTTGATATCTATGATTGAAATTTAGTTCCTATTATTTTTACTTAATTTTTTTTTTGAGATTAATTTATTAATTTTTTTTTCATAGTTTAAAACTTCAATTTGTTTTGTTATTCAAAGCTTTGCTTTTGGTTGATTTTTTTTTATTAGTTTTATTTGATAGTGTGATAAAGTAAATTAGAATCAGTAAATTCAATCGAGTCACATACATTTTTTTTTAGCTGTCATTGGAATTCGGTTCTATACGTATGATAATATTTACCTTCATTTTTATTTAGCTTATTTTTAAATAATATTTGTTTTCAGCTCTCTCTCCCTTCGTTTCTTACTTCGGGGTTCTTTTTGGGGTTTTGTTTTTTTTTTACTGAGCTTTTTGTTGGCTTGCTTTACTATTTGTTTCCTAAACCCGAGGACTTAGTGATGAGAATGAGGGGCTAAGAGCCTATGTAAAGGATGCGGTAAGTGAGTATGTGTGTCACAGTCTAATTTGGTAAGTTGGTAAGTTGATTCATGCCTTGAATCCTGTTTCCTTCCTTTTTCCTCATTCCTTGCGGTCTAACTAGGTTTACGTATACTCTGGGAAACCCCACCCCAACTCCCTGAGCTTTAGCCGGCCACAGATGACCGCCCCAGAGCCTCTACGTAAATAATTTCTAGTAACAGACGATAGTCCGCTATTGCTTTCTGTTACAATTGTTTGACGAGCTTTGAACAAATACTCGTTTTCTATATTGTAAATAATAATAACTATTGATTGTAATCTAAAATTCAATATTATCCAACAATTTGAATTGTTCCATTTCGAAATACATATATCTAGAAATCAATACACAAATTATTCAACAAAAATCAAGAATCCTTCCGTAAAAAAACTGAAATGACGAATCGTTATGCAATTTTATGTTTAATTCAATACCGTATTATATGTACGAGGAACGAAAAAAAAAACTCCGCAAAATACAATTTAAATTGTACACAAATTCAATACAAAATCTATTGTCTTAAACTCTTAACTATATCGTCGACTATAGTTGGAAAACACATTATATGAAACGAGAATATTTTCATGGGTGAACCAACCAGTAACATTTAAAAGCTGTAAAATATGGATACCATCTGTGCCATAGTAGGAAAACGAATTTTTTTTTATTTATTTATTCAATACAAGTAGTTTTCTTGTCAAATAGAAATTTTATGACACTTAAAAATTTTATTACTCTGTGTTTAACCCTTAAATACCATGTTGTTAACCCGCGTTTATTTGGTTTGACCTTTTTGCCTGAGTACATGTATAACAAAAAACATAGGAATATACAATTGATTATAATTTAACATGTGTATGTATGCGTGTATATATCACAAGATCGTTTATTTCGATTTATTGCTTTGTAATCGCGCGCTCCTTAATTAATGGGTTAAGTTTTGTCATAATTCTCGTATTTAAAACATGAGATCGTCATTAATTTTATAGATATCATTATCGCACAAATTATAATTTTATATGATTAGAAAATAAATAAATGTTTACCACTTGAATCACATTGTGAATTGAGATCATGTTTGATTTGTGTGTTACAAGCTGTGCGCTATGCATCAAACACACAAACGAATATAATACAAATAAGATAGGGTATTTCAGATTTAGAGGTATATAAACTGTAGGAAGTTGGAGAGGATCGAAAACGAAGAAAAAATATTTTTAATCAGATGGCAAAGTATAAAGAAATAAAAATGGAACCTATTTTAAAATTTCCCTAAATATTAACCCGTAATCACAGTCAAAGAGCTGGTTTGATTTTGAAATTTGTATCAACCCTAAAACCCAACAAAGTGCAAAATTAAATAATATTTTGATTTGATTTACCAACATTTTTAGAATATTTTAGATTTAAATTTCGACGCACTTTAGCTACTTTTCATAGGAATTATAGGCAAAATATTACAAAAAAAAGTTCATGGTTGGGACCAGGCCATTGACCAATCGACACACCATAAACTGTGAAATGTTGAACGCAAAAAAATTTCTTGAAGTAGATTTTATTTTAATAACTCGTACTTATTTATTCTAGAGCCCCTAGATCCCGGGACTCAACCACAAGGCTTATTATAATTTTGGGGCTACTTCAAAAATTAACTTTTTTGCTCATTTTCTCATGCAGTAAGTCTCATGCAATTTTCTTTTCCAGAACTTTTTCCCTTCCTTTAAAAAGCGTTGTGCTGAAGCCATTGGTAGCAATTAATTTGAAATTTAAATACTGGACGATTCGCTTTAAATTGGAAAAGTCAATTTGCTTCAAGAGTTCAAAGAATTAACTTTATTCCCCTTGACTTTTTTATTAACTAGCTTGCTTTGATTTTGAATTATGAAACAACCCGAAATTTCGCAAAAGAAAAAGGAGAGAAAATTTTAGTTAACTGGAGTTTGGCCCTTTTGTTATAAAATCAGTAAGTTTTGTTTATACGAAAAAATCTTAAATTTATTATCTGTGTTTTTTCATTTTATTTTTTTGGCATAGAATCCTCAAATTAATTTTTGCATTACCACCATTATTCTTCCATATTAGATTCTATACTATTGAGCATCTTTTCTGTTTTCTTAACAAAGATGTTAATTGGTAACAATTTCCACAAATTAGGTTATACAGACACTTTTTGCCTTCATTATAATTAGCTCTAAAAAGGACAGGCAATTTACTGTTGTTGAATCTATTAATAACATTAATAACCAAAAATTGTTACACATGAAAGAATACGAAGGGTATATTTCTGCACAAGCGTATAGATTAGAAAACAGAAACAATACCAAAACGAACAAAGTTTTTTTTAAAACAACACAAGTCGTACTCGCGCAACAAAATTTGACAGCGTATCAAATTTAGAAGCGTATAAGTTTCTGAGAGTTTAAGATCCAGGCTATGGTTACTGAATATCTGAATATATTTGCAGATGGAAAGTATTTACACGGATAACGATAGCAATAATAACGAAATACAAAACGCTTTCCTGCGAAGTATGTATTGGAAAAAGCAAAGTGTTAACATAGTGGTGTGAATGGTGAATGAAAATTCAACTTACTAAGTGAGAAAATCGTGCAAACACAAATTTATTAATTACATTTGTCTAGACAAAACATGCCACAAAATAGGAGACATTGGTTTGGTGTTTAAATCAAAAATCAATACGATGTTTATCAGGCGTTTTATCGAAATGATTATCAGAGTAGCGAGACTTAGTGTAATGTAATCCAAACAAAAAGTTAATCAAACATTAACATACAAATTTCTTATCGTGTACATAAAATCTATGTCACACGCGAAAAACATTTATGATTACAAGCATTTTTCATTCAACAATTTAGTTTACTAGAGTTTGATACATTTTTATCATATCCAACTAAAATTTTATCGAGTTTTCACCAGTTTAAATAAATTATATTTAGTCTCTATCTCTCTGTAATATCTCTTAGGTTTTGCAAATACGTTTTAGTATACAAGTAATAAATAAGAAGATGTTATAAAGTTCATACACTTCTTGGAGATTAAATAAATTCTATATGAAATTAAATGAACCGAATACACACCCAAACAGAAGAGCAAAAAATTAGTTTTTGTAACATTTTTCTTGAAACGAAATAATAATAACAAATACTCCGAATAAATATAAGATGAAATAATTCTTAAGTAATCATCCGAAGATGTACAAATAAGAAAATATCTAAATATCCAACGTTTGACGTACTACACACACACACCCATACACACACTGAATATATGACATATAACGGCTTCTCCTCGCACCATTCTATTCTCTGTTTTTATTTATGAATCATAAATTTCGTTTACATATTTGTACATGTTTGTATGTACGTACATTTGTGTATAAAAGACTTGGTATTATTTTTTTATGTTTGTAAACAAAAATATATGTATAAACAAAGTACATGTACAATGATAACAACAATTTTTTGTTTTCGTTTTCGAAATATTATCTAAATAAAATAAACTTAAAGAAAGTGTAAATATTAAAAACAAGACACGAAAAAGGGGATACTTCTTCTTATTGTATGTGTACTCTTCAATAATTTCTGTAACGACTTGTTTTCTACACAAAACATAACACACTCGGCGTTTTGGCCATATAGGATTTTGAAAATACGAATGCAGTGATTCGTAGTACAAGTCATGCGAATCTTTGATTATCGTAAAAATTTCGATTTTATATTTGGAATTGCTCTGAACACATAATATACCATTCAACCTGAACCGATCGTTATGAATGTGTAAATTGTCTAGTCTCTAGATTCTAGAAACTTAAATGCCTGATGATCTTTTTTTGGTTCAGTTTATTCAAAAGAAAAAACAGCTTTTTTAATGCTGCCTTGAATCGTAATACTAACAACTTTGCAATCATTATCCTATACAAATGAAGAATAATTTGGAAGTATAATTAGTAAGTTAGTGCTATACACGTAAAGAAATTAAGCAATATAATTACATAATTATTAATTAAAATTATTTATTAACAATTGGATTCACAAAAAAACATTTTCCACCCTCAATGAAAATTGCTAGAGTAACACCAATATTCAAAGGAGGTGATAAGTGCTTGGTAGAAAATTACCGATCAATCTCTGTCCTTTCAATATTTAGCAAAATATATGAACGTGTTATATTAACAAGATTATTAGATCAGCTAGATACTCATAAAATCATACATAAACAACAGTATGGATTCTGTAAAGCTAAAAGTCCTGTGTCAGCTACATTGAATTTATTTGAAAACATTTATGGATATCTGAAGGGACGTAAGGTGACTACTTGCATGTTCCTGGACCTTATGAAGGCCTTTGACTGCGTTACTTGTAAGAAACTTAGTTTAAAATGTGGTGTTCTTCAGAGATCCATTTTAGGTCCGGTCCTTTTTTTAATTTATATTAACGACATTTTTACCTTAAATTTATTTGGTAAACTTCAATTGTTTGCTGATGATATGGATTACTTATGGCTTTAACAATTATATTGAACTTAAAGATCATATAGAATCTGGTTTGCAGAAAATCACTAGTTGGCTGTATAACAGTAAGTTGAAGCTTAACTCTTCCAAATCATGCTTTATCAGTTTCTACTTACAAAGAAAACCGTTAACTAATTTTGATAAAGTTAGGGACTAAATTTTGTCCATAAAGAGAACTGAAAATACCTTATTTTAAGATGTCAAACTAAATATTCAGCTTTCTTAGACTGCGATCACATTAAGAATATTAAGAGCAAAATCTCCCCATATATTGGACCGTTGAAAAGAACAGCTCGATAGTTATGCTACCTACAATCTATATTATAGTTACATTCATGCTCATTTGATATACTTAAAGCAGGATTTGGGATCGGCCAGTGATGATTTGCAAGTGTTACAAAACAAATCTCTAAAGGCAATTAGAAACTTATCGGCCCTTACAGCGACAAAACAGTTATATAATGAGAAGCTTTTGCCAATTAGCAAGCTCATTGAATTAAATACTTAATGGCTCATTGAATTTGAATACTTATGTTTTATAGAGGAGTTGAGTTATTTAACAAGTTAAATGAATTGAATTTGATAAACATCTATCGATGTCTCTTTTTAAATCCACAGTCAAAAAACAACTATACAATAAATTAATAGAATAATACGATTTATCCCACAACTAGAATAAGAAAGACGCTGCATGTTTCGTCTCCGGCTAAATACTATTTCTAATAACTCTTTCTTTACACTTTAAGAACGAGCGACGAGAACGAATTTCCTTTTTTCATTAAATTTAGTAAGAAAATTGTTAAAATAGTGCAAAATGTATTTTTTAAATTTTTGATTAAGTGGCTTAAGTCCATATTTTGTTGAAACGAGATAATGAAAGAATGGAAAAACAATAAATGAAAAACATATGGGATTTTGAATTTTCTTATTTTTTACACAGGTGTTAGAGATTATTTTTTGTTTGTTTTGACAATAAATTATTTACCGTTAGAAAGATTATACTATTATTTATCTATTGTTATCATTAACTAGATTTTTTGAAAAATGGTGTTAGGCCACTTTCAAAATAAACGGCTCATGTAATAAAATTAAAATATAAAATTTGGTTGATAATTTTTAATTTTAGGCGATAACTTAACCAACGTTAATACACTACACTTATCCTACACAATTGCCCACTGCTTACAATCCTATTGAGGCAGTTTGTTGTGTTTTGTCCTAGAAACGTGCCTTGTGGGACACCTGCGTTAATAACATTTAAGCAAGAAGTTGCGCCATTTTGTATAACCGTAAGGATTTAGTTTCTCATAACTAAGTTAAAATCATTCGGCAGACACTTTCTAATTTTATTTATTTTGTGTTGTTTAGCTTTGTCAACGGCTTGTGCAATATCCAAGAAGACCGAATAACAACATTTTCCTCGATGGAATGATTGATTGGATTTTAAGTTCTGTGTTGGTTTTATTTGTCTGGCTGTTACCTTACCATTTTTTCTGGTAACAAGATCATGTTCTGGTGCCTTTCTCAAGCGTATGCAATTTTTAATTGTATTCTGAACTCTACAGCAGTTAGTCTTTATAAATTTGGAGAACAAATCATCAATCATCTCTTTTCTCAGTTATGAGTAGAAACTAATAATATCGTGCAATGATATTATTAGTCCAGAGAGTCATATTACTCACTAATTTTGAAATAGTTCTATTTGATGAAGTGTCAGATATTAATTTTAAGTCAATATTGTGCAAGGTGAGAGACACTTTTACCTCCACTTTATATTGTGCTAGACCGTTTACATTTCATATACTTTGTTTGAGGACAGCAAGTGAATTATTTTCTACTCCACTTCATTGCACTTTAGGAGCGGTATCCTTAAGGATTCTTGCTTATGAAACACCAAAGTTTGCAATTGAATTTTGGTTTCCATTTCGAACGTTGATATATATAACTTCAAATCGCACTTCTATCTTAACTAATGAGTATAGTATAAACAGTTGTTTTGCTGCTCGCTGATCGAGATTCGAGCTGCCTTGGATTGATAATTGATTCTCGTGATTCTCCTTTTTAGTTTTAGGTAGACTGGTCAACCTCCATAATTTGCTGTGTAATTTACGTTACAGTTGGTGCATTTTTGACGGATGGTTCGTTTAAATTACCTTGCTTTGAACTGTGGAGTCCGCCACAAACAATAACAGACTGTTGATTAATAGAAGTCTATAAAATAAAATGAGATTAGCTAAAATTGGGATTGATTAAAAATAAACTGAAAAATTCACTAAACCTGTTTTATTAAGTCGCAATCGGTCCAGGTATAATCCAAATATTGTTCAACATGTAACAGGCTTTAGTGTAGTGTATTCGTATTTTTGGTTCATGGTATTAAGCTTTTTTGGTAATTCTTCCAATCACAAGATATTTTAAGTCAAATATTTCATGTTTATCTTTGATTTTTTATTTACTGGTTCTAAACCAGATGGAACAATGGCTCAATCACCTTTTACGATTGATAATATTGGTAATAGAATTGAAAGAAATTTTACTGATCTCTAGGAACCAATATTGAGCTGTTGAATTCTTGTTACTTTTAGATTTCCTGTTTTAACATTGGGACTATGAAAGTTATAATTTCGAATGTTTTAGCGAGATCTACATATTTGATTCTTCTCTCAAATAGATTGGTGACGGTTTATTGTTTTTGGGAATGCTTTCAAACTACAATAGAAAAAACGTTTGCCAGGCGCTCGCACTGGTCGCTAAACTATGGTTTCCCTTTTCTTTTTGTAATGTATCTGTCTAGTTCCATTTGCACTTAATACTGACCTATATCATTGTTTATTTTAATGTCATTTATTAGCGATCTACTTTAATTTTCATTAGTGTTCAATGCATAAATTCATTTAAATCAGTTTTTAATTCTCTTTGGATTGATTAAACAATTGCTGTTCATATCGTGGTGTTTGGTGACAAATCGTTTGCGGACATTGCGAAACTTAGCTTTTCTCACAAGTATAAGAAGTAAATAAATTTAAATATTTACACAAGGTGGTAGACAAATTGTAACTGAGTGATAAAACATTTAAATTGAAGAGATTTATGAGATATTTGTAACTATACGCATGGATGATTTATTTAAAGAATTGAAAAAAAAAAAAACGGGGAAACTGTATACCCTTAAGCATTGGACTGTACAGTTTGTAATACGCAGCCTTCGCGCGAATCGTACCTAGCGACTAATCGTACTAACTTGGTAACTTCTCATTACTTTAGGTAGCCTAAGTAGAACGTTTCCGAAATTGACTGATTGATACAGGTTTACGACCAAGCCTAAGCAAGATTCGCGGAATACGCCGGGTCCACCGTGCACTCTTTTACATACAACAAAACCGAAGGATAGGAAAGGAATGTTAGTATTAGAGACTCGATCCCGTTTCAGCTACCTATGCAGTCGATAGTAAGTAAATTTGTTATACTACACAATTTCTAGAATATTATGATTATTAACTGTTTGTTATTTCTTGGTGCATTTCCGGCAGCCATTTTTTTGTGTTATTTAATTTTTTTAGTGTTACTTAAATTCAAAGTTTTTTGTTACTTTTCATAAACTTTATTAATTAGGGTCTTTTAAATTGCGCGTTTTTTTTTAATCTTTAATAAAGCACACAATTCGCTTTGATTTAAAAAAATTTTAATTGATGAAATATGTATCGGTTATGCTGCTTATTTTGCAAAAAACCATATCTGACGGATGACCACTCCTTGCACTTCCACAGATGTCCACCCTTTTGTTAAAATTTGTAATGAAATGACATATTGTCATAATTGTGGTTTTACCTTACCAATGACATGAATTGTATCTTTTAGTTCTGGAATCGATTGTGGATTGTTTTTATTGATTTGACTTTTCACGTAACCCCAAAGAAAATGGTCCAAAGGTGTCACATGACATGATATTTTGGTGATCAATTTTAACCTCAGTGCATTTTTTCAATGGAATATTTTGAGGGTAAAAAGAATACTTTTACCCTCAGGGTAAACATTTTTCTTCACATTTCTTTATTTCGATATAATTTAACGGGAACTCTTTTTCCAAAATAAATCTGTGAAAAAATTAATTTCAAATCTCGATGCAATTTGTATCTAGTATCATTGTTATAAACCTGGAATGATGGTATCAAGAAGTTCGGACGATATTGCCGATATTTTCGTCAAATAAAATCATCATGAACATCGCACAGTAGGATGTTTGGCGTCGAAACACAAAATGGCTTGTATCACATTTCGTTAACGATGAAAGAAAATTGGAATGAGGACGAAGGGCCGAATTTCAAAGGGCCGAATGTCGAAGGGCCGAATGGGTCGAAGGGCCGAATGGGTCGAAGGGCCGAATGTCGAAGGACCGAATGCCGAAGGGCTGAAAGGATCGAAGGGCCGAATGGGTCGAAGGGCTGAATGGCGAAGGGCCGAATAGGTCGAAGGGCCGAATGGGTCGAAGGGCCGAATTTTTTTGTTTATTTTTTTTGGTTTTAGAAATATAATTTTTTAAATTTCTTGTTTTAAGGAATATTTTGTAAATTTTTTTATCAAATATAAATTAATTTTTTTTGAGTTTATACATATTTTATTATGTTTAATCTTTGGATATTCTATCGGCAAAAGTATTGCATTAATTTTGTTGTTTATATTTTGTATTCTTTTTGTAATTATCAAGTGGAAAAATATTTGCGTACATAATAGGTATTTCACCAAAACCAAAAAAGATTTGTCATAAAATGTCATACAAATCAGACCATGTTTTATTCGTTAGGGTGAAGGAAAATTCTATTTGGACGAATAAAATAATTTCTCTGTGATTTGGTGATGTGAATATAGTGAATATACTCCTAATAATTTACTACATAATTATAAAGACAAATTACAGTTTAAGGCAAAATTTCCAAAATGTCTACTTAAATTAAACGAAACTGTTTATTTTAAAGTACATATATTATTGTCTCATGACGTTGTTTTGAATATTGTTTCAACCTGAAATGTATTACCTATTTTGATATGGGTGTATGGAAAATTAATATTGTTTTTCATAAATAAATAAAAATTATAGTTCTTAGGCTGCGGTCGAATTCTCGGGTAAATCATTTACTGCGGTAAATTTAGATTTTTAATGTTCGTTTTCTGTTAAATTACGCATTTTTTCCTATTTCTTACTCGTTCAATTCTTATAACAATAAAGAATAAAGTATCTAAACGTAAAAGATTTACCTTTTTTTATTTCCTTTACTCTCCAGCAAAAAAAGGTAAATGCATTTAACGAATTTTGCGAATTTACTCGAGAATTCTACCGCAGCCTTAATATCAAATTCAATACACTTACAAAATATTCCTTAAAACAAGAAATTTAAAAAATTATATTTATAAACACAAAACAAACAAAACAATTCGGCCCTTCGACCCATTCGGCCCTTCGACCCATTCGGCCCTTTGAAATTCGGCCCCTCGACATTCGGCCCTTCGATATTCGGCCCTTTGATATCATTCCAAGAAAATTTGTTTATGGGAAAGACAATTTAGGTTGTATGCCAGTAGTTGTTCATTTTTTAAACTGCAGCATTTCTACAAATAAATACTTGAATAACGAATAAGACGAGAAACTTAGCAAACCTAAGAGAAATACTATAAATCAATTTGCTATATTACCGTGTGTGCATAAATTTTTTCCGGTTGTTTGGAAAAAAAACACCTAATTTTCAAGGGGAATTAATTTTTTTTTATTCAAAATATTGGTCATCGGCTTCTACACATTTCGCTCATCTTTCAGGTAATTTATGAATACCATGCCATAAAAACTGCTTGTCTTTTGCGGCAAGCCATTCGTCGAGCCATTTTCCAACTTCCCCGAAATTGCTAAAGTGCTGCTCTGCGAGCGCGTGCTCCATTGATGCGAACAGATGATAGTCAGATGGCACCAGGTCTGGGGAGTACGGCGAGTGCGGTAGGATGTCCCCCAACCAAGTGATTTGAAGCTGTCTTTTACTGATTTTGCTGTGTGAGACGGCGCATAGTCGTGTAACAAAATCACTTTGCATATGTTCTGCCCCATTCCCGTCGTCTTTCGATTAATGTGTGATTTAAAGTAATCGTTTGTTGGCGATAGCGTTGTGTATTAACGATTTCGCCAAACTGTCGTTCGTAAAAAAATAGGTTTGTTATTTTTATTTGTTATTTTGACAACTCCACAGCAAAATCTACAGCATCTTTAAAAAACATACACTGAACGAAAATTTGCTCAATATTGCAATATTGCTACTTTTCCGATTGGTTTTGGTAGCGGTGACATTCTGACGAAAAATTACTCGTTAAACGGCATGCATATGCCCTATTTAATGATAAATGTACTATTTCCGTGAAACCCCTGCAAGGGTTTTGTCGGAATTCAACAGGTTTTACTAAAATCATTCGGTAATTTTGCGTCAGAAACTTTAGTTGACCGATGATGATTTTTGTCGAAAAATTTCAATAATGTTAACGATCCTAAATGGAATAGCCAATAATTTAAATACGAGTATGTATAAAATAAACCATTTAAGTATTATAGTGTTTTTATTATTTTTGATACATTTTGCTTCCAATAAAATTTTAATTCACAAATTTGATAAAAAACTTGTTTGGTATAATTTCTTTTTCTTTGGAATTTTATCTCGTTGTTTTAAAATGTTCTAAGAAATTCCTAACACAAATACGGGCATTTATTTTAATATGGTTCACATTTCCAAATAATTTCAAAAAAGTTTAATTTCGATAATTCGTATAAATTTAGACTTGCATTTGCGGTATATCGAAAACTTCAAATTATTTTTTAAAATACATAATTATATAATAAATAAATTATGCAAAATTATAATTAATAAATAATAATAAAAACTTTAATTGTGTTTAAATATAACACAAAATGAAACACGATTGTTTTATTTATAATTTTGTAACTTGTTGTATTACATTTACATTGTGAACGAAAATTTGCTCTATACATATTTTTACCGTTCGGATTTCATGATACAATTTCTCTATCAGTCGATTTTGCTATCGGTTATTTTATTCCGAAAGGATTTCTTGGAAAATTCTAGTTTTTGCACAAAATGTTGAGGATAATTTTGGATAAACAATAATTGGGCGATTATTCAATATAACCATAAGAAATAACCCACAACAAATTGGCAAATTGGTTAGTTTGCTATATTTGCTATTTATTTACTATTGACTTTTGGACAGTGGAATAGTGTGATGACATCAATTCTTTTGTTATCGGTTAGTTTCCAAATTAAATTTCAATTTTCCAAAATTTGCACACCAGCGAAATAATTTATCAGCTCCCGAAGCAAACCCCAATGATGGTATTTCTTTAGTTTTTAAAAAATAAGGCCCAAAGACAAAAGACTTAATGTTTTTAATGATTTAAAACTGAAGCGCACTATAGAAAAGCAATAAGACCAGCGATCGGTGGCTGTTAACTTAAATGTTCACATTGGCATGTAAATTCTAGAAATGGGAAAATTTAATTTCAAGAAAATAGTAAAAATATTCTAAATCATTAGAAATTAATAACGTCAATTTTTTTTATTTTTTTTTGGGCGATTATCGTTTTCAATATTTTGGGCGATTCTTCAAAATGTATAATCGCCCACATTTTAAAAAGTGCAATGGTCCAAAAATGGTTTGGTGATTATTCATTTTAGGTTTTGGACGATTTTGAATTTCCCGTTTTAGTGGGGACAATCACTCAAAAAACTGACGATTTTTGGGCGATTTTTCAATTTTTGGTTTTTGGGCGATTTGGTTTTAGGTGTTTTCGTGTCGCCTTTTTTAAGTCATATAGTTTTAAAAATTAGTCATAGGCCGGGCGGCGGCTGCAAAAGTCGTGTACCCATCGAGTTAAAGAAAATTTCAGTTTTGTAGTAATAGTTGACTACCAATAGATACGAGAAAGCTTGGTCGGCCAAGCCCTATTTTGGTGCGATTGGCGTAAGAGGGTGACTTTACATCTCTCTGAGGCTGCACTATATATCCATTTAGTTAATAAATAAAATTATGTTTATTTAATAGGTTTTAATTAGTGTAACGCAATAAAAATGGTCTGCCGCGTGATATCTTGGTGGGTGGCGCGGTCCGACCGAATCGGGTGGTAAGTTTCCAGGGTACTTTTTACCCATCGAGTTAAAGAATACATTTTACACTAAATTAAAGGTAAAACGTTTTACTTTTTAATTTTCTTGGTCTTCCAGGGCAAAGCCTGGTGGTTTTTTCAGCCCGACCAAATTTATCTGCGAATGTAAGATCGAACCCATTATTAATCGGTTTTAATATATGTATGCTGTTTATTTCATAATTAAAAATATTTATTTAAATTAAATAATTGTGTTATTGGGAAAAAATAAATTTTATGATTTTTTGACTTTTTAAATAATATAGTGATATCGTGAATTAACATAATATTATACCTGCATAATAGTGAAGTTGATTCAAATAAGAAATAAATAATGATAAATTACTATAAAAATAAATCGTAAATATACTATATAGATTGTTTTAGAAAATTAAAACTATTTATTTTGTATTTCACATTTATCGATACATGGTTTTTTAAATACTACAAAATAAATATAAGAAAACGTGTATATTGTTATTCTTCATCAGAAGATTCCGAGTTACAGTCAGTTATGTCATCATTTAAACTATTATAATCTACTTCTGTTTCGACAGTTTGTAGAATATATTCTACCCTCAAAGGAGTTGATTCACTTTCAAACTATCTTGGTTGCAGTGAACCGGTGTCAGTATTCAGCAACCAGCCACAATCTTTGGGGTTGTATAATTGGCAATTTAATTCAGTGGCAGACAGCCACATAGAATTAATAAAAAATTATCTTAATGTCTGTTGTATTAAAGAGTTCCAAAATGGTGGAATATTCATAGAGTCAATATTTACCCATATTTTTGTTGAATATATAATATGCTCTTGCAGCATTGACATCATCATTATTTACATTGTAAATTTGATTAGTAAATTTTTGAATTATTTTCATTCTTTCAATATTATTTATATCTTCGGGGTCAGTCAATGCTGCAAAAGTTTGTTGTCGCTCATTTACTGCAAAAATGGCACAATTCAAAAATTACTACTGTTGAAAAAACAATTTTAAAACTGTTGAATTATAACACTTTTCGACAATGACTTAGCGGTATAATTAAGAAATGCAATGTTGAATATGTTCTTAGAAACAGCATTATAGTACGTCATGTGTGGGGCCATAACCCAAACAAAACTCAAAAATTTCCATATTTTGAGTTATGTCACTCTTGGAGCAAATGAGCGTATAATTTATTTGTTTTCAGAATCTTGCAAGGTCGAATTTTTCCCTATCCCTTAAATGATGAGTTGTAGTCACAATTAGTATAGGCGTGTAAAAATGGCAGAGCTTTACACAACTGAGCCCCTAAATTTTCAAATAATTCCGTTCAATTTAGCGCTTCTGTTGGACCTGATGATGTTAGCTAGACTTATTTTGCTGATAGTTTGTCCATGCTGCCCAATAATGTTTTAAGAACGCCTGTATCAGAGGCCCGAATTAGTACTCGATGTTGTGAGCAAGTTTTTCGAAGGTGAAAGAAAATGCGCGTGTCGGCTTCTTCGTGATGACATGTAAAATCAGATCCTATATTTTTAACAATATTATTTTCCTGTACTTGATATGAAAAACATGATTCTCCGACAGCTAAAAAAATGTATTATCTCACATTATCGCTGCTAAGTGATTACTTTCCCAATGTTTGCCTAAAAATTCAACAATAGTTTTTTTAAAGCCGATGTTATTTAAGCTTTTCTGAAAATTACTGTCTCTGCTCTGAGTTTCTCCAAAATATGGTAGGGTATACAAATCTATGATCGTTTTTTACGTTCAGCATCTTTTATAGATGGTGATTTATATACATCAAAAATAAGATGTACTTCTGTAGCAGTAGTTTTGCAGATTTGGTTTAGTATCTGTTTTGAGATTTTGCCATAACTTTGTGCAACAGTACCAAATTTCCATATTAAATGAAACCCATCAATTACGTAAACTTCTTCGTTTGAGCATGCTTTTTGTTTTATAGTTTCTGTCAAATTAATTGAAAGTTTAGATTTTGACGTTTGCTCCATGTCCCCATTATATTGGGATAATGCTGATGGAACAGGGGCCAAAGAAAATTTCATACATGTTTCGATGTCTATTTGATGCTGTAAACTGAGTGCCAACAAACATCCGAATATATCCCTTTCAATTTTCAATTGGACCGTTTTGACACCACTTTCCTGCACCCTTTTAACTGCTCCTGATGGAAAATTTAAATTTTCTTGTTTTTGATAGGTTCCTCAAATCGTGTTAGGTCATTGTTCGCGTTCTCCGCATTCATACGCATTTAGAAGATAGTCAGATGTTTCCTTTTCACTGAGCGTCTGGTAGAAATATTGAATAATTACTCGGTTATACAGTCTTCTGAAAGAGGATTCATGCAATTTTTAATCCCTTTAAGCAATTTATATCTTTTTGTTATCATTTACAAAAAGATGTAAATTGATATTGTTTTAATTTGGATGTTATGTCCTCTTTTTAATTTAAATTTACGTCTTCCATAAGGAAGTAACAATCTTAGATCTCATGCTATGAGTTAATCCAGTCAGATCCAGTCAGAGTATTTCCTGGATTTACATTTACAGTCTGTTCGAGTGTAAGATCCACAGAAGATCTGCATAGGTTAATATGCCTTCTTTTTACACCGAACGCACCGTTCTTGAAATTCTTCAAATTCTTGAAATAACATTGGTTTTTCATTTTTCATTTCTAGTAAATTCGCAAGATATTTGAGTGTTCAGCGAGCATAATTTTGATGATGAAGAGAAATTTGACATTTCAAACAGTGTCTCGATCATTTGCAGAAAATTGCTTGTGCGGATGCTTCGTGAAAAACGAAAATAAATATTCATAAAATATACAGAGTGAGGAAGAAGTATCGAAACCCTTAAAAATATCCGGACTTCAGTTCAAAAAAAAAAATGAGCAAGGTTTATTCTTAGGTCATTTTCAACAAGGAATTTAGTGGTGAGCTTGGCTGTGACATTGACTTCCATTTTCAAGATCATTTGGAGGTCAAGGTCATTTTTTTAAATTATAACTTCTATTTTTGATGACAAAATCGAAAAGAGCGATCAATTTTATGACCGAATATGTATTTTCCATGACCTCCCAAGATCATCTGAAGGAATTTACACTGCAATCTTTTCGATTCTTTCATCAAAAATAGAAGTTATAATTTTTTAAAATGACCTTGACCTCTAAATGAGCTTGAAAATGGAGGTTAAGGTCACAACCAAGCTCACCACTAAATTCCTTGTTGAAAATGACCTAAGAATAAACCTTGCTCATTTTTTTTTCAACTGAACTTCGCGAGATTTTTAAGGGTTTCCATACTTTTTCCTCACCCTGTATACCACATATATTATTATGCAGGTATAATATTATATTAATTCACGATATCAGTATATTATTTAAAAAGTCAAAAAATCATAAATGGGTTCGATCTTACATTCGCAGATAAATTTGGTCGGACTGAAAATTCCACCAGGCTTTGCCCTGGAAGACCAAAAAAATTAAAAAGTAAAACCTTTTATCTTTAATTTGGCGTAAAATGTATTGTTTAACTCGATGGGTAAAATGTACCCTGAAAACTTACCACCCGATTCGGTCGGACCACGCCACCCACCAAGATATCACGCGGCAGACCATTTTTATTTCGTTACACTAATTAAAAGCTACAAAATAAACATAATTTCATTTATTAACTAAATGGATATATAGTGCAGCCTCAGAGAGGGGTAAAGTCACTCTCTTACGCCAATTGCACCAAAATAGAGCTTGGCCGACCAAGCTTTCTCGTATCTATTGGTACTCAACTATTACTACAAAACTAAAATTTTCTTTAACTCGATGGGTACATGACTTTTGCAGCCGCCGCCCGCTCTATCAATATCTAAGAATTAATATTAAATTTATACTGTCCGTTAATTGATTTAGAGCCTAACTAGATTAGTCTTGAAGTTTTAAAATATACCTAAATACCGGGCCCGGCAATTGAAGTGTCCGGATTTAAAAACTCTGTAATCTTTTTGTTTATTACAAAAGCTTACATTTATTTTTGCCGCCAGTCTTGTCAAATCGTTTAATGGAACACAGTATTCACTCAAATTCATTTGATTTAACACTCTCCGAAACCGAATTAACGAAGCATAACAATTAAATTCCATTTAAACTCCACTGTGTCACCAAGGAATAATTTTTACTATTGTCAGATAATATGTCAAGCTATATTAATTGTCAAATTTGAGTATTGCTATTTGCTAGTACACTTACTACGTACACTTCAATTGAAGAACCCATCAGTTTCAACTGATTTTTGACGACACTCAATATTTCCCGACAAAATTAAGGTTTAAGGTAAAGTATAAATTTAGATTTTTTCCGATTTTGGAAAATTTCATAATTCTGATTTTGAAATTTTTTTGTGTCCAGTTTTTTGTGTTCTAAATATGTACATATATTCAAACTTTTCAAAATATTTTACAGTTTGTCAAATGTTCGAATTAAGGATGATTAATTATTTTCGATGTTCGATTTAGCAAAATTGTAATTGTTGGAAGCAGACTTTCCTAAATAATCCAGAAATAGTTTTGAATTTTTAATTTTCTATAAAAACAAGATTTCAAATTTCGAACAAAATTTAGAATATTTATGTTTTGCCAACCCCAATCATTTAGTGGTGCACTGTTACACCAATTGTGATTAGTGGCTAGCAGATAACTAAGGTTCTAATCGTGTTGTGATTGACTAACAAATATTGAAATTTCAAACCGATATTTATCTAAAACTAGCTGAACATAGGCAGTACAATTAGGTAGTTTTCACTCTATGTATTAAAATCAAAAGTGTCTAACGAACGAAAAGGTTATGGTTCTACAGTTCCCTCTTTAAGTGGGCGTTGTAAGAAGTACAACAACTTTTATTGTTACCATTGTCGTCGGATTAGTCACTGGCATCTTTGTTGGTGCGGCAAATGTTGTGAGCCTATATGAACTACCTCTAGAATTTGAGAAATACAGTTTCCAAAGATTTCATCTTTCGTGAGTGGTGTTTCGTTTTTCGGTACCTTAATCCAAGTTTATTTAATTCTTAATCTAACGGAAATACCAGCAATGTTTAAAATTTTTTTTTTCTGTTCTGTAACGAAGTGACAACTCAAAATGGTTCACTATTTGTTTTGTTCTAGCATTAGGAAACTAATTTGTGTTTGCTGATACTGGAATTTAGGTACATTAAATTCCTACCTGTTAGACCTCAAAATAACTATAGTGTGTAGAATTTTAATGTAGTTGAATACAGCATTCTGTTGTCTATAGTGTTGTCTGTTAGTTTCCGTATTCTAACAGGATTATCAGATATTCGAGTTAGGAGTGTGTGTGTGTAATGAAGGCTCTAATCGTGTGATTCTCTTTATCGAATTTGTCTAACGGTATTCCAACAACTTTAGAAAATATGGCTAATTTTTCTAAACATAAATTAGATTCAGTAGGTTAAGCGCGTTTGAAGCAAATAACTCAAGAAACGAGCACCACTCCATAAATTGTCCTGAGATCGGTTTAATTTCTGGCCTTCTTTACTAAACTTGGTCCATATTTAGTAAAAGTGTTCGAACTACTGAAATAGATTATTTATATAATGTTTTGTTTATACATAAAGACAAATAGATTTGTAATTTATATTTTGACTTTTTATATTTCGATGTGAGAATATTTTAGGATGAATCACACAAAAAAAAACACTAGACATAAACAGATTTTTTGTTTTTCTGGTTTGCTACATGAGTCTTCTATACACACTACCAAGTGTTATGTCTCTAATAAGTGCGAATGGAAATAGATATAATTTTTGTTTTGCTCTCATCTGTAATCATCCACATACATTTTTATTTAAAAAACTAAATGGTATCGTAATTGTCATGTAAAACATCTGTGACAATGAACGAGAGAATATCCGTATATGTGGGAGTTTTAAGCATTATACAAAGCGTAATATTTAGTTTTCAACGCATGATTTAAAGAAATTTAACATACTCGTACTTTCATATACATATATTTTGTTAATTGGTTAACTATTTGCATTATTTCACCTGGGAAATTGAACAGATTTTTATAATACATCCTTATTTTATATTTCGGTTGAATTCATTTTGGATACCAAAAAATAAAAATCACTTTATAGCTATAGAAGTGGGTGTCAGTTCTTATTGTTTCGGTGGTTAATTAGAATTAAAATTCAAAACCAAATTTCTTTGTTTAGTGTAACTCATTTCTTAAAATAGATTGGTGAATATTCTTAAGTAAACAATAATAAAAAAAAAATGGTTACAATACTCCCATAAAAAAATCCGTCTTTAATATTACGCTCTTGAGGCATACATGCGGCGCTGAATGATTTAATTAGAAAAGACTACACCGTTTCTTCACAAAAATAATTTTCTTGACGTAAAAATTATTATGTACGAGTACTTCCTGCAGCAATTGACATGAATTCGTAATGCGTAAAGAAAAGCGTCATACCAAAATGTAATTATTATTTAATGTCAATAATTTCTCGCATTTAGTTACACTGATAGAACATAAATGTTCAAGTTGAATTTGTGTTAGTTAGGTAGAATACATTTTGTTCAAAATTTTCTTAGCAAACGTTGGAAATCTTTACCCGAAACTAAATATCAAAAATGTATCAGCTTAATTTGGCAATTATACAACTAATTTACTAATTTTACAATTTAGGTTTACTTACCTGTTCACTATATTTTGGAAGATTATATACCTGCTTTACGAACATTCGTTTTTAAAGATTTCGCATCTATTGTGAAAATTTGAAAAATATATTTAATTGAATATTGAAGTACTATAAGTCGAGTAATTTAATTTTTAATAATTATGAATTTTTTTTCAAATCAATGCTAATTCAGTCGATACGTTATTGATTTAATTAAATTGGCTTTCAAATCAACTTAATTAAATAATTCATAATTTTTTTTTCGTTTTAGGTAAATTATGGAACATCTACAAATTTTAAAGTTTGTTAGCTTTACATACATATACGGTAAGTATTTTTAAAAGCAATATGCCGCTGGCATACGAGATATACATTTACTTAAATAATATTATTTCCCGTTATTAAATTTTATTGCGCAACGTATTCCGGCTGTTAGTGACATAAACAATAAAATAATTGCGAAGAGAAACAAAAATAAGATACGACAAAAACAGTTTTTTGCTTAGTCCATTAATGGATGGATATGCGAAAGATATCTTCATGTTGTTTTTCCATCCTGGACTAGTAGCATACGATTGTAAGAAGCAAATTTTAAGATATGTTGTAAGATATGGATAGGATTTATGACATTTTTTATTGTGGTTAAAGGATTATTGAAAAATCTATCTAAAGTGTATCTAAAGAAAAAAGTATCTAAAGCAAACAGTATAACTTGTTGTCACTAAAGATATCTACAGTAAGATCGGTTCCTAATTTGAGTATTTAGAAGGACATTAATGCCTTCATTGTTGGCTTTAAATACGAAATTTAAAATTTAACCAATTTGAATGGTTTTGGTTCTTTTAAGGCTCTTTTTATCGCCGTTACAGAATTTTTTAAGATCGAGCACATCATCACTAATTATTAATCAAAAATCAATACATGGATTGGATAACCAAAAATGTATTTTATTCGCCTTTAAAGCGCCGCAAGAGGCGCTACGATTTTTACGAGCCAAAGGTGATAACCGGTTATTTATTTACCGCATTTATTTTTAAATTGAAATATTATTGATAAATTAATTACCTTTCTAAATGAAATTAACTTTTTAATTGCAAAAAACGATTATATTGAAACAAATTCACAAAGAAACATGTCTAATTATACATTTATTTACCGGTTGATCACCTTTGGCTAAGTTATAAAACCGTTCACCAGATGTCAAATACTCTGCGTGAAAAGGCGAATAGAAACCCAAAAATTTTTAAATACAGGATGTCTTATTCAAAACGCAACTCTAATTTAAAAAAAAAACAAAGCAACCATTTATAAATATTATATTTGTATTTTACAAAAAGCATGTACTAAGTGGTGTACTAAGTTTACAATACGGTATGTGTTCCATTTTCATTAATGGTTTTTTCTAGCCTTTTAGTTATGGAATTAATATCTCACAGATTTCACTTACGGTTCGAATTGTGTTTTCCAATTCATTCACATCTTGTGGATTCTCAACCCTATCTTTGAAACGTACATGAAATTTGTCCTAAGTTACCTTAAGTTGTCCTATAAGTTGTCCTAAGTATGTCTTAAGTTTTTTTATATGTGTTGGTGTAAAAGTTTCATTATTATGAATTTATTTAATTCATATTGAAATAATAAAAATCATGCTGAAGTTTAATTACTCTAACAGAACAAATTTAGATTTTTTCTATATGAAAACTTCGGTACCCGTGTTTAATATGCATTTGAATGTTTTATCGAATATAAGTAAATGATTTTCTTGACAAAATCCTAGGAAGCGGCCACTAAAATGACCTGTATGCTAAGTTGTCATAAGGCCTTAACTATTCAAAAAATACTTCAGAGAATTAGGTTATTTAGGACACCATGTTTGACATAATATCATATTATACATAGAATATATATGTATAAATGATTTTCCGAATTTTCTTGACAAAATCCTAGGAAGCGGCCACCAAAATAATCTTTATGCTAAGTTTCCATAAGGTCTTAGCTATTCAAAAAATATTTCACTTTTGAAAAAAGGATGGTATTAGGTTATTTAGGACAACCATGTTTGACATAATCTCATAAATAAACTACAAGATTTTTATTATTTCAATATGAATTAATCCGTAAAGTGCGTTGTGCGGTCCGTGGGGCCGCTCTACTTTTCAAAAAATCAAATTGTCCCCATTCCGTTTAATTTTTTTCTGAAATTTTTGGTATCTTTCTAATCGAAATTTTTAGCATAGTTCTAATTGAATAAAAAATAATTAAAATAAATTTGCGGGCCGCTAGAACGCACCACTCTTTTCACGCAACTTTTTCCACGACGCACTTTACGGGTTAAAATAGTCAGGAAAGCAATTCGAGATCACTCGATTATCAAAAAGTCCGTGCAAGTAATCCAAAACTACATCTGCAGTATGCGGATAAGCATCGTCTTGCATACTAAGCCATGCACCGTTAGTTTCATTTTCTCCCATTACTATTAGTGTTGGAATAAAAAGCAGCTCCAAATAACTTGCTAAAGTAACATTTCCTCGTAGAACAACCATTACAATAACTTCAGTCGACAAAGCACTTCAAACGGTTACCTTTTGAGAGAGTAATGGCGATTTGTGGAGTTCCCTGGGGTTTTCTGTACTCCAATATCTTTGATTTTGTTTGTTCACGTGACCCGTGAGTTAGTAGTGTGCTTCATCACTAAACCAGATATTTCGCAAGATGTGATAGGTGATTCACTCAGGTGATTCACTTTATCTGGATACAACAATGGAAAGTTTTCGAATAGATATCCTTGGGTTATCTTCAATAAGAGAAAGTATTCGCTCTTGATTTGGGGGAATATGTATTGAACCAGGTTGACCTCGAAGTTGATTTTTAACTGGAGCGAATATTTTAAATTTCTTAATCAACCTAAATATGGCAGATCTACTTAGAGATACTTGTTGAAATTGTGCTTGAAATTCCCGCTTTATTTCTTCAATTGACTTTTTTTCACTCAAAATTCCATTACAATGAAGATTTTTTGTTCGTTTAATTTGAATGGAAATACAGTACTAATTTGTATTAACATAAAAAGCATAAATAAACTCAGAAACATAATTAAATTAAAAATGAGTTTTTTTAATAGAACACCCTGTAAATAGAAACTAAGGGTGGGTTCACACGGCATTGTACTGCACGTTTTTTTTTTGTATAAATTTAATCGAATAAATAGTGGCGCATAATATTGTTTATAGGACCATTAACACGACGTTTGTACTGCAAAAATACGTAAACAGCAAACACGTTTATCGAATACTCACCGGACTTGTGCAGCAAATCGAATGAACTTTGACGTATTTGGTTTGCAGTGGCGCATAGTATTACAACGCTTCTTTCACACGACGCGATACCACATATTTTTTATCGAATTGTAATCAAGCAAGCGTCTTGTGATTAAGTATCTTTTGGAGAGAGTGCGCGAGTTTCAAGTTTATTATTACAAAATGGCCGACGAATCTTCTATAGGTAATGATTTAGTGATTTCTTTAGTGAAACAAAAGCCCTTTAGGAAGCGGCTTGGAAAGAAATTATGATACAGATTTCAAAACAAGAGAAAAGAAATAAGATAATTATCCTATACGGCCTATGGTTTATTGTATCTTTTATTAATAATAGCTGAGCCCGGTCCGCCTTGCTGGCCCTAAGTGTAGTTGGATGGCCATCAACAGGTGTTCCTTGTTTACGTCGTTGCCATTTCTTTGCAGTCCAAGTGAAATAATGCGTTACATCTGAATACAGCAACGTTCTGGCAAATTCATCGCTTTCACACAATTGAAAGAATGCAGTTAATGTTGTTGCTGGTGGCTGTGCTGCTCTCTGCTGTACATTTGCATCGGTAAAATATACACGCTGGCCATTTTCAAGATGAACAGCCAAATGAACAACTGGAGGATATCGCTCATGAATTGGAAATGAATAAATTCTCCAAAGAGCTTCATTAGTGCTAATGTAGCGCCCCATTTGATATTGGGTGATTTCATCATTGCTATTGTCACCAGCTACTCCAAAAACAGCCATATCACTGCCTTTATTCACATATTTGCAAATGTATTTAATCGACTTCACAGAATTACAGTACTCAACATTTATGTGACCCTGAAATACTTTTGACAATAGTGGAGAATAAGGCACAATCCAACGATTATCAACTTCAATGTCTTGATTGCGTATTTTAATTGTTGTTGTATGGCTATTATCCTCCGGTG
This sequence comes from Tipula helvola, assembly GCA_963556165.1. NCBI lineage: Eukaryota > Metazoa > Arthropoda > Insecta > Diptera > Tipulidae > Tipula > Tipula helvola. Next base: position 187,037,001 of record OY744481.1, on the reverse strand, counting down.
ACCGACGTCGGTACAACGGGTATCCGTCGTCACGTGTAATTGTATCCGAAGTTAATGCTCTTGGATACCGTTTTGTACATTTTCCATCGATCATATGCATGGTGAATTCATATTTATTTGACCGCAAGGGCCATGGATCATATTTTTCGTGACAACTTCAAATAATTCTGGATCGCTAATTTCATCTGGAATTTCAGCTGATCTAATGTTATCAATTTGATCGGGTGTTATTTTACGAACCAGCCATATCAAGATGTGCCCGTGCGGCAGCCCTCTCTTTTGCCATTCAATCGAATACATCCAGCAACGCACCTCTCCAAAAATTCGCAATTTGATAATCAAATCCATCAGTGCTTTTACTTTCTGTCGAAATACACGTGCGGTTATATCGTGTCGATCTGTTGGATTCTGACCATCAAATAAATTGTTTTTTATGTCAGCCCACTGTGGATTGCATGTGAATGTTATGAATAGGTCGGGACGACCATATTTGCGAACGTATGATATTGCATCTTGCGTATATATTCGTGCATGTGACGCGGACTGCCAACATATGTCGATGGTAATATTGTTAAACGTCCGATATCAGTAACATTACCATTATTCACTATTGCATCTCGCAAGTGTATGTATTCTTTCGATCGCAATTTGGCTTGATTGAATCGAAGGTAATTAAGGCGTTCTGCTTCAATTTTCGCATACATGTCAACAGCATATTGGTGGAAAAGTTTGCCACATCGCATAATAAAGTTGTCTTCTTGTGGGCGAATCTCGAATCTATACGAATAATAATTCATCCCACTAACTTTTTTCTACCTCACGACCTATGATGAATACATTATCAGAAAATTAAAATCATGTCTTCTTATTTTGAAATAAATAAATTGAATTCATATATTTTACCGGTTCGTGGATCTATTATTCGCATATTGATATGATAGCCGTCGTCACCTTTCCAGTGCAATAATGGATATTGTAATGCATCATAGCTGCGGTGAAGCTCTGAAAAACGCCGTAATTCTTCATTTCTTCGATGTAGCACAATATCGCGAGATTGAAACTGGTCTCCAACAATTACAATGGCCACTTCATCAATTGTTGGTGCATTAAATCGTCTCGCATGCTCTCCAAATCGCGTTTTGTCAGCCCTGATAACGATTCTGTGATCATCAGATGGCATACGATCGAGAGCGGTTTTAAACAATCGAATTAATTCATTGTGCTGATGTAAGAATGTTTGAAGTTCAGAAACAATTTGTCCACTTGCACGCGCAGCAATTGTACAACGCCGATCCAATTTACGATTTGTATCTCCGATAAAATAGATTTGCAAAAATTGATGATCAGCATCAGGATATGGCAATAAGGAACCAGTTCGATGATAAATCTGACCTTGAATCTGTAATATTTGTGAAATGTAATTAGATGCTGGGTCAGAATTCTTGAACACATCAAAAAAATTGCTGCTCAGATCGCATTTTTCATATGATATTCCGCATAAAGTAATCACCTTAAACGTCGGCATGAAATTGTCTCTTACAATTTTGGTCGCACCAAAAGAAGTCATTTGTGAAATGCCGCATTGTATTCTTGAATGTGAGACAAAAAATGCTTAGACGTTTGCGACGTTCCAAAAATGAATGAATGAAGTGGATCAGGGGGAGATTCAAATGCTGGCAGTCTCAATTTGCCATTAGCACAACACATGCCAGGCGTTTGACCTTGAAATTTGGCTGCATCACAATGTGGACATCTCACCGTGATTCCACCAATATTGGCGTGTTCACTATAATCATTTTCGCTATTGTAAGCGAAAGCAGCATATTCCATCTCTTGCACAGCACGACGTGTAAGTCGTGTCGTTCGTCTCGATGCTGGATTTAATGGATTTGGATCTGCCGATTTTTGACGACGTGCGTTTCGTAATTGTTGTACTTGATTTTGTTGTGAGTGTTCCTCTACACTTTGCGCTCTCCTTTGATTAAATCTATAGGTAGAATTACGCGTACGTCGACCTATAGTTGATCGTCTTGTTGTTGGCATTTTTTTCAAAATTTATGAAATTATTTCAATATGAATTAAGGATTATTTATTTAAAAATAATTCAAAAAAGTATTGTTGTTGTGTGAGTGCTGTTATGCGTTGCATCCAATTAAACTTTCCCAAAAAATCATTAAAGTAAAACAAATTTGTTTTGTTTATTTGGAAAATATTTTGCACTGAACACACTTAAAATCACTTTTTATTTTGTTAATACTTACCAATATTTATGAAACTCAAAAAAATATCACTTGTAATAAAATTCCAATTGGAAAGCAGCGAATGTATGACCGGCTGTCCGGCTGTATCAGAATCCAAGAGTGAAAGAAAGTGATTGGCAAACATGTGCATTTTGACAGGTTCATCTGTTTGTCATTTGTATGCTGTCAATCAAATGAATGTGTGTATTTATGAGTTTGTGTATTAGTTTGGATCGATTTTTTTCGTTAGGTCGGACCGAAATGTAAACTTGTTTTTTTGAAATGTTGAATTAAAATTTTTTCAAGAGAGGGGACTGGGACCATTCACAATCGATCACAAAGTGTGTGCATGAAGTGTGGGGGTAAGTGACCTTATTTTTTCGCTCAGACGTACCGTTTTCGAGATATTTGCAATTTTTCGATTTTACGTGTATTTGTTGTTGTTTTACAAAGAGCGAGTTCATTTCAAGAAAAAAATCATAACTCGAGAATGATTGGACCGATTTTGGATTTCAAAATCAACTAACCATCATCACTCCTCCCTTCATCTTCCCTAAAAATGTTATAGCAATCGGTTGAGCCGTTCTCGAGTTATGGAGTGACAATCAAAATGTACACTTCTTTTTATATATATAGATTATATGTATATAACGTAATGAATTTTAATACGAACACATATTTGGCCAAATAACTATATGTATACCTATTTTAATTAAATTAATAAAACTTAAGTCAAACCTCGTAATTTTTATTCTTTTAACATATAGCCAATATTATGTTAGTACTGATGTACTTCCACATATTCGTATTTTCTATTTATTTTTTTGGTAGACTCGAATTTTTCAGTCGTTTTAATAAATTGTCAACACTTTCTATAGACATCCGAAAGTAATTGAAAATCTTTTTTCATCGTTTCTAAGTTTTCCGTACAACTTTTCAAACGTGATAGTACGCACTGATTCTTCATTTATAGGATGAATCCAAAACCTTCTGTTATGCGGACGGCAAAGCTATGCCAGAGCAGTCATGCGGATGATGGTATCATCGATACCAGTATAGAAGAACAACTAAAGAAACTTCAGCTATTCGTTTTTACACGAATAAAAATTTACCGTGTGAACATCTCGCAGATTGTACATACGTTTAAAGTCGAATACTGTAAAAAATGTTCAGTACAATGCCGTTTAAATCCAGCCTAATTTATACTAGATAAACCGTATTAACCGATAGAATTTATTAAAAATATATGCTTTTTTACGTGCGTAATATATATACAAATGGCTATACCGGTGATTTTTTTAAACTGTAACTTTCCAATATCTCGAAAAATAAGCCCACTATGAAAAAGTACCCATAATCAAAATTTATCATTCCGCAGGGGAAATACATTAGTGTTAAAATTAGTCCCTCTCGAGTCTCGACCTACTCCTAGGTGAGACGAGGGTAACTTTGAAATTTTAAATAGGAGCCCCACTTTTTTATTGCAGTTTCGGATTCTACGGCATATTATATGTATAGGATTTGTCCGAAACATTTTTTTTCAATGTAATCGACGAAATTAATTATTTTTTTTGATTTTTCCTACTGGGAACCTATGCATACGATTCTGCAATACCTTTGCAATTAAAAAAATACCACGTTTTTATTGTAAATATTCGAAATTTGTCTTAAAACAAATTGTAATCAAAATCATAATTCAAATCACCCTTCTCGCCATCGCATATATATGAGGCTTGTAATTTTACGTAGCTAAGAACTCTACTACGCCCATGCCATATCAAGTTGTATAAATCAATCCCTATGATTTCAGAACAGCGTTCGAGAAACTAAAGTTTCTGACATACGTTAGATGACAAGAATATAACCCTTTAAATCACTCTTCTCGTCATCGCCTATATGTAGATCTTATAATTTTACACAGCTAAGGGCTCAAATATATCCAAACCATTTCTCGTTATATATGTAGATCAATCCTTGTCAGTTTTGGCGCAGCGTTCCATAAATGAAACTTCTGACCTACGTCAGATACCATAAACGTAACCCTTTAAATAACCCCTCTCGCATCGCATTTATAGGCTTGTAATTTTACCTAGCGAAGGATCCTGCTATACTCATGCCATGTTTCGCGATATAGATCAATCCCTGTGAGTTTCTGTACAGCGATCAATAAATGAAAGTTTCTGACCTATGTCACTTGTAATTTTACGTAACTGAGGGCCAACCTAAATTAAAATGAACAAAATTTATTTTTAAATTTATCATATTTTTCCAAGTAGTAAAAGTTTTCGGGCTAAATTTTCGTTTAATTATAAATTTTCCGGGCTGAGAGCTGAGATACATTTAGTGAGGATGGAATAATTTTTTGAAAAGTCTTTTTTCCGGGATGTTTTTTCGGGCCAAGTTCACATGGGACTTTTTAGCGCGTATCAGGGTTTCTACAAACTGGGTAAGATTTGAGGGCTTCTGCAAAAATCTGTGATCTATGGATTAAAAAAATTCCTCAGATAGTGATAGTGACAAAGTAATGCATAAAGCAAATAAGAAGCGAAAAAGACAAAATAAAAAAGTGATTCGGAAGATTACGGACACCGACGAAAGTGAAAATGTAATAAAAAGGTTGACGGCGGAGCAGAACCATTCCTAATGTGCAACTACAAATGATAACTACGGATGAAAGTGATGTTGACTTCGGATCAGATGATTCAATATACGATCCTGCATGATAGGTTACCGAATACGACAAACCCTGAGTATATTTGAGGTGAATAAAATATTGATGAAGTGCTATTGATCTTGCTCTGCAATATAAAGATGAATTAAATGAAAGTAGTAATGAGCAGGTAGATAATGTTGAATTAATGACTTATGTGGATAGCTAGTCTGAATATATGGGCAGGCATAAAACGTTTCCATTCATTGGGAGACATGGTTTAAACAAACGGTATCACCTAGCTCTACTCCATTGGAAATTGTTCGACTTATTATGGATGAAGAAGTGATTAACTACATTTTTGCCGAAACTGACCTTTTACCATGCAAGGATCTAGAAACAGATCCCAACAGATGCAGCACAAATGGATTTTTTTTTCGACGGATTTCCTCTCTTCCAGACTATTGGTCAAATTAAGGAATTTACCAATAGCAAGCTTCACGTACTATTATGTTTCGGAATCAACTCCAAATTTGACTGAAAATCTACATTTCAACAATAATGAAAAAAATAATGAAACGGGTAATCGTGGAACAAAACATCAATATGCTGGAAAAAAATTTAAGGAATTATTTTATCTGGGTGAAGATATTGTCATTGTTGAAACCTTAGTGCTTTGGAGAGGAAGACTTATCTACAGGCAGTACACACCAAATAAAGCTCTTCGTTTATGGAGGAAAGTTATTCAAACTACAATATGTTCAGTTGACGGTTACACATGGGCCGTAAAAACTTATTCTGGAGGATCCCCATCTGGCGAACGTGAAATAGGACTAGCGGAAATGTATGCCTCAAACTCCATGAAAATCTTTTCAATGAAGGTATCGTAAAATCCTTAATGTCGATAGCTATTGTGCGAGTTTTGATTTAGCAAAATGCTTATTGCGGCAAAAAACATTTTATTATCCCTAAGGGCTAATAAAAAATATATTTTCAAGGAAGTTCTGGTTGCTAAACTGAAACCAGGAGAAATCATTTCTTGTGAGGATACAAACGGAATTGTTGTCCTAAAATGGAAACAAATCCGTCATATTCGGCTCCTCTCGATAAAGCATGCATCACATCTTGTTCCAATTAACAACTCGCAGATAGAAACACAACTCTAGAACTCTTTATCTCAGAAAAGGCGTAAATCTAGAAGGGCTATCATTCACCTGTACCATGTTCTAATAAACATCTTCTTATAAGCAACGAAAATGGCACAATGATATGCAGAAAATGTGTCAGCTATGCCCAAACTGCTTTAATTTAAAGCACCAATGAAGAAAATATAAAGGGCTGAAACCTCACGAGGTGATCAGAACTTCGGTCTTTGGTATCTCCAATAATGTCATAAATTTGGTGTGACAGTTTTGACATTATTGATTTCTATTTTAACCAACATATGTATATTTATTTATAAAACAACAGCCAAACAGGTCAAAAGCTTCAGTAACATGGGTACAGGTATCCAATACGAAAAATCGTATTCTAGAACTTTATACCGAAAGTAGTATAACAAATTATACTGATACTTCTAACCGTTTAACTGACCATATTCCAGAAATGTATTCAAAAACTCATTTTAGAACCCAATATCTAACACACATATTAAATTTCATAATAATCGGTTGAGAAATAGACAAGTTTCATCAAATAAAAAATTTGTTAACTATTCACTACATCCAAATCCAACCCCAACTCAACTCCAACTCAACTCCAACTCAACTTCAACTCAACGCGCAAATTGACCCCTAATTTAACCTTCAAATCAATTCCCAATTCAATGCCCAATTCAATAATTAAATAAGCATATATAAAAAAATCGTAAATATTTATAAAAGCAGGTATTTTGGGTCAATTCGTATGGCAGGTACCCCACACCCTTGCCGTATAGTCCCCAAAAGCTTTTCAAATCTCCGCCTTGACCATAGAAACAGATTGGCGAAAAAAAATCCAAATCGGACAAGCCGTTCTCGAGATACCATGGGTCCAGACAGACGGACGGACATGTTTTTTTTTTTGCATTTTCAGACTCAGGGACTTTCAAAACGTCGAGAAAAGTGGTTTTGGACCAACCAAATTTTTCGTCATTTTTGACAGGATTTCAATACTTTGGTCTTTTTAGACCGAAGTAATTATCAATTTTGAAGTTGTAATTAAATAACGTAATATGGTAAATCTAATATGAGTTAATAAAAGTGAAATTTCAAATCTTTATTTTCAAGATCTTCAGTATTTTCATTAATTAACTACTATCTCCGAGAACCAACTACACCAAAGCAATCTAGATTATACAAAGCCTTAGTCTAAAAATCGAAGCTTTTATAAGGGAATTAGAAACGAGCAAAAAACCTAACTTTCCATAATAAAACATATGGAAACCACTTTTAGGCCCGTTATACATTTCAGCTAAGCTAAGCGAGAAACGTAGTTTATATTAGCATAGTTTAGCCCGCTTAGCTCACTCCGTTGCACATTTGAGCTAATTACATCGCTCACCCATACATTGATGTTTTTGCATAATTCATTTATTATGATTTATGATACGATACCTAATATAACTAAGTAGCCCACGAGTTATTAATAAAATATACAAAAACTTCAGTGTATATGTGAGCGATGTTAGCTGACATAGCAAGGCGAAGACAACTCGAGCTAAGATAGTTTGCATCGCTCAAAACAAAAAACATAGCTCGCATAGTTTAGCTCAAGTGTGCAACGTTCCATTAAAATCCTTTATTTACAACCGAAAGCTATGAACATAGCTTACATCGCATAGCTTAGCTTAGCTGAAATGTGCAACGGGCCTTAAGGTTGCGTTACAAATGAATACTTATCTGTGGAACCTAACTTATTTAATGTAATTTCTTATGTAATAAGTTAGGTTCCACAAATAAATATTTGTTTGGAAAACAGTCTTAGGCTGTGTGCCATTACGCTATTAACCACCAGACGACTAACGAAAAGTCTCCTTTCGAGGATGCTTTTCGTTTTAGTTGTCATTTTTATTGAGAGTGCTTGGATTGTACTGTTTATTACGAAAAAATTTAATTTCTGCTTCAAGTATTATATCCGAACCATAACACTACCCTGAGCCCTTATGATTTTTGCAGCGAATCTTAATATTCCGATATGCTCTCTTCAACCCGCTACAACATTTTGATTATCAATTACTCTATCGAAAATATTGTAACCGGACTCATATCAAGTAAGCTGACTTGACATTTTCCTTTGTGAATATAACATTACTTTGAGATTATTTTTGGTTCGAGTGATAATTTTGCTTTATCATGTTAAATTAAATATTTTTGAATTGGTCTGTAACTATATTTTGAATCAAAGTGTTTACTTTTTGGCAACTCAAAAAAATGAAAATACGGTTTAGGTAATAATCAATCGGCAACTTTAAAGAATGAATTCAATCCTTTCAAAGCATAATGAATGATCGTTATTAAAGTTCAAACTAAGGGAAATACAAACAATCGAAAAAAATTTCATATTTATTTTGCTGGCGGTATTTTTGCAACTATCGAATAAATGGCTTGATACATTAAGTTTGGTGATCAATAATTTACGATATCGTGTAAGAATTGTTTCGCGTGTGAATGACTCTATCTAAGAAGCACAAAATCATAAAATGTTTCTTCTTCCTTTCTGTCTGCTTTTGCAGATTAAATTAAATTAATTTTTCCAATGAGAGCGTTTACTCTTTTATAAATTAAAATAACCCTTTGTCAATTTAAATTAAATTATACAAATATAAGATCATAAATTAAAATTTGTTTAATAAACAAATTAATTTTCGTTTAATTTACGCGATCGTCAATTGTTCAATTTAAATTTGAAAATTGCTGCAAAAGCTATAAATCCGATAGAACATGGCCTTCCTCAATTACATCGAAGGACATACAAAGAATTTATTAAGAAAACCGAATTTAGAAGGCATGATCAAATAAAAAATTGAAACAGTCTCAGCTACAGATTAATCAAATTGCATCTTTTAGACACGCTGGCACTCCCCGCTGGTTTTATAGGAGAATCAGTACGTCTTTTATTTCATAACGCATTTATTGGTTTTAAATTTATTTAATTTGATTTCACATATTTCTGAAAAGGTTTAATTTAATTTGTGAAAAGTTTCATTCCACTCGAAATTGGTTTCATTTATTCCGTAAAAGGTTTTATTTAATTCAGAATAAATTTCGATCATTTTGGAAATAGTGTCACTTAACTCGGATGATTCGTTTACAGCAGAAAGGTTTCATTTACTTCGAGTAAGATGCTCATCAAACCAAATTAATTAGCAGCCAGTAAATTTATATCGAAAGTTCGTTTTACCATATTATATCGATAATGTCGTCGCCGATAACTGTATCTCGACGCCGGTACTTCGATAATATAGGGTGTACGCTTTTTCCATTGGAACGTCTTCAACGATTTCAGTGGCGATAAAAAACACAATCTACTGTCATCTGTCAGTCGCTATTGCTAACTGTTGTACTATCATCATGTCGCATGTACATAAATTATACATTTTGGACTTATTATGAGTCGGATACGGCTGGCCTTCAAATATCTACCACAGTAAGTAGACATCATGTCGAGCCGAAATCATACGAGACATTCATAAGCACTCAATGTTCTTTTCAAGAATAGAGAGCCATTAATTACCAGAAATAGTCATTTTCGGCTATACATATACACATATGGGCCTAAAGCATAAATCTCAACATACGGCTGGTCTTCAAATATCTACCACAGTAAGTAGTCATCATGTCGAGTCGAAATCATACGAGGTATATTCATAGGCACTCAATGTTCTTGAGAGCATGATTTTATCATACCGATAGCGATAATAAATTAATTTAATATTTTCTAGACAATTTTATTTACGAAATATTGAGAAATTCCAAAAGACACAAGTTAACATTAAATTAACCAGCACGCAAGGCAAAACGAAAAGTATTTATACGAAATTTCAAACAGTAAGCCTGATTATTTCCGCCAAAGAATAATAACTTATGGTTGACGTTCCAAAAGTCGCTATTTAGAATAATGAAAAGCCAGACACAGCTTGCCTTATTGACCCTTATGCCATCTATGAGTAACGGGCATGAACTAGTCAACAATTAAGAAAATTCAATGATTTAGTCGAAAAAATCAGCATGAGGCACACAGCATTAGTCAAATTTTTAAGTGAAAACGCTACAAATTCTTAATTAAGATCTCTGAGATATTTTTGTAAATATTTGAATTTAAAAATTTATATATATGGACATCAATTTGAAATAAAAGCTTACTACGAATCGTGTGGTCACTAAGTCAGAAAACATTACATAGATGGCAGTACAAATTTGGTAAAATCGAACTAACATTGGGAAACTTCAAGTTCACAAAATTGTAGGAAAAGCAAAGCAAATTCCCATAAATGTTAAGAACGCATGATAATTTTTAATTAAATAATTTTTTTTTCGTATTTTTCTGTAAACATCTTAGCCATCTATCGAACACTAGTGGAACTAAAGATAAATCTAGCAAGTACTACATATTTTATTTCGTCAGAGACAACTTTGATGTATTTTTCAAAATGAAAGTTCCTCGTTATTTCCGAATGTCGTTATAGATAGGATAGATTTCACCAATAACGGCCTCCAGGGACCGTAAAATTTCGTCGTTATATCCCTAATGTCGTTATATCCATAGTCGCTATAAATGGAATCTACTGTAATTTAATTTTAATATTGCTCCAATTAATATGTATTTAATACCAATATAGCCTTCTTGTATGTCGTTGTTAAAGATATGGAGAAATCTTTTATATAAACGTTTTATATTATTTTTGCTTTTTTCCTTGAAAAATTGGAATCTAAAAAACATCATTTTAGTATGGATTCCTATGGCGAATAATTAAAAGTTATACCAGTAAAAAAGCTTCTAAAAAATTCTGACGTATGATTATGACTCTATATTCTGGAAGGCCCTGACTATACCCGTACTTTTGCCAGGAGCTACTTGTTAAAAATATGCCATTATATTTCTTTGCAACGTTATCCATAAGTGAAATATGAATTTTTACAACATACTACATATACATATATATTGGTATGACACAGCGTACTGTGAACATCTACTGTTTTACACACGTGGCACGCAAAATGTTGAACAAGTGTACAACAAATTCATTAAGTGCAAACTTGTTGATGCTTTTTTCCCCAAAAATTATTTTTGACTGGAAACGGATTACAGATAATTAGTACTTACTCGATTATATGGAATTTAATTGACCTGATAAAACCAAACCATAAAAACCAATTAGTTTTTTATCAATTTGAATAAAATTGTTATATTGATGCTACAGCACACAACACGATACTCGACTCGATATCGATTAGATTACAATTAAATTACAAGTGCTATCGGAAATCAAACATTGTTATTATAAAAGTTTATTGTTAACAGAGTAGAGTTGTTAAACAAATAGTTGGCTCAATACAATAAATTAAATATTTATTTTAGATCGAATAGTTTCGAAATTATTTTTGTACAAATAAATTTATGTATTTGACAAGGTCGCCTAGTATGCATATTGATATTATTCTTCTCTATGTGCGCATTGCGCGCTTATACACACGATACAATAAATAAACTTCTTGGCATGTTTATGATGTTTGATCTAACGCACATCAAATAAATGTCTTATGTATGTAATTCAAACATAAACATATTCATGTTTTGTTTTCCCAATATAATTTAATTGATGATCTTGGGAATGGAATTTTGTTGTAATTATTATCTTAAGACGTGCTATATGAGCATAAACAAAATAGTGTTTATATTTGGAAGAAAAACTATCTGTAACAATATTTATATGCGCGCGAAGTCTATAAAGTTTATAAACCTTTTCACAGTTTTCAATTAAAAGACGTTTAATTATTTTATCTAACATGGCTATCACACTTGTAATTATTTATTCTAATTAAGATTTATTGTTCTTTTACTATTTGCGAAATATCATTTAATTTTACTCTCGTTTTCCATAAAATGCAAAGATTGTATCTTTTTTCTTCTGGTGAATCAAAAGAATCAATGGACATATGTATATAAATTATAGTGATTAATTAAAATCATTATTAAAATAATGAATGGGTGTGCAATGGTTTTGCAATGTACGTATTGGCGAGGTCAAATACCCCCTTTACAGGGTAGACAATTTAGTGCTGCTCAAACTAAAAGTTTCAATTAAAAACTATGTCATTATATTAATGTTATGAGACATTTTGGCCTGATAGTTAACCCTAACGGACCTTCGGTTATTCGATTTTAAAAATTTCGGCATAAACACAAGATATCCAAGATTGAAAAATATACCAAAACTAAAACCAAATTAAGATGATTTTAGTCTCTAAATCTTAAAGATGCTTTGGGTATTTCTGCCTAAAATTAGTAACAATTAACCTACATTTTTCTTAATGTTTCAAGATGGCTTAAAGTAAAACGCTTTAACTTAGATAAATAATTAAAATTTAATTTCAGAATTCAATTATTTTTTTGAAATAATAATATATAATTTATTACTATTTAAAAATAAATATTTAAAAATTCCAAATTTCACTTAACATAACACAAACAAATAATAAATAATAAACATCATTAATAAAATTCGAAAATTATGTGGGATACAAAAATTATTACACGCTAAAATATTTTAGAATAAAATGTAAATCTAGAGAAAGTTTTAAACGCTTTTGACGCCACTACGTTGAGTTCAATTAATGATATCGCTTTGTATTAAAATATCCCTAATATGTTTTGGTATTAAATTAAGTGTTTTATCCTAATATGCTGTGTAATTTGTCGATAAATCTAATAAGTTACCAATTTTACCTAAAAGACGAGCTGTGCTCTAGAATTAAAAGGGCTTAAATCGACTTATGCCCTAATCAACTTTTGCGCATTATCTGTTTAATTTTCTATTAATACATTTTAATTTTTCCAATTTTTACGGTAATATCAAAGAGAGTAAGATTTTTACTCGAAGCATTAATAGAAAATTAAACATAAAATGCGCAGAGTTTTTTTATAACATAAATCGATTTAAGCCCTTTTAATTCTCGAGCACAGAAAAAAGTGATTGTTTGTATGTATAAATCCACACGCATTGACCGATTTGAACCAAACTGCACACAATTATTGTTTAAGACCTTAAGACCGTCACTGTCAATATTTCACTTCTCAACCCCTTTCTTGTGGGGGTGATAATCAGGTCCAAATGTACCATGGAGGAATTTTTAAAAATTCACTGATTGAGCTGATTTTTGGATATTTAGTGCAAAATCAAAAATAAATCGACACGTGTATCATTATTTTTTTAGCGGTGGTCGTGGTGGTGATGAGGATGGTGTTGAAGATGTTGATGATCATCATGAAAACTAAAATTGTAACAGAGTGGTGATGGGGATGGTGATTATGACAGTCATGGTGATGATGTACGATGGTATGATGGTAAGATGGTGTGAAGTTATGATGCATCATACCATGAAGATGTTATGATTGTATTTTGGTTCGATTGCATGATAGTATGATGGTATCATGATTTAGTGATATGATTGTAAGATGGTATAATGGGACGATGACACGATGTTACGTACGATGGTATGATGGTTTGATGGAATATTAGTATGAATCATTCCATCATAATAATAATGATATAATTGGATGACGTTATGATGGTGTGATGGTATGATGGAATGATGGTTTAGTGGTATATATGGTATAATTGTGCGATGGTATGATGGAATGATTGTATGTTGGTTCTGCGATGGTATGATAGAACGATATATGAAGGTATTTGATGGTGGTATGACTTTATGATGGTATGAAGGTATGTTGGTAACATGATACAATATTCTGGTGGTTTGATGGTATGTTGATATGTTTTTTTTTATTGTATAATGTTATGGTGGTGTAATGTGATGGTATGATTGTATTAGGCTATGGTTGTATGATATTCTGATGGTGTTATGATATAATGGTACGATGGAATCTATGACTGAATATATGATTATTGTGGTTAACGGTATCATTCGAAAAATCTGCATTTAGAAGCATGCAAAGGAGTTTATCTGCCAATCTACGCCTCATCGAGAGAGTTTTACTCCAACTTCTTTCACAATGTAAAACAAAAAGGTAAATACAATGATGAACTTTAAGGAAATATTTTTAGAAATATAGAACTCAATTACCAGAATCATGAGGGTTTCATCTCTTTACAATTTTGTCTCACAAGCTGACATTCAATATTTGTTTCATGGGAACCAAACCTAATACAAATCAATTAGCAATTAACTCTATCCTTCTATGTATCTGGCTAGGTAAAAGAAAACGCACCTTCATTACAAGGATTTCAGTTATTCCTACTAATATGCGTTCCAAGCGTTGGTAATTTCCAACGAAGGACAAGAGCAGCCCATGGAAGAATAATTGGCAGTAATTTGAAAAAAAAGTTGCATATTCAAGGGCTGATAATCTCTTTGCTTAAAATTGAAAAACAAAATGGAATATATTACGCTATATCCAGGGATTTAAAATTTTATGTTAAGTTACGTTATTTTTGTTTTTTCATGACAAATTCAAACAGGAAATTGAAAATAAAATAACATAAATTGAATTTTATTATACTTTAAAAAAGGCAATTCCCTTTACTATGGCATCATAACTCCATGTTATATTATACTATTTCCCTGCTTCCTTCCCAATTTGCATTAAAAACTCAAAAATAAAATTGATTGATTGATTTGAATGTACGACCAAACCTAAGCAAGTAATCCCATATTAGAAAACCGAGACATATAACAAAACCGAGGGATAGGAAGTACTAAAGAATCGATTTCGTATTTCAAAACTAAATGTAAGCTGGATGCTTGAAGTTTCTGGAAAGCTGAGTGCAGTTTCTCTGGTATTTCTGAAAGTCTAAATTGAAATAATTTAAATATTACTACATAACTATTATTTTAAATAAAACAAAAATTTTCAAATATTCAATAAAATTAAGAAACAAATTATAAATTTACCGCTTAGTACAACAAATTGAGTTTGTATCTAAAATTCCTGCTTCATTTACTACTTCACCTTTTTGGATTTATTTCTGGGAATTAAGAGTTGATTCAGCTAACAATAGTTATTGTTTCCTCTTCCTATAAACCACTTAATTACTTTAGGTGTAGATTTAATAAAAGTATTAAAATAGAACATGAAGTGAAGCGAGTCATACTAACTAAATATTGAATAACTAATCATTAGTTTCTGCTAAATTCTGCTTCCTAGCCGGACTGATTCAGAACTTATCATTTCTGTAGCCTTTTTCCTATAAGCTGCTTGATTAACCTTAATTTAAACTTTATAAAGTAATGTAATTAAATATAACGATTACAGTCAGATTCTTCAAATACTGCTTATTTATCAAAACTCGAAAACCAATTTAAATTTTAAATGATATCCCTGTAACCAATTCAAATTAATATCTCTACAACACTTGGATTAAATAATTAGTAATCGTACTTCTTAACCACTACAATTTCCCGGCCGCTTCCGAAATTTGGTAACTCAAACAACTGTAACCGCTCCTTCCTACTCTAAACTATCTATCAAGTCTTAATCTAGACAAATAAATTAATTATAATACAATATACAATAGTAATTAGATATTTACTGCAGATAAAAGTCGTATAAGGTAATATAAGAATTTATTAAATATTTTGGGACCCAACCAAAAATTATAGATCTATTTGTTTCATAGATTGATTGATTTCGATACACGGCCAGGCCTGAAGAAGTAACTAACTAGACACACTCCACGCAATCACACTTTTATCCTTGCTTATAACCATACACACCTTCATACCCCGACACATATTACACCACCCTATTTCGAGCCACAATGCAATCCACACCAATCTCCTACAACCACTTATGTGTCACCTCCCACGCTGTCAGATCCTACCTTCCAAATAGGAACTTTCAAGAATTTAAAAGTTATATAACTCCGAAACTACACTACATACGATAAGAGCAATTAAAGTTCCGAAAAAAGCAGAAAAATGTATGTTGACCTTTGAAAGAAAGTAAGGCCAGTTATTTTGGTAGTTGCGGGGTGTGATGCGGTGACCATCTTTAGCTTTAAGATGGTGTATACTATATCCATTTGCTTTATACTATAAACGAGTTGCTTCTTTCTGTTCATTTTCCGGAGTATGCCATCGGTAACTCTGCGATTTTGCTCACTCTCTAACCAACAGGAATTGCAATGTAGCTCCTGATTGGGATTTAGCGGTTCGAATAGTTACGTCCGAAGTTCTGAGTTGGAGTATTTTCTCCTTTAAACCATACAAATCAGGTCGTCCTACATATCCTACATATTCTCTGCTCTAGCAATAGAGTGACGATTATGTGGGTTCCTGCCCATTGTGGCATTGAGGGCAATGATGCCGCTAATTCTCTAGCGAAAGCTGGGGCTGAGTTTAAATTCATCGGTCCTGAACCAGTTGCTTCTTTACCATTTAGTTATGTTAAGAAGGCGATCAAAAGCTGTGCTGTAAGTGAATTAAAACAGCAATGGCTTGCTAGTTGTAGCTGCCGTATTGCCAAACTTTTTGGTAGTGAGCCTAATTTGAAGGCCACTAGGTTTGCTATTTCTCTCAGCAACACCGTATTTGTATTATTATGAAGCCATAGAGATGTTGCTTTAACACTTTTACTGGATTGGGTTAACATCTTGAATATATAGTAGACTTTTAAACTAAATATGATTCAACTTTAGTCAAAAACAGTATCAACTGTACTTGTTTTGGAGTTTTTTTTCCGCTGGCGCTACATCCCATAGAGGGATTTGGCCGCTTCATAGTAAAGTTTCGTAATCATTTTTACAACGAATAATAAGTGATTAATTCATTGATCCTTACATTAACAAGCCGTGATTTTTTCATCACCCGCCGGGAATCGAACACGGGACCTCCGGAGCTTAAAGCAAGCATGCTAACAACTGTGTCACCTTGGCGGGTTTGGAGTTACATTTGTCATATTTCCCCATTGGTTTATTCCCCGTTAGATTATTTTTAATACATATTTTAGATTTTAATTAAACAATTTTATGTATAAAATTAACTTCGACTTACTGCTATTAATTAAAGCCTTTATTAACCCCTAAAAAGTTTCACAACCTTTTTAATTCTATGGTGAAACTATAATTCCGATTTTAGTGTACAAATAGAATTAAAGCAAACTTTCGGTTTTAATTTTTCCTTAAGACGTTATGCCGTTATGCATTCTACTTAGTGATATTTTCATATCGCAGGAATATCGCCGATTTTCATACTACAAAAAGCCTCATAAAGTCATTGTCATGGTGTCTGTTTTTTTCGGAACATTAAATATGTATATCAGGATGTAATATTTTCTAAGAAGGAACCCAAATTATTTTAATCAAAAAGCGAATAAGTTCTTCTTGTTCTTAGGTTCATTACGAACATTTTGGTCCAAAAAAAATTAAAATCGATCAATTTGATATACCTAAATTTTGATAATTGTATCATGTTTTTCAGTAAAATTCAATTTATTTATGTATTGTACACAATTTTTATGCTCGTAAAAAATGGTAGAAATTAAACATTTCGTCTTTTTTTTTACAGTGTAGTGTGTACATAGATAACTTAAATCAAACACGGGCTTGCTATAAATTATTTTTCATTTTAAAATAAACTAGCTATGCAATTTTATTAGAAATCCATAACGTAAAAATTTTTGGAAGTTGGAGTCCAGACAAAAATATACAATATGATTTTTGTATTTGCATTTCGTTTAAAAAAATTTGTTCGTGTTTAGGTAAAAATAGGATTGTTTGTTACTCATACATAGTATATGCAGTTCTACCAAAATGTTAATGGAAATAATTTTTTTCCGGTTCGCGCAGCTCCTCAGTGAAGGTACTCAATAAGTTTATAAAAATCGTGAGGGGTCGGTTTTATACTGTTCCTAAAACTAAAAAAAAATAACAAATAAATGTTAAACTCTATTGAATTACATTTTAAATAATAATGAATATTAAAAATATTTCAATAATACGTAAAAATTCGTAAATATCACGTGAAAATGTAAAAAAGTAAGAAAATCCCGGCGCCGCACAGTGCGGCGGATTCCAAAAAAGTTGGCCAAAAGTGAAAAACTCAAGTAAAGTATCTACAAATCTGCACCTAGGGGATTTTGGGTCGCTGATTACAAATATGAAGTCAGAGTTGCAAAATTTAACCCCCTTCAATCCCTATTGACAACCCCTACTCATGAAACAGCCTGTATGTTATATTATAATCAAGATACATATCATTTTCATGGTTGTTTACGCCGCTGATTACAATCTGAAGTTAGAGTTGCAAAATTTGGCCCCCTGCTTCCCCTATAACAAGCCCTATTCGTAAAGTAGTCTGTATATCATGTCACGATCAAGATGCATATCATTTTCATGCTTGTTTAGGTCGTTGATTACGAATCTGAAGTCAGAGTTGCAAAATTAAATAATAAAGACGAATTCTGTGCAAAGCGCATTTATTTTTTTATTATAATCAAAGTATAGCAGATATCAAAGAAAAGTTCGATGTCAAAAATGCTTCTCGCTTTGGTCAACAAATCACTGAAAAATTCGATGAAATCTTACAAAAAATCGAAGCAGACCGACACATAAGCAGCTGTAGCGCCTCACGCAATCAATCATATAAATTATTTATTTATATAAATTGATTTACGTTTGCCACCACATACACATTTGGGTTTGCGCACAAGATTCTTCTTAGCGTAACTATTTTCATTTTCACCTAGCGTAAATGACACGGAACTCTAAATTCTATTTAGTGATATCGATAATTATACTATGTATTTACATTAATGAATTAAAAAATTAATTAATAGAATTATCGAAGTGTAGTGCCTTTTTATTTCTTTTGTGCGTCGTCGAAAAATTCACCGGGTGTTTCATACCTACTCCATTACCCGGACAAAAGTGCATCGTACTTTATACAAATTTTTATGTGGTGTATATGGATTAATAAATCCACAACATTAATACGGATATACCCCACACAGCCATGACATTGCTAAGGAATTAAATATCGATCACAAAACAGTTTTAAACCATTCGTGTAAGGCTCGATATGCAAAAAAGCTCGATGTTTGGGTGCCGCAAGAATTTTCGATGAAAAATTTGGTTGACCAAATTTCCATCAGCGAGCTGCTACTGAAACGCATCGAAATCAACCCATTTTTGAAGCAAATCATTACTGGCGATACAAAATGGGTACAATACGTGAACGTCGTTTGAAAAAGATCTTGGTCAAAGAAAGGTGAACAACCACAAACGACTTCAAAGCCAGGATTAACGCCCCATAAAGTTATGCTGTGTGAAGGGCAATTAACTAGGCTGCAGCAAGCAACTAAACAAAAACGGTCAGAATTGATCAATAGAAAGCTTGTTGTCTTCGATCATGACAACGCCAGACAAAACCCAATTTTGATGACTCGGCAAAAATTGAGAGAGCTCGGCTGGGAAGTTTTGACCCATCCACCGTATAGCCTGAGCCTTGTAGCCTCTGACTACCATTTGTTTCGATCTCTGCAAACCTCGCTTGATAGTCTAAAGTTATCTTCAAAAAGGACTGTGAAAATCACTTGGCCAACTTTTTCGCCGATGAACCGCAGAAGTTCTACACCGATAAAATTATGAAACTTCCGAAAAAGGGCAAAAGGTCATAGATAATATTCACACAGCTAATTTTTTTTATTTGGAAGATAATACTTTCACCTACGACGTCTGATAAGTTTTACAATCGAACACGACAGAACAACACAACTTTTTGATAATGACATATCGTATATTAAAGATTGACAAGAGATAAAAATCGACTACTGCTTTTTTGATATTTGATACTTTCAAAATTAGTACATTTCAATTTATTTTCATGTTTTACTTACTTTCAGAAGTTGATTCCATTTTGTCCGATAAGAATTGGTTATGCTTTTGATTTTCTGTATTACTTTTAACAAGCGCGTTGTTTATCATTTCCGTAACAATGTTGATACTACTCGAACAAAGGTAGCATTGTGACGAATATTCCAGAGCAGGTAGTAGGAAATGTAATCTTCTCTGAGTGATTCCTAAACGTTAGACATGTACTTTAGCCAACCCAATGGACAAAAAACCCATCTAGGAACTTTTTTTTGGACTTTTGGCCAGCTTCTTTCGATTTCACCGCAGTGTGCGCCGCCCGAAAGTCGTACTAAAGAACTGCTGACTAAAAATACCAATGCTTTTTTTCGTCTAAAATCGCTGTTTCTCATCTTGAATTTGGATTGAGCGTTTTACAATATTTAAATAAAATATTAACATTTTGTGTTTTGGAAAAATTAAAAATGGTTTTTGTTTTTTTTAAATAAATAAGAAATTTACTAAACCATTATTCATAGGCCTTGAATTCATCCTTGATTTGTGAGAAATAAAGCCGAATTCTGAATATACTACTTAGAACAGAATGAAATATATTCTCCGTTAAAAAAACAAATTAACACCATCAAGAGTTCAAGATCATTGCGAAACTGCAGTGGAAAATTTGCGTTGTGTTATGCAACATTTTTAGAAAAACTTTTAACAAATAAATATTTAAAATTACCACGCCTATATATTTTGAAAATGGAGATTTATTTTTAAAATTGCTTTGTTAACCTTGCAGGCGAAGATCAAATTTTTCTGTTCAAAAATATTTGTTGCCAATTTATTAATTTTGATATGTCATTCAAAAATATTTTTTGTATTCTCATATGTTTGTTACAAAATATTATTTGTGTTGCCAATTTATTATTTTTGTTTGTTGCCACAAATTTTTTCTTGTATGCGCTCATTTAAATTGTGCCATTTTAAAATATGATAAAATTAATATTGCAATCAGTGGCGGCTTATGACTTAAAATATTTAAAGTATTATGTTATGCATACAATAAATCGTTTTTTTCAGCAATTTGTTGAGTAAGAAATTTGTCATGATTAAGAGTTGTACATATATTTGAATGTAGTAGTGTTTCTACCTTTTCCATAGGGCGTTAAATCCAATGGGTGAGAACATTAAATTTAAAAAAAAACAAAAAAAAAATTAGACTTGGTGTGAAGTACTGACGACACTGCTGCTAAGGAAGTCACGGCAGATTAAGGCTAACCGAATTATTTAAGCTTTTCGATTAAACAATCCCATATTAACCAATTTTGTCCACGACTAACGTATAATATGCTCATTATACGTTTGTTTCATCACTTATAAGCGTATTTCCTTGAAAATTTTACAACAACAATTGCATAGGATAAACCCTCGCAAGAATAACATTAACCCAAAAAAATATTGGGTTAAATTAAACCCAATTCTAATTTTTGGTTATGATACCTGCCACCAGGTCATATTACATATTAAATTTATATTTTATTTCGAAAAGTTGGCTTTTGCCAATTAAATCAAATTGGCTATTTTCTTGGGAAACAAATAAACCCAAAATTGTTTGGATCCAATTTTGGTCAACAAAATGCGCTAATTGATATCCATTATTCACTGCTAGTTTATCTAGTAGTCTTTTCTTTCATTATTCAATACTTCCAAGTAAATTATTTGATTTTTGAAATTTTATCTAGTAGTCTCTTGCCATTTTCATTATTATTAAACTGTGACGTCAAAATGTCGACGAAAATTATTTGAAGAGTATTTAAAGGATTTGATTATAAAATATAATGATATTTGTCGGTCGTGGACAAAGTATCGTATTCTACTCGCATATAATGGCTGTTATTCACTCAGATGATTTACGACACTCGCCTATCGGCTCGTGTCGGCAAACTTCATCTTCGTGAATAACAGCTATCATTATATGCTCGTTGAATAATATACTATTTACCGAGAATAAAATTTGTACGAAGTATTTATTAAATTATGTGCAAAAATAGTCAAAAAAAAAATTCTCGAAATTCATGTAAAGCTGACAAAATCCAAACCAACCGTCTCGATTTCCAGATTCGGATAGTTTTACAGTTTTTTATTTTTAAATAAAGTTTAATTTTATACAAAAGAATTGTTTTAATAGGGATTATTTCCTTTTTTCGAATTTTGACGTCATGTTGCGTCATATTACCGGCAACATTCGGATTATCAAGTTTTTATGTGATATTTCGAGGTTTTCAAGCTTATTCGATGTTTGATTTGTGTGGCCTTTAGATAATATTCGAGATTTTATATTCCTCGACATTTGCAGGCGGTTTAATTGCAACTTGCTTCTAAGTAATGTATCGAGCATGTTTTTAAGTTGTCCAAGGTTTGCCTAGCCTTGAGTTACTTATATAAGATACAGTGAAGGTAAGTTTGTAGGGTGTTTAGTTACATAGACGACATTTTTTAGGTTATTTGAAATTTTCTGAGATCCTCGAAATAATTTTGAATTAATCTATATTGCGAATATTAAGGACATTCTGCTGCTTGGTTTCGAGATTATTCGATAATTTCAAAATAATTGTTAATATTACTTGCGTGATGTTATAGGTTATTCAAAATTGTTGAATATATTCGTGGATTCTTTGAGAGTATTGCTAATTTAAAAGATTTATCGAGATTTTTCGATAATATTGAAAGTTGTTCGAAGTTACTTAATGGTTTTTTAGTGTTGACTTGTTGAGTTACTGCTTTAAGTTGAGTTGTATCATGTTCTGTAACTAGATCATTTCGCAATATTTATGGGTTTTGTAGCTAATGTTACTATTGTACACAGACATGATCGGTAACAGTGCCACATTATTTACCCCTAGCTAATATTGTTTTAACTGAAGATTAATCTTCAAAATATTTAACTACTTTAGAAAAGAAGTTGTGTTAGAACAAAATTTAAAAAACAAAAATATATTTTTGAACTTTGGGTTACAAAAGAGAGCTTATTTACCACAAATATCGCTACAACGCAAATAACATGATTTTCTAATGTTATATTTACACTTGCACGCCCAATTGAGTTGTTTTTTCTGTATTTATTTAGCGGATTTAAGTTTTTACAATGTGTAGCGTAATGTTTGAAAATACAACAACGAAAAATTTAAGTTGTCTAAAATTTTTCATACGTAATTTACGTGACACTTTGAGAATAATGAATTTTAGATATGGAAGAATAATACAAAATGAAGTTAAAGATACATGTTTTTACTTTGCGCGTTTAATTTTTATTGAAAATGCTGAATCTCCATCACATTTTCTTTACGCATGCATTATATTTCGGCTAAGATGAAGAGGAATACTCAATTGAGTATATTAAGTATTTTAAATTTAAATTATTAATATTGAAATTGCTTATAGTGATGTAACTCGAAATTATACGGTTAATTAAATTTCAGCTATGATGAAGCTATGAATTCTTCACTTAAACATTTGCGGCCATGACCTTAATATATAGCCTTCCACTCTTTTTTTAATATTGATTTGATGAATATTGTCGGATTGTCAATCTAACGGAATAATTCAATTTTCGGGAAAATCTTTATTTAACCATAGTGTAAGCGAATTCATTCAAATTCAATTTTAACTACCTATTCCCTTAGATTTCGGTAAATTTGTATGTTTTTTTTAGAGTACTAGTTCTATAATAACCTAAAATTGGGTTCCTTCAGAATGCGCATCTTTTAGGAAAAGCAGGAAAACTTTGGAAATTGGATATAATTACAACGAACTTCCTATTCCCTTTGATTTCAGGTATACAGTAATACAAAATAGTTTTTCTGTAAAGGGAGCGCTTTTTAAGATAAGCAGGAAACTATGAAATTGAAATACTGAATAAATGTATTAACCGATAAAATGACCATTATAAAGATTTAGTCGAATGACACAAATACTTAGCATAAGTACCTACTAAATTTTTTTTTGTTTTATTTATTGACGTTATTTTTATCAGGTTTGCTGTAATTCGCCATATTTATCGACTCCCAAATTGCAAAGGGGTAAATTATCTAGTATGTACGTGCCCAGGTTTCTTTCCTAAACTATAAAATTCCATTACACTAATCATTTGTTTTATTATAAATTATTAAATGTTGACTGTAATGTAATTCAAGCAACACCATCCAAATTGCATTAACTGGCGATTTTCTAAACAACTACTTGCGAATTTTCATCTTTTTGGTGTTCGCACGTTTTAGTAAAATATTGATTTGTTAGATTAATCTGTTATGAGTTCTGCGGTTTTTTGTTTTATTTCGACTTATTACTCTCCTAATTGCTTTAGAAAAGTAATGCATCTACCAATCGCCTTTGCAATCGCCTTGGATATATCCAAGGCTTTTGATAAGGTATGGCATGAGAATCTTATTTGTAAACTTGTGGCATACGGGCTGGACTCGATGACCACCAGGTGGATTAAAAGCTATCTCAATGACCGAAAAATCAGCGTCGTGCTTAATGGGAGATCATCATCGACGCACTCCCCAAATGCCGGAGTCCCTCAGGGATCACCTTTGTCACCGACCCTGTTTTTGCTATACATCAACGATTTGCTGGATAGCACTGTAAACCCTATCCATAGCTTTGCGGATGATGCCACATTGCATTCTTCTATTTCATTCGAGGCGGAGCCTAGCATTACAGATCTAAATAATAAACGGTCAGAAGTAGTAACGTCCCTTAATTCCGATTTAAGTACAATATTTGAGTGGGGTAATAACAACTTAGTACAATTTAACGAGAAAAAGACACAAATATGCACATTCTCACGTAAAAAAAGTCGCAACGACTACCCATTTGTGGTAAAAAACCATATCCTTGTGGGTTGCGACTCAATTCGACTGCTTGGTGTTCAAATAAGTAACAAACTCAAATGGAATGAACACATTGTTGCATTGGCTAAATCAGCTTCAAAAAAACTCGGGTTCCTGAATCGATGCAGAAGGTTTTTCAAATCGCATCAAGTTCTCCAGATATATAAAACCTTCATCCGACCATGTATAGAGTATTGCTGTCAAGTTTGGGGAGGTGCGTCTGGTACCACCCTCCACTTATTGGACAGGGTTCAACGCCGCGCTATCAGAATAATACGGAATCCCAGACTTACTCAAGAACTAGACAGCTTACAGCATCGCAGAGATGTTGCAGAACTCTGCGTATTCTACAGATGCTTACATGGTAAATGTTCTGCAGAACTATCGGAGAAAATACCACCATTCGTTACAACAACAAGAGTAACAAGAGGAACAACCAATGCACATAGGTTTACGGTGAAGCTCCCGAAACCTCGAACTGAAGAAATCAAGCGCGAATTTATATACCGAACATCAAAAAAGTGGAATTCGCTAATACATTTCAAATTTCCGAAGGAATATAAAATGAATAAATTTAAGGTAGCTATTAATCTTTACTTGAAGGATCGCGCATTGGGTGCGGAAGCTCTGACAGTTACAAGGAGCTAGGACCGTTAATAAGTCCGCTCTGCACCCAATTAAAAAATTTATAAAAAAAAAAAAAAAAAAAAAAAAATATACCTCTGATGCAGACTATTGTTTATTTCGTTCACTCCAGAACTTTCTTAATGGTTTAAAATTGACTTCAAAAGAGACTTGTGAAAATTACAATACTTCGTTTAGTTTTTCACCCAAAAAACACAGAAATCACCGCTTGGCTTTTAGCATATGTTGAACTACGACGCTTTTTAATAGATTATATGTTTGAACAATTCCTGGACCGCATATTGAGAGATACATTGGTCTGTAACCACCGTGATGAAGGATTATAGCAGGAATTGCTTGCTGATACCAACTTGGCTGTGCAGAAGGTCTAATCAACCTCCGCAAAAAAAAAAAAACAATTAGAAATTCGCCATCCCGAAGTTGTATACAGTATATACACAAAAACCAGCGACATTCAGCAGAACAATTTCAACAACCTAAGCCGCACCATCACGTCAAGCAGCAACGACCGCATTGTGATAGATGTGGAGGGATTTGAAGCTAGGTGTGTGGATATCGAAAATTTTCCTAGATTTCACCATTGGGAATCAGTCTTCTATAGTTGTAAATCTCACAGTTGGAGATATTCATCGTGAAATCGCGACGATCATTGTTCGTAATTCACGAATTACCAGATCTGATCGTATCGGCCAATGGTGCAGCATTTACGTCTTAGGAGTTCAAATCGTTTTATGAGGCAAACCAGGGTCCTATATTGCACCAACTACTTATCAACTTATCGTAATTTTTGATAATTTTCTGTTCTACGAAATTGAAATTTGATAAGTATTTTATTGAGTTATAATAAGTGATAAGCACTCACTTATCAAAATTAAGTTGCATGAATTCGCGAAATGATAAGTGCTAGGTAATATTGTGATAAGTGATAAGTTTGAGGTTTTCGATAAGTTTTTCGTAGCTCTGTTGCACCAAAAGTTTTAACTTATCAATAATCGACCACTTTAATGATAATTATCCAAAATATCAATAAGAAATACAAATTGTGGTTGCATGACGGAAGTCTGTTAAAAACGTTGTTTCCCCTGTTATTGTAAGATGAGTACTTTTGTTCAATTTTTATTATTATAAAACTATAATTGTGATACACTATTATGATAAAATTTGACATGGGCGATGGAAATGGGATTCTAAGGTAATTTTTGGATAAAGTTCTAAAATATGACCAATTAGGAAGGAACTTGGCCATTTCCTATCCGATATTGATGGAGTTCAATATTTCCAATGGAAATGGGATTCTTAAATGATTTTTAGAGGAAGTTCTGGAATATGGCCAATTATCATGGAACTTGACCATATTCCAGACCTTCATCTATAAATCATTTTCGAATCCTAATTCCATTGTACCTGTCGAGTTTCATCCTAATCTATTGATAAATAGCCAAGTTTCATCCTACTTGGCCATATTCCAGAACTTCATCTAAAAATCATTTTAGAATCCCATTTTCATTATACCTGTCGAGTTTCATCCTAATTGGTTTATAAAACTTGTCATAAATATTTGATAATTGTCATTTGATAAGTCATAGACATTCTGATGAGCAATGCTTATCACTTATCATTATCAAAAGAACTAACTTATGATAAGTTGATAAGTAATAAGTCATAAGTAGTTGGTGCAATAGGGCCCAGATCTGTCATATTTGCGTCATATCTCACCGTATTCTACTACACATATATCACCTGCCATCCAAACAGGTTATCAATGGCTGGACAATTGTTGCTTTGGAACCGTTTATTTTATAGCAAAGACAGCACTTAGTGTCTGTTTTCATTTGGTTAATCGTAGCAATAAAATCTATGTTTTCTCTTTGAACATGTGTACAAGGCAAGCTTCGAGTCTGTTAAATTTAATACTGATTGCAATATTGTGCATATTGCCTTAGTTGAAAATTTCCAATTCAACCTAGTACTGCAAGTAGAAATCTTTGGTAGTGGAACAAATTTAATACTAATTTAAAATTATGACAGAAGCTTCTTACGTCTTAAATATTTTACAAATTCTAGGAACGAGTCTTATTACATGGTTCAAAAATAATTTTATTAATCCTTATCACGCGCTTGTTTACAAATTCATTCTAGGTATACTATATTTAGATATTTCTACATTAGCAGGCAATGCGTAGGTGCATCAATTTTGGTACTTGATTTCCAAGACGCAAACCATGCTTCCAATTTTTCACAAATTTATCACGTTTCAACACTTAATCTTACCACCTATAAAATCTAAAACATACAAAAACATAAAAGTGTGGATTAACGACAACATCGAATTAGCATAATCTAACTTGTAGGCGATAAAATATTAAAACAGAAAAAAAAATAAAATAAATTTCATACATAAAGAATTTATGCGAATCTATTGGAAAACTCCTACACACAAAACATTTTTCTATGAAACGAAAAAGCTTACACGCACATATTTTATAATATGGTACATGTAAGAAGCATAAAATTAAGAGGACTAAAAAAAATAAAATAAATTTTTATCACCTCCACATTTTATTTTATTTATTATATTATGGCACGAAAAATTAAAATTAGTGCGGGGTAATATGTCTTAAGGAATTAACCACAAAAATTCCTTATCAAATTTTTTTTTATTATGTTTTATACTCCTGAGAAATTAGCGGCATCTTTCAAAATCGATATATAAATTATTCAAATTTAATTTCTTCTATTATCTTAATATTTATGGCGTATAAGCCATTATGAATTCGTAATATGCGATAATCGCATAGACGTGGATTACATAAAATCGTAAATTAAAAATATTTTTGTACAAATGTTTACATATTTGGAATATTTATACCTATGTATATGCAGAATTGTACCTTATTCGTAATTCTCTCGAGGTCAAAGTATCTGCTGTCTGCTTGTTTGCGAATATAATTTGCTTAAGTGAAAGAGACGCTTTGCCGCCAATTTAGTTTTGTTTAAATTTCGTTTTACGAATTTACGGTTGACTGGTAGATATAACAGTACTTTTTAATCTACATTGAAAATTTGGCCCAGAATTTTAGGATAGAAGCAAGAACAAATCTATGAATACTTAAGTAATGTCTAATTGTTTGTGTTTCTACTCACTTCCTGAAAATAAATAATTTTTTAATAAATAATGACTGATGAGTGACCCTTAAAACAGTATTTTGTTCAATAGGCACCGATAAATTTATTGTTTCGTTATAATATGCTGATAAGAAAAATAAATGAATCTTGCTCCCTTTCCATCGTAAATACATTGATTTTCATCAAAATCGGTTGGGATCGAAAAGAAATCGACCTCAGAAATAGCCAAGCTCCGTTTTAATTCGCTATAACCAGAACTTCATCTATATATAATTTTAAAATTTAGTTTCTCTCGCACATATCCAATTTCATCAAAATCGATTATGAAATACCCGGTTTTGTACCTTATGCGGGTTTAACAGACAGTTTATTAACCACGTATTAAAATAAAAATTTGTATTTATGTTTGTTTTTATTTGGTTGGTTGTAAACAATTTTTCGTAACATTTTGAAACAAAAATGGTCAACTAGTCTAGTCGAGTAATTAATTACTCGGGAAATTGGTCGATTATTTGAATATAGTCGAATTCTTGATAACTTCCTCTAACTGCAAGACTATTGGCTGCCGAAGTGAGAAAGCCAATTTTTTAAATTGCCCTCTTTTTGGTACACACTGAATACAATTTAATTTTTATTTTCACTACACTAAATTGAATTTTAATTTTTAACACGATTTATTATTTATGTATTATTGTAAAGATTATAAATTAATCAAGTAAACAATATATGTATTAGTAATTAATTCTCTAATTATAAAGTATTATGTAGATTAATATTTTCACCAACTATCTGTACACACATTTGTTATTATTTCCTTGATTTTTTTTTGTCTTTCAATTTGTTGTGGCTAGGTATTATCTACCCAAACAGCTTGTTTTTTTCACTTTTTCCTCCAATCTCTGTCTCCAGTAACTATTCACGGATAGTCCTGTGACTACGGAGTTCGTTGATTTCCTGATGTAATGTACCCTCTGTCTCCAGAACGTGATAATCAGAAATTTTTACTTATTGTAAATTATTATTCCAATAAAATTTTTTATTATAAGAAGCCCTTATTTTTTGTATATTTTTATTTTCAATTCAACCAGCACCTTTTACTTTTATTTTAATATATAATTTTTTTTCCAAAAACCTTTATCCCCTGAGTATATTTTTTTTCTTTTTTGTTTTCCTTCCCCTTTTAAGTGATCTAATTGGTAACTATCTATTCTTCTGCAAATAAATGAAAGTTTGAAAACGTTTTGTCTTAAAAATTAAAATACAGGATGTTTGGTGCATCGTTTGCCAAATGGAACTGGTCCAAAGGTGGGGTTATTTGCTATCTCTTAAGCCCCAATAACTCAGTTTTGGCCCTACGGATTTCTTTTCATTAACTCTTAAAATATTTGAAATCTATAGTAAAAACTTAAAGGTCAACTTAACATTGCAATAAAAAAAAAAACTAAGAGTGATCGTGATCTTCGCACTTTTTTATTAAGTTCTCTAGTCTATCTCCTTTCCAACACTAGGAAATATGCCATATAAACCATTTTAAATCCTTTACTAAATCGCAAAATTTGTGTATCGGTTCACAGCGGCCTGATATTCGACATTCGCAATAAAAACTGATTTTGGCTTAAATTACATACATACGTTAAGGGAGGGTTATTTGCTATCTCCTAAGCCCCAATAACTCATTTCTGGCCCTACGGATTTTTTTTATGTCTCGTAAAATGTTTGAAGAAGATAAAACAAACTTAAAACTCAACTTTTCATTGCAATAAAAAAAACCTAAAAGTGATCGTTATTGGGGCCAGAAATGAGTTATTGGGGCTTAGGAGATAGCAAATGACCCTCCCTTAATGTATGTATGTAATTTAAGCCAAAACCAGTTTTTATCGCGAATGTAGAATATCAGGCTGACATGACGTGTCCCGATACACAAATTTTGTGATTTACTAAAGTATGTGAAATGGTTTTTATGGCATATTTCCTAGTGTTGGAAAGGGGATAGACTAGAGAACTTAATAAAAAAGTGCGAAGATCACGATCACTCTTAGTTTTTTTTTTATTGCAATGTTAAGTTGACTTTTAAGTTTTTACTAATATTTAAAGAGTTAATGAAAAGAAATCCGTAGGGCCAAAAATGAGGTGACCTTTGGGCCAATTCAATTTGGCAAACGATGCCCCAAACACCCTGTATAAAAGGCACTCAAATTTTATATTCGATCTCATCCAAATAATTTGTAATTATTGCATACTCTTTATAATTTTGTCTTACCAAAATATCTTTAAGTCGATCAGTCCATAACAGACTATATTTATTTCTGACTATATTTATTTGTTGAATTTAGGACATTCATTAATAATATGCTCATTATTTTCTCTAGTTCCACAAATCACAATTTGGTGATAATTCAATACCCATTCTAAATAGAAATTCTTTATTTCGCGCATGGCCGGACCTGATTCTAGTTAATTGTTTTATTTTTTTATTAGTGAAATTACTTCCTAATTTATAAATTAAATTTGAATCATCTATTCCCTTGCGAATTCTTTTTTCCATTCTGCTCTAATCGTGTTTTTGATTAGTGTGTGTCTTGAACGTACTATTTTCGCCAAACTGTCTGCTATCTGATTTCCTTCCACATCCACGTGACCCGGAATCCATTGAATTATTTTGTCTCTATTCTCGTTAAAGCCTGCAAGATCTATAATTCTGTTTTCCATGCTTCTACTACTGTTTGTGTTTAAGGCTGTTTTAATTGATCTACATGCGCTTTTTGAATCCAATGCTATTACTATCGATTGTCTTTTTGTCCCTAGGGCCACAATCATTGCTATATAGATACTGATTAATTCTGCATTTGTTATGTCCGAAAAGTGGGTAATTTTTATAGCTAAATTTATATTTATGTCTTTACACTATGTTGTTTGCCTTCTCTCCAATATTGTGTTGCAATTGAATTCTATACTAGTCATCCTAGTATTGTTGATGTTTGTAAATAGTTTCAGAAAATGTGATTTATTAGTGTTTATTTCTAAACCTATCTCATCTAATTTATATTTCAGTTTCCTCAAAGATTTTTTAGTATTTCTTAGCTCCTCCCAATCATAACCACTGATCAATACACTTAAGTTATCTGCAAACTGAAACACTCTTATGTTGGCATTGTTTATTTCATGTAAATTCGACGAATAATTATTAAACAGAGTCGGACTCAAGCAGCTTCCGTGAGGTACACCAATATTAGTGGTATTACTGAAACTTCCCATGCTATCCCTCATACTCACTTTTCTATTTCTTAGAAAAACATAAATCCAGTTTACAATCTGGTTTGGAAATTTTATCTTATTAATATCTCGATCAGTTTGTTTTTCTTCACACTAGAAAATGCCTTTGATATATGTATCTAAATTTATTAGAATCATCTTTTTTCCCCTTAATTTTTCCCTTTAGTCCAGTCATTATAGGGGGTTCACTTCGGAAAATCGAGATACCCAGTATATTATTACGTGAAAACTTGTATTTTGGCATCCTAAAACTATTCTTAAAATTCGAAAATAATTGGATGGCCGCAAGTTTTAAAATCAGGGGTCAAAGGTCACAAAAATCGATTTTTTCTACATTTTTTTGCAAATATCTCGGTTTCTATGGGTTTTACGCTAATTGTATTCATTATAAATATTGTAGAGAATTAAATTCTCTACAACTTTTGTGTTTAACATTTTTTCATACCTCGAATTGTTTTCGAGATAGAGGGCGGAGAGCGCGCGGTCAAAGAATCATGTGAGGTCAACCGATAGTCCCGATCAAAAACTTGTAATATTAAGGTTATAAATTATTGTTAAATATATAATTACCATTATTTATTAACTTTTTTATTAAATTCAACCTTTTTTTCGGTTACTTAGCTATTATTAATTATGTTTCAATTTATGTAATAGCACATACCTGGTCATGTAATTAAGAAATTGTAGAGGAATACTTAAATTGTATTTTAATTCTAATCTAATTTATGCTAATGATTTTCTAAATAAATAAAGAAGAAAATAAAGAAATTTTTAATTAATGTTTTTATTAAAAGTGTCATTCGATACATATATTATTGTCAAAACGAGTAAAAAAGTATAAAATTCTGAGAACAACAAGTTCTAATTTCAATCCTCTTCTTCTTCTTCTTCATCATCTTCTTCTTCTTTTTCTTCTTCGTCTTCTTCATCATCATCGTCGTCATCGTCCCGCTGCTGCAGAATTTCAAGTCCCGCTTCAGTATCGTCTTCAACGACATTTGTCTCCAAGTCCTTCATGATTTCTGGGTCAAAGGTTGTATCATCATTAATATCGGACTGATATGGTACAGCATTGAGGCAAGCTTGTCCATTACTTTGTCCGCAAGCTAAAGAGCACTGTAACCCTGCTTTGCTGCATCCACATCTTGAGCCACAGCCACTCTTGCAGTTACAGAAAATTGTATTGAGTAATTCATCTGGTGCAGGTGGTAAAATAGTCATGATAGGTTCCAGGAATTCGTTATGCATTGTCCAACCCCATTCCTGAGGTTCTAAATCATGCCCTAACCAAGTTTGAATTTGAAAATAAAAGCGATTGAAATGTTGGTGAGCTGCTCCACTCGTTGGTGGAATATTCGATAACTGCACAGGTTAATTCGACTTGGTTGACTTGACGTATAATGCATAACGGAGATGATCGATACCATTCACAGATTTTGGAGCATTATAAACCGCTAAAAAGGTTTGCATTCCACTCTCAAATAATCTCTGAACCGGACAGTTTTGTTCTTTAAATGCTGCAGCAAGCTCATCCAAATTAGGCAGTTTCTCAAATGTTCTTAAAAACGTTTTTTTTTTCCTTTTTTAAAAAGCGCAGAAGTTGTGTCACAGCCACTTAATGCGTGCAAAAACAAAATGTGTTGTTTGGAACGAGAATATTTATCAAAACTTTTGGTGGAATATAATATACATTTTCGACTTGAACTTTACTGTAACCAGGCACAACTGGTTTTTCATAAATTTGAACAGATACATGTGATATGCGGCTGCTAAATCTTTCGCACTTGCTTTGGTTGTGCATTTTAGTATCCGCTCTTCGTACAGAACAGCACTTTTCGGAGTTACTATCTTAATTATTCCCATAACATGAAGTGTATTGTTACCATCAAGAGTGTGGACATTTATATCGGCATTGTCTCCAACATATTGTACAAGTGCACCAGACTCTGATGATAAAATACGAGGCTGTGGATGATAAACTGCTGAAATTTTATACTGTACAGTATTACTGTAAGAAGCTGCAAATCCCAAACTTGATAGAATATCCAATAGTCTTTTAGATGCATACCTTCTGTGAAGAAACACAGAAAGGCTTAGTAGAAGCTGTGATGAAAAAGAACGCTCCCGTATGGCAGCCATTATTGCATGGCTTATTGCAGTACATTTTGTTTTTAAATGATCAACTTTCCCTTTCCTGTTTTTTAAGATAACTTCTTCTAAGAAATGCAGTAATGTTTTAGGAATTTCTTGATTAACATCATCCAACATTTGACTGGGAGGTGGATAAGACTTGGTTTCAACTATAGATGATCGGATATCTTCTCTGATAATTGCTGCTGCAGCTTCTACAATTCTTAGCCTTTCTGCTTCGGGATCTAATTTTTTACTTTCATACCAAGCTTTAGAGAGAATTTGAGCGTGTGCATCACGGAAAGAAATTATTGTGAAAGCTCCTACTTTCTTCGTTATTATAATATCGGTTAGGTACTTCTGTTGTAGTTTCGTAATGATAGTTTTATCATCTGGTACATACCCTGTCACGACATCTTTAAGCTCTTTGAGCGTAAATTGTGAATCGTTATTATTTTCAATGTAATTGAAAATCTCTAACATTGCTTCTGTAATTTCATTATTTTGACGAGGTTTTTGCTGAGGCGACGATGATGATACTTTATTTGAGAAGTTTGTAAAGCAAATTGCGTGATTTCTTGGTTCAGCAGCAATCAAATCATGCGGAAGAATGATACGACTTTTCACCAATTCTCCGAAATCATCACCACGTTCTTCTGCTCTTTTGATAATCGTGGTTTTAAACTCAAGGGTACTCACTTTTTTTATCTTCCGTGTATATTTTTCTTTTTTCTTCTTTTCTGCAGCCTCATCAGCAACTTCACCACAAAACAAGCATTGCTTCTTAAAATCAAACACTTCATTTCGTCTTTTATAAGGTACAGATGGTGCAACTGTAGTTTCTTCGTCTTCTAGGCGCCGTTTTACTGCTTGAATACAATGTTTATTAGTATAATTATTTCGGCACTTTTCATGCACTTTCACAGAGGTTACGGATTTTAAATAGTCAAGATGACCGGCATTTCGTTCAATACTTGAAGTTCTCAAAGTTTTCATGCCACGCACTACTTCAACAAATTCACTTTCAGAAGAATCTGACTTATTACATATAAAATACAACTCAGCCATAGCTCTTAAAATTTTACGTCCGTAGTTACCAAGATAGGAATTAAAAGTAACGAATAACGGAGGTTAGTAGAAACTGGTCCCTTGAAAAAGAAGACAGTCGTATAGTAACTATACTATACAAATGAACATCTGTTCATTAGTAACCGGAAAAAAGATTGAATTTAATAAAAAAGTTAATAAATAATGATAATTATATATTTAACAATAATTTATAACCTTAATATTACAAGTTTTTGATCGGGACTATCAGTTGACATCACATGATTCTTTGACCGCGCGCTCTCCGTCCTCTATCTCGAAAAAAATTCGAGGTATGAAAAAATGTTAAATACAAAAGTTGTAGAGAATTTAATTCTCTACAATATTGATAATGAATACAATTAGCGTAAAACCCATAGAAAGCGAGATATTTGCAAAAAAAGTAGAAACAAATCGATTTTTGTGACCTTTGACCCCTGATTTTAAAACTTGCGGCCATCCAATTATTTTCGAATTTTAAGAATAGTTTTAGGATGCCAAAATACAAGTTTTCACGTAATAATATACTGGGTATCTCAATTTTCCGAGATTTTCAACTAATTTGACCTAAGATGACTGGACTACTTTCAATACACGCAAATAACGTAGTCAAATGATCTATCACACTCTTGTTTTTCCTAAAGCCAAAGACATTTTCGTGTAATAAGTTATTCTTTATTAGATGTGAATTCATTCTGTTTAAAATTAATTTTCCAAAGATCTTTGATATTACTGGCAGCAAACAAATCGGTCTGTAGTTAGTGGTCGCTGGTTAATTACCTCCTTTTTTCATGATACCAATCGCTGTGAATTCGTTCCATCCATCAGGATATTTTTTATCCTCCCATACCCCATTTAGATAAACGATGAATGATTGTAGTGCCTCTTGTTCTATTTTCAATAAGTCTTTCAAATATTTATAAGATATATTGGGCCCGATTCTGGAACGGTAAAATTTATGTTATGTTATTTTATTTCCCCGCTTCCTATATGAATTTGTATTGAAAAAACAAAAATAACATAACATAACATAAAATTGTAAATCCTAGAATACGGCCTAATATCTCTTCCTTGAGCCTTAGATTTAGCTTTCTTTATTATCTCAAATAGTTCCCCCTGTTCAAATTCTTATTTTTTCTCCATTATTGTTGGCCATTCACATGGTAACGCTATCATTTCCGGATCATTTGGAAAGTTTTCATGAATTTCATTTCCATTGCCCCATCTTCGAATAAGTTAAACTTGTTTCTCTTGTAATTTTTTATCCTGTTAACCAAGGTCCAGAGATTTCTTCCTTGCGACCTCATGTTAATCTTTCCTAGAAATTTCCTCCACGATTTTTTCTTTTCTTTCCTGATTCTTAATTTTGGGTGCTTTTTTAACTTCCATTGTGTGTATAGAGTTTTTTCTTCTTTATAAATTTTCCATAGAATTTCGATCTCCTTACTCCACCATGGTTTCTGACCAGATTTGAAAGTATTGTGTTTTCTCTAATCGACTCTTATATACATTTTCAAAATTTTCTTCTTCAGATCTTATTCTATTTAATGCTGATTGAATTGCATATTTCCATTTCAGTATTTTTTTTTATTCTTCCTTCCTCTATTTTCCATCGAAGAGTTATTGCTAGGTGATCACTGCCAAAGCTTTCGTTAGTAATCCGCCATTCTAAACTATCAGGAAAATCGCTTGAACATAATGTGAGATCAATCAGCGAACCTCTATGTCTGAACATGCCAATCCTTGTCGGTGATCCATCGTTTAACAATACATATTCACTTTCTATAATAATTTTAGTTTTCTTTTTATCCACAATGTTTTCTATTCCGTCCTATCCCAAAGTGCGCTATGCGCATTTGCGTCTGTTGGTATTATAGTCGGATACTCCGATCATTCGTCTAATAAATTCTCAAATTTATTTTTAATTTCATTATGTCACTTGTTATTATGAATATAGAGCGAGACCACATTAAAATTTTTATTTTTGTATTTAATATTTATCTTGATTGTCTCCACCCTGTTATAGACCCTCCTAAGTGGTACCTCCAATGCTGATAAATATCTAGATGTTAATATTCCAACTCCACCGTATCCATCTGCTCTATCTTTTGTAAATAATGAATAATTGTTAAAGTGTGGTCTTTCAAAATCTTTCAGCCATTCAGCACCCCTTCTGGCTGATCTTTGACTGAATCATAGCTTGTATATACTTTGGAATCTCTAGTCAGTTCGCGCTAGTACAGTTCAATTCTTAATTTCTTCATAGTTGTGATGGGCGAGGCAATTTCCGAACAATTCGTTAATTAGATTGTTATTAGACAGAAGATCCTCCGTTGATTTTTTTTCATCAAACTGGTTAACCAAAAGTTTTCCGTCTCCCAATTGCAACAAATAATTTTCGAATTCTATCTGATCGACATCGACACGCATATTATCCACCGGTGAAAATGAACTGAAGTGTCTCCAGAAGTTGCTTCGTTTAATTGATGGACGCAGCAACACATTTTGCTTGGCTCGTGGCTAAACCGGCAAGCATTGATGAAAGTCACCTCCCAGGACCATAATCTTTTCTCCATGTTGTACAGTCCATATTTTGGTGGCATAGGCGCTTCTTCCATTAAAAAAACGTGAACTTTGGAAAGTTCGGCTGCTCTAACTGATCTTGGTTTTATGTCCAAAGGTCTTATGTGCAGTTCGTCCATGCGGTAGCAAAATCGACGTAATCCCTGTGAACGCCGTACACTTGACGGTACAATTTTGACCCTGCAGGATGTAGTAGCGTGTCTTATAGATAAAAGTCTTGCCTGGGCCAAGCATCTCGTACATGCGTCTGCCAAGACTAGTTGAATATCGATGTTGTAGACTTATTCGTTTAGCTGGTTTTCATAATCGTCAATATTGTCCATACCGAATCGTTCCACCCAGAAGCGGAAATTTCTGCCTTCTATTGGTTCTGTGTTTAGCTTGTATGCGATGCTCCGATACGCGCGTTCGTTCCTTCTTCGTCAGACTTACCAGTTCGTATGGCTTCTTGGATACAATTTTCACACAAGTCTTGTTTAAACATCTCCCATTGGCATATTGGATGTTCGGGAGAACCAAGGATTAGGATCTGTACGAACAACGTTCTCATTATTCTTGGCATTTTTGACACGGAAGATTCCTGCGAACCTGCTATCCACTGTTGATCGTCGTATACGAGTCCTTCAGCAAGACAGGCTTGCTTATATGTCGCATGTTGAGTGTTGACGCGCAATAATGCGTAGACGACGTTTTATAGGCACCCATTTACTTGATGTTCCGACTCATTTTTAATGTTCTGGTATCTGCCAATAATAATGGTGAACTATTTCCGAAATTCTATTTAAACGACGGACTTCTTGTTCTTGTAGTCTCATCGCTTGATTATGTAGGAAATTGGCGTCTAATATTGGTCTATATTTGCGATTTTGTATTAAATATATCTATTGACAGTGTTAGCACTATTTTACACAATGATCTTAAGCTGTCAAAAGTTAGTGCAAGATGGGTTCCCCGAATGTTGACTATGGAACAAAAAATATATCGAGTGGAATCATCTAAGGTAATATTAGAAATGAGTGAACGCGATCCAGTTAAATTTATAAACATGATAGTTATCGGTGATGAAATGTGGATTCATCACTATGATCCAGAGTCGAAACAGGAATCCATGCAATGGATAGCGCAGGGAAATCCACCACCGAAAAAGTTTAAGTTTCAACCATCTATCGGTAAGATAATGGTAACAATTTTTTGGGATGCTGATGGAATTTTGATGATCGACTGCTTACCTCCAAATACCACAATGACAGATGCTTATGCAGGACTTTTGCATAAATTGAAAAATGTTTT
Source organism: Tipula helvola (assembly GCA_963556165.1). Lineage (NCBI taxonomy): Eukaryota > Metazoa > Arthropoda > Insecta > Diptera > Tipulidae > Tipula > Tipula helvola. The sequence goes on along the minus strand of OY744481.1, from coordinate 186,998,076 downwards.
CAGGGAAAAACGACGAGGTCAAATCAAGCAAAAATTATTGCTTTTACATGACAACGCACCAGTACATATTAAGGCGAATGTTAGAAAACAAGCAGTAAGAGATTGCAAGTTCAATGAAATACCACCTCCGCCATACGGTACAGATTAGGCCTTTTTACAAATTTGAAAAAAAAAATTAAGCAGGCTAAGATTTTAAAAATGACAGTAAGTTAATGTCCGCTGTAGAAGAATATTTTGAAAAACAGGAGAAATCATTTTGTGTTGATGGTTTCTACAAATTAATTGACAGGTGTAATAAGTGCATTAGCGTGGGTGGAAATTATATTGAAAAATAAAAATATTTTTGAATAAAATTTACCGTTATTTCATATAAATTTACCGAATTTATTGAACTCCCCTCGTAAACAGAAAAATGTTTAACAACATCCAACTTTTAGAGCGGAGCTCGATGGCTAGAGCCACAGCGGAGGGACTGAATTATTAAACTCTATAATTTGACATTTTATCAAATTTTTAGATTTAAGTAAAGTCATCGTTATAAAATTCATCCTCTGGAAGGTTACCGTTAGCTATACTATAAATACTAAAAAATTCAGCTTTTAAAAATAAAAATGTTTTTTTCGGTCGCCGCTTGGACTAGAAGTTACAGTTCTTGGTTCTTGAAAATACTAAACACGGCTCGGACGTTTTCAGAAACGTAAAATCTTGTACAGATCAGTCTAATTCCCTGCTAAAGTCAAATTTATTAAAAAACAAGGTTTATTTAGATGCTAATGGAAGTAATACATTTGTAAGGTTTTCATTATTTGAGATTTTTAATTTAAAGGTCTGTCGGGTTTTCTAATAGTTCAAAAAATAATTTCAAAACCTTTTCAAATTAATATTTCATCGAGTTCAACTGACTCAATTTACTTTCAGGTAGATTGTTCGATTGTTTGAGCACCAAGTCGAACAAGCAAACAGGCGAATAGTAGGTTTAAACCTAAACTTAATAATTCCACCCAAATTAGATGAACTTCTAACACTCTTTCAAATGATCCAGAAAAGATGAGAAATTCACCGATAGATGTTTCGTTTTCTTCGACCCTTTCAGATCTCATTTCACAAAGGTTAACAATTCCTAGGAGATCCCTTCTTTCCATTAATTTTTTGAAAATTGGCAAAGAAAATGAGAGTTTTTTTTTTTATTTAGAATCAAAATAAATATTTTTTTAAATGGATTTTATGTTGAAAAAGCTTGTATAATATTCAGGTGGTGAAACGAGCAGGTGGCGTAGGCAGACATTATTATAAATTATAATTGATGTGATAGACGTGATGTTGAGTGACATATTAATTGTTTGTTTTTGCAAAAACATTTTATTATTGGGCCGTTTGGGTTGGTGTCATTACCTATTAATATTGTACTACATACTAAGATTTATTCAATTTACATTTTTCGTTTATTGAACTTTTATTATATTATGTACTCGTATCAACGAAAGTCTACGTGCTTTTAAATTATTTTCGAGTATGCATTTTGTTAATGCAAAACCAATAAACTATACTATACGTTCACTGATTCGATATCGATTATAACTTTTGGATTCCATTAGAACAAACAAAAAAACAAAATGATTTCATCAACGGAAAATGCATTCTCAGTAAATTTCAATCAGATATTACGGACATAATATAAAAATTCGATTTCATCGACTCAGCAGAATACAATAAATTTTGAATTTTAAAAATGTATTTTTAATTAATTTTCAACACAAAGCACGTACCAAACAATTGAATATTTATTTTCTAAATTACAACAATAAAACTAAAAATGGCTAAATTTACATAATTTTATTTTATTATTTATTTATGTAAAAAGGAAATATTATTTTTGATCGGTAAAAATTTTGAATTTTGTGATTTTTATCTTCGTCTTTTTTTCTTTTTTTTAATTCCAGCGTCCGTGTACATGTCAACGAAAAAAAAAGCGATGCTATTGTTTTCGACCGCATCGCAACGAGAATTGGTTATTTTCACGTTATTCTACAGGTTGGAAATGTGGTTTGCATGCTGATTGGACGGAATTAACTAATTGTGTGGATCAAGAGTTGGATAAGAATGAGGGGGACAATGCAAAACGACGATATTTCTATATAACACTGCTGCGAGAACCGATTGCACGATATTTATCCGAATTTCGGCATGTTCAGCGGGGGGCGACATGGAAAAATGCACGACATTGGTGTCTGGGGCGACAAGCAACGGCAAGCGAACAGCCACCATGTTATCAAGGTGAAAATTGGTTAGGTGTTGAATTGGATGAATTTACACAGTGTGACAGTAATTTGGCGGCAAATCGACAGACCCGTATGTTGGCTGATTTGGCATTGGTCGGATGTTACAATAAATCTATGTTTGCACAACATGAGCGAGATCAAATTATGTTGGCCAGTGCCAAACGGAATTTGGCGGCGATGGCTTACTTCGGTTTGACCGAGCATCAAAAGGTAAACATCAAATTGTTTTTTTTTATTTAAATACAATATTCAAGTGAGTCAACATAGAGGCATTGACCTTACTTGATGTTCAGTTTTAATTTATATATCGTGCTTAACTGAGTTCCATACCAATTAGTTAATTGTAGAACAAATTGTGTTAATGCCTTTTTTTTAATTTGGATAAATTAGTAAGAAGACAAGCTGTCTTTGTTGTTTGCAAGGTAGTTATTTTACTATTACTATAAGCAGAGCCTTCTAGAGTATAGAGCCATAATCATTATGACGTATTTTTTCGAAGCTTTTTTAGTGGTATAACTTTTCACTAATTTCCATAGGAATCCATACTAAAAATGGTGTTTTTTAGCTTCAAGTTTTTCAATGAAAAAAGCAAAAATGTTACAAAATTTTTATACAAAGTGTTCTACATATATTTAGCAGCAATATACAAGAAGGGTATATTGGTATTAAGTAAATATTAATTGCAGAAATATTAAAATTAAATTATTTCCAAAATATATTTTTCGAACTTTCATTTTGAAAAATACCTCAAAGTTGGCTCTGACGAATTAAAATAATACTTGCTAAATTTGTCTTTAGTTTTACTAGTGTACGTTAGATGTCTCAGATTTATACAGAAAAATACGAAAAAGATTGTTTAATCACAAAATTATGACACGTTCTTAAATATTTTGCGAATTTGTTTTGCTTTTCCTACAACTTTTGAACTCAAATTTCTCCTAGTGGCGATTTTTTGTACGGTTTTCAAAATGTTTACTGCCCACTGCCATCTATGTATATTGGCTTAATGCACACGATTTGTAGTAAGCTTTTCTTTTTAATTTGACCAGAAAGTTGTTGTTATGAACTTTTTTTTATATTTTGGTTTAAATAAATGAATTATTACAAGAAAATGAAAACGATTTACTTAAACGATATTCATATATGTTGAAATTCAAACATTTATGAAAATATTTCAGAAATCATAATTAAGAATTTGCAACGTTTTCATTTACAAATTTGTCTTAGGAAAAAAAGTGATTTCCCATATGTTTTGTGTGTTTTACTATGGAAATTTTGATTTTTTCGTCGTTTATAATTCCCTTATAAAAGCTTCGTTTTTTAGATTATGGCTTGTATAATCAAGGTTGCTTTGCTATAAGTTCACGACAAATATCAAAGCAACCTTGATTATACAAGCCATAATCTAAAAAACGAAGCTTTTTTAAGGGAATTAGAAACGACGAAAAAATCAAAATTTCCATAGTAAAACACATAAAACATATGGGAAATCACTTATTTTCTTAAGACAAATTTATCAATGAAAACGTTACAAATTCTTAATTATGATTTCTGAAATATTTTCATAAATGTTTGAATTTCAACATATATGAATATCGTTTAAGTAAATCGTTTTCATTTTCTTGTAATAATTCATTTATTTAAACCAAAATATAAAAAAAAGTTCATAACAACAGCATTCTGGTCAAATAAAAAAAAAAAGCTTACTACAAATTGTGTGCATTAAGTCAATATACATTACATAGATGGCAGTACAAATTTTTTAAAAATCGTACCAAAAATTGCCACCTGGGGAAATTTTAAGTTCAAAAATTGTAGGAAAAGGAAAACAAATTCTCAAAATATTAAGAACGTGTCATAATTTTGTGATTAAAAATTTTTTTTTCGTATTTTTCTGTATAAATCTGAGACATCTAACGTACACTAGTAAAACTAAAGATAAATGTAGCAAGTATTATTTTAATTCGTCAGAGCCAACTTTGATGTATTTTTCAAAATGAAAGTTCGAAAAATATATTTTGGAAATAATTTAATTTTAATATTTCTGCAATTAATATTTACTTAATACCAATAAACCCTTCATGTATATTGCTGCTAAAGGTATGTAGAACACTTTTGTATAAAAATTTTGGGAACCGTTCGTAATGCCGCGTTTTAAAATGTCGCGTTTTAAAATACCGCGTTTCAAAATGCCGCGTGGTACAAAATGTCGCGTTTTAAAATGTCGCGTTTCAAAATGCCGCGAGGTACAAAATGTCGCGTGGTACATAATGTCGCGTGGTACAAAATGTCGCGTTTCATAAAACCGCGTGGTTCAAAAAACCGCGTGGTACACAATGACGCGTTTTAAAATGATGCGTTTTAAAATGACGCGTTTTGAAAAATCCCTTATAAATCAACATAATATGATGTGAAATAATAAATAATTTAATAAAAATTATTTGAAACAAGCAAATTGTGTTTAAACATATAGTAAAATTTTCCTTCACTGAATGGAAATTATTTATAAATGTAATTTTATGTAATAAAGTGGGTCTAAGAAAAAGAACGCAAATGTTGAAATTTATTAGAATATTCCTTCACTAAAATGTAAAAGTTAAGTCCTTATACATATATCGGAAGTTGATATCAGATACACAATTTAATCCAAATTGAAACATTTTTTAAGAACTCTTATTTATTCAAATTTTTTAATTATGTATTTAGAAACTGATTTAAAAACGAATTTATACATATTATCATCTCATTTATAAACGAATATATATATATATATATATATATATATATATATATATATATATATATATATATATATATATATATATATATATATATATATATATATATATATATATATATATATATATATATATATATATATATATATATATATATATATATATATATATATACATACATATCTTTACAAACGCGACATTTTGTACATCGCGGCATTGTGAAACGCGACATTTTAAAACGCGTCTTTTTGTACCACGCGAAATTTTGTACCTCGCGGCATTTTGAAACGCGACATTTTAAGACGCGACATTTTGTACCACGCGAAATTTTGTACCTCGCGGCATTTTGAAACGCGACATTTTAAGACGCGACATTTTGTACCACGCGACATTTTGTACCTCGCGGCATTTTGAAACGCGACATTTTAAAACGCGATATTTTAAAACGCGACATTTTAAAACGCGGCATTTTGACCCGGACCCAAAAATTTTGTAACATTTTTGTTTTTTTCAATGAAAAACTTGAAGCTAAAAAACAACATTTCTACTATGGATTCCTATGGAAATCAGTGAAAAGTTATACCACTAAAAAAGCTTCTAAAAAATACGTCATAATGATTATGGCTCTATACTCTAGAAGGCTCTGCAAATATACATCGTCACGGTGTAAAAAAGTTGTTATCAAATTAATTGGTTGTAAATTAAAGAATTTAATTTTGCAATTTTAGAATCCAAAGAGTTAAAGTAAAATTAAAATCTAATTAAATTCAAACTTAAGAGGACTAATTTTAAACTAAATTACTCATATGAGCATAAAGATTGCATCTAAATTGTAAGACTTTAATATTAAAGTCAGGCCTGAATTGGTTTCGAGACAAGCAATATTTACTAATGAGGTTCATCTTCAGTTGTGCTTAATTTATTGCTTATTTTGGAATAGTAGTTTAGCAATAGTTTAATATAGTTAATGATTATTTACAACACAACTAACAATTATCGACATTACTGTGATTAGGACTAAATTAAGTTCATGAATATTAATTCGCTGATAGTTTTTGGATGGCACATTTATTCATTTTCAATACTAGTAGTTCGGACACCTGAAAAAAAAATATTGACAGAGCTATTGAAGTCTTGTGTTGTGAATTAATAAAAATAATAAATTTGGAGTTGTAATTATTTGTCGGTAAATACCATACGGCCTCGTTGATATGGAATTATGGAAATAGAAATTTTAATTTTTGTAGTTTGTAACATAATATTTTAGGGAATCTCCTTTAGATCGGATGTTGATTGATAAGTGTACTGTCAGAACGAAAGTCAGTTTCCAGCAAAAGGTAATTTTTTATTATTTTCGTAAAATATTGTACTGCTAATAAAATTTGCTTTGTTATTTTACCGGGGCCAATCCTGAACGGACATCCCATCCCTATGTCTTAATATTATTATTAATCGTAAAATTCTACTCGAAAAGCAAAAATACTATAGTATTTTTTACTGTTTAGAACAAAATATACGTTTTCAACTAGTGCGGTGAATTCGCCGAAATTTTTTAACTTAAAATGACGCAACTGCTACGGTTACTGTTCATCAAAATTAGAGAAGATTTGGAGATGAACAAGTGGTATTTGAAGTTATCTCCGAAACAGAGGAAACATCTCCAAAATATCAAAACGTTTAAACTGGGTAAACAACTCTATAAGTGATGTAATAAGACATATAGTTTGGAATGTCAAAGCGACCGATAAAATAGGATTAATTTTTACATCGGATAAATTTAACAATCGTTCATAAAGGCTGGCTGTCATATTACAACAATTATAGAGTTGTTTACCCAGTTCAAACGTTTTGATATTTTGGAGATGTTTCCTCGGTTTCGGAGATAACTTTAAATGCTACTTGTTCATCTCAGATAGGCAAAGGATTTAGCATTAAAATCTTCTCGGTAGTTTTTTTAAGCAATTCCTGACGGTTAAATACAGACAACTTGGGACTTATGTTTCAAATAAAATCACCAGTTGGGCAGGGTTGAGTACGTACAAAAGGATATTACAACTACTAAGATAGTCTTTGTTTGCCAAGGGCGATTATAGTCGGTAAGGCTCGTGCTGATAATCAGCCATTAAACGAAAAAACTGATATACCGTACCAAAAGGGGTTTAGTAGGGTCTCCAGCAACTAGCTGACAACCGCTCTAAATGTCTGTAATTTTAGAGACTTCCTCACAAAACCACTTATGTATGCGTTTCATCGCTATTATATTGTAGACTCCATAACTCGCCTACTCAAATCCCTCCGAAAGGCCCCCAGTTTCTCATAATCCAGGGTGTTTACCAGATTGAGGTCTCGAATGCAAAATTGTTTAACAAAACCAGCGCTAGCTTAAGATTAGTGGAGGTGATTATTCTGTTTCGCTTGGAAGTACCCGAGGAACCACATGCAGGCGCTTCAGGGATTGATCTGAGTTTAAGCCCCGCAAGCTTTCTTTGTATGCTGGCGATTACGCTGGAAGAATTGCAACCATATCGACCATGTTAGCAAACTCAATATCGAAATCCTGAGAAGGCTCTATAGGACAGCAATAAGCTTTGAAAAATCTGTAACACATTGAACAAGGCAAAAAACAAACAAGATAAAGTTAAATACAACATATTAAAAAATATTAAAAAAAATTAAATTAGAAAATTAAAATTAAAACGCACAAGGAAGCGTGACCTCCCTCAATGGGCAAAAACACGCGTTCTGGAAACCCCAAAATCTCGGTGCTAACCAGAAACGCGTCGCAAAACTAATTGAAAACCTACATTAAACCAAAAACAAAATACTATCGATAACACAGGACCACAAAAAAATGAGTGGCCCCGGTGGCACAGTTGTTAACATGCTTGCTTTAAGCTCCGGATGTCCCGGGTTCGATTCCCGGCGAGTGATGAAAAAATCACGGCTGGTTAATGTAAGGATCAATGAATTAACCACTCTTTATCCGTTGTAAAAAATGATTACGAAACTTCACTATGAAGCGGCCAAATCCCTCTATAAGATGTAGCGCCAGCGACAAAAAGAAAAAGAATTCCTGAAATCAGACCAAGTGGTTGTAACCTCAAAAACAGCTTGAAACTATAAAACTTAACAATATCAACCCTTAAACCTTATAACCCTAAAACTCATAACATCAAAATATATAACCTCAAAACTCATAAATGTCACAAAAAAATTATTATTTTAAATTATTCAATGTACAATGCGACAGTGTAAGTCAAAGAGAGTAAGGAACTTTTGCTGTTCAATGAAAACAAAGAAACATTTGGAAATGAAATAATTAACATAAGTTTATTTCACAAAATAAATATTTTTATATGTTGATTGTTTAAAAACGTAATATAAAATAATAGTTTTACACTAAATAAATTAAATCAATTAAATTTAATACTAAATTCAATTCAAAATTATTTAACACTAGAGGGTACAGCCCGTCCTAGGATGGATACAATTTTATGAATAACTTTAGTTATGTAATGTTTTGCTAATTATATTACACCTAATGGTGATGTTCTGCTGGTGTCCGTTGCTACAATCAGGATTTGACCATTTGTTATTTTTCTGTTTTAGCTGCTATTTTTAAGTCGAGTACAAGTAGGTCGAAATTAAAGACTTTTAAGGATGATTGTACCTTAAATTGACCTTAAACCAAAAAAATAATGGCTTTTAACATGTATTGGGGCATCACACAAAAACGTTATAGACCAACAAACTGGAAGAGTCTGGGCTTTTATTAAAATAAAAAAATTATTGAAAAAACAATACTAAAATGCCTCGGCCAGAATCGAACTTCAGGCCTTAGATGCTCCATTACAAATCCGCAACCCAGGTAACAAACTTGATTTAATTTTCATTGGTATATTGTTTCAAACATGCTTATACTCTTACTCTAAGCAGTTTATGGCAGTATGAAATATAATTTTTAATAAATTTATAGTAGTGTTTGCATACATTTAGGCGCATCATAAACTCTTACCACCTATTTTTTGCGTAATTACTGTAATAACTATAAAGCGCAGTATTTAATTTAAAGTCAAATATTTGGTCACTACATAAATAATAAAAAAATAATAATAAAACTTAAAAAACTAAAAAATTGGAAAGACAGAACTTTAAGGATAATTGAACGACCACCTTTGTAACCTTAGTTCGTTGCGTTACCACTAAAACCCAAACCACAAATGAAATCAAATTTAATTTTCATTGTTATTTTTAATAATAAATAAATGTATTTATTGTACTTTTAATAAATGTATTTATTGTACTTTAACAATAATTTAGTATTAAAAGGAAAAGCACAGATGGAAACAGAGTAAACGGAACAAAAGAACAAAAATAAAATGATGAAGCTGCTTCCATTAGGCAGAAAAACCTTTTAAATTTTTTCAAACAATTTCCATCTCATGCATACACATTCTATTTTGAGCAATAGCTCATTTACAATAAAATGTACAGCAAGAGGTGAAATAATATTAAAATTTAACAATAATAATAATAATATTAAAAATAAATTTAAAAAAACTACGTATTGCCCATCAATCACGCCACTCCAAAAATTTTGACTTAAATAATTTGGCCGATCCTAAACTCTTAATTTCCAATGGAATTGAATTCCAAAGAGAAACTCCCCTAACGTAAAAGGATTTGTTTAGCGACCTACAACTATTTTTGGCTGGAATCAGGCGGAAGTTTGAGGAATGAGACCTGCTAAAAAGTAACTTCCTATAAAGATAACAAGGCTTCTTAGTTTTGAGAAGTTTAAAAATAAAAAGACAAACGCGAAATTCGTAAAAGGTAGATAAACTACATCCTAAAACAAGGCTAGAGTAGGCAGAAATATGATCGAATTTCCTAATATCAAAAATAAACCTACCTAGTACATGCATTGAAACATCTTTGGAGAACGTTCATATTTTCCTGAAGCATACCGAATAAAACTACGTCACCATAAATAAAATGAGGAAGAAGATAAGACAAAAACATTTTTTTCCTAAACTGACTATCAGAAAATCCTACTACTTTATACAAACAACTAAGCATACCAAAGACCCTCTTACTAATACTAACTAAATGGTCACCCCAAGAAAGAGTTTTATTAATAACTAAGCCTAAATCTCTAACAGTATTTGAATACCTAATTAGCGAACCCTGCAGAAAAATACCAGGAAAGGACGAGGTGTCTAACGATTTTTTATAAATTATGATCGACTGAGATTTATTCGCATTTAAAACGAGCCTATTAGAGACCGACCAACTAGCGATATTACTTAAGTCTTCATTTATCAGAGAAATATTCCTATCAATAGAACCCTGATCTAAACGACTATTTTTATAAATTTGGACGTCATCAGCGAAAATGTGAAATGAACAATGGTGAATAGAGGATTCTATGTCATTAATGTACATAGAAAACAATAGAGGACCCAGCACTGAACCCTGAGGAACGCCGGAAATTACAGGAAGGAAATCAGACAAAGAATTGTCGAAAAAAACTGCCTGAGAACGATTAGAAAGATAGTTAAAAATTAGTCTGGCAGCGGAAACCGAAAATCTAAACTGAGATAAGAGTTTGTTAAAAAGAATTCTGTGATTAATAGAATCAAAGGCCTTAGAAAAATCTAACAAAGTTAAAGAAGTCAATTCCCTATTATTCATATTACGCCTAATATCATCACATACATTTAATAACGCAGTAGAAGTGCTATGAAATTTTCTAAACCCAGATTGGAAGAAACTAATTAAACTATTGCTATTTAGATGCGATTGAATTTGAGTTTTAACAACTATCTCGAAAGCTTTAGAGAGAGAACTTAAAATGCTAATTGGCCTCAAATGGGATAGCTCTGAAGGATTACTAATCTTTGGGATGGGTATGATTTTACTTAGCTTCCACTGATCTGGATAGGAAGAGGATGTGAGAATAAAATTAAAAATATGTAACAAATATTTTGAGACGAAAGGGAAAACTCGTTTAACGAATTTTAAATTGACGTTATCCAGACCAGAAGATTCCGACTTAACATTCCAAATGGCAGACTGTAAATCCTCGAGAGAAATATTTGAAAACGAAAACGAATTAGAGGACGCATTAGAGAACAAATCGACGGTACTACTGCCCGAGTTCAAACTAGAGCAAAAATAACTATTAATATCATTGGGCTTAAACACCCCACTAGAACTACTCTTGCATCTGCCTAGGCCTAAATTACGAACATTACGCCAAAAAACCTTGGGAGGAAGGGAGGGGTCTAACTTGTCCTTAAAATAATTACGTTTAGCAATCCGAATTAACCCTACAACTCTATTACGAGACTGACTATTAGGATACCTTTTCCATAAACGATATTTACTAACTCTAATACTTATGGCATTCGAAACTTCCTGAGACAACCAAGGCGGAGATTTTGCTTTGAAAGTAACCTTTTTAAGCGGAACGCAGCTATCAAAGACCAAACTAATATACGAGTTGAAAAATTCTACTTGGGTAGTTGACGAACTAAGGCAAAAAATATCCTCCCAAGGAACCGAGTTACAAACTAAGTAAAGGCGGGAATTATCTATACTAGCAAAATCTCTAAAGCTAAAACTGTTAGGCTTAGGTGGAGAGTAACAATTCACAGAAAAAACTAAAAGATCATGATGGGATCCCATACCGAGAGACAACTGATTGAAAAAACAAATAGAGTTATCAGTAAAAGAGATGATATGGTCAATAAGGGAATAAGAGGCACCGCTAGCGGTTGGACAACAAAACGTCGGCGCCACAGTGTTGTGGACGGATAAATTAAGACTATTTAAAAGATTCAAATAATCACGAGGGAAGCCGGAATTTTGGAGTATGTATATCGAAATTGAAGTCACCTGATATATATATTTCATCGAATCTACAAGAGAAATAACTAAACAAACTTTCTAAGTCTACAAGGGATTTTTTAAATTGGGCATACGACCTCTTACTAGTTTTTGGAGGGTTATAGACGGTACCGAATAAGATTTTACGACCACTAATGAAAACGTTGACAAATAAAAACTCTAAATCCGATACTAACGATTCCGAAATAGAAGAAGGTATGGTAACTAATCTAGCCTTAATATGATCACCTACAAACATACATAAACCACCATAATTAAGGGGAGGTACCGTCCTATCTTTCCTAAATATATTAAAACCTTTGATGGCAAAAGCTGAATTAGGGATATTTGGATTTAGAAAGGTCTCAGAGAAACAAAGTATGTCCACTGGAGCGCCATTAAAAATGTGACGAATCTCGTCAATATTTGGGACTAGACTTTGGACATTCAAACTAACTACATTCAATAACGACCTATCAACTAACATGGATTTTAGAACTATATTGGGATAACTAAGCGACATAATCAAACTCAAAATCAAAATTTAGCGTACACACGACGTGGGCGTGATTGATACGCAATACTTACAAATAAAATTAAATAAATTTTGCTTCGTCCAGTTTCAAAATAAAAAGTTATATTTTGGTAAATTACAGACTGAAAAACAGAGTCTGGGCTTTCCTTAAGTTTATTATTATTATTATATATTCCAATCATTCCAGAGAAATCTTTAAGCGCGTAAATAATTCAAAGAAATTATGTTTACTTAGTTAACATTTTTATTCGTGTTGGTTGCTTTGGTTTACTTTATGGTTTCGAAAGAAAAAAGTTTTATAAAAACATTAATTGTCTAATACTGCCATCTTTATGCTTTAGGTTGTAACTACTTAAACGTTGTACAAATTTTATAGTTTTCAATTCGTTATGCCGCAATGAAAGGCCGTTATAAAATAAAAATAAATAATTAATGCGAAACTTCCTTGGTGAGAATCGAACTCGAAAGTTTATTTGAAATAGTTAAATATCGAATAAAATATCATAATTAGCCTAAATGTTGATTACCAGTTTCACAAAATGTAATATTGCATAATAGCCCCGATTCTGGAACGATAAAATCCATATTATTGTATGTTATTTTATTTCTTCGCTTCCCACCCCACATGAATTTGTGTTGAAAAAACAAAAATAATATAACATAACATAAAATTTTGAACCCAGAATCAGACCCAATATATTCATCGTTTTACAATACAAAATTTTATGCTTTTCAATTCATATTGAAATAATGAAATACGTTGGGGTAAACATCGAACTGGAAAATTTACGTTTCGAAATTTATTTGTTAACTGGTCAACACCTATATCACTTAGGCCACTCTATAATAATCCGCCATGTAAATTATAAATATAAGAAAAACGTTCCGGAGTCAGTGAATAGATTGGGTAATTATATATATTAGATAGTATAAATTAAGTAATCACAAAAAATTTATTTTAGTCGCTTTCTTTATTACAAAATCATTAATGATGTTTGGAAGGTCTAACAAGGGGACCTTTTGAACTGTCAAATTTAAAAAATTATAGAAACTAATCTAAGTTGTAGTACTCTGTGAGACATTACCGAAACCATTTTTTTATCGGCATACAAGCCTCTTTTAGGGATTAAAATCGGAATGATATCAAAAGGCCGAATGTCGAAGGGCCGAAATGTATCGAAGGGCCGAATGGGTCGAAGGGCCGAATTTTTACTATTCACTAATTTACATCACTAAATCACAATGAAATTATTTTATTCGTCTAAATAGAATTTTCCTTCACTCTAACGAATATTTCTAAAAACAAAAAAAAAAACAAAAAAATTCGGCGCTTCGATCCATTCGGCCCTTGAAATTCGGCCCTTCGTCCTCATTCCTTAAAATTACCCCTCGCTTAAAAAAATATATTTAAATCTTAAAACACAAAACCTATTTTTTAGAAAAATTAGCTCCTTTACGATTCGTTTTCTTCGTTATGTTTTGAATGTCGTACTCGCTCTCGTTCTATTTTAATCAAAATATAATCATATAAAATTATAGTGCCACCATGATTCATTTAGTAAGTCCTGCAGTTGCGCTTGCGCCTGTATGTTCATTGTGAATGTGACTGTTGAGACGTGTAATAACGTTGTCGTCACATTCGTTCCTCGTTTCCTTCTTCTTTACCAATATGTATAAACTAAAGTTATTTTATAGGTAAACAAGGGAGAGAGAATATGATGTGATGAATACACGTCTAAACAGGGTGAATGTTATATTCTTAGACGAGACCATACAATAGAATGGACCGCTAGCGAAGTGACGTTTCCATATAAAATTGTAAAGTAGCCTGTCTCCAACATAAGCAGCGCAAAGTAGCCTTGTGACCGATAGGGTATAATCAAAATTAGTACCCACAGATGTCACTACAAAATTCAGTAGATACATTTAGTACCAACAGAAGTCACTGCAAATTTAAATTTACTTATAAATAAAATAAAAAACGATAATTCAAAAAAATTATTTTATTGACCCATTAAATGGATAATTTTATTGAACTTTGTTCTAACATAAGATTTATTATTTAGATTTATAAGATTTACGATGGATGAAGTTGCAGTGACATCTGTTGGTATAAACAAATCTACTTAATTTGGTAGCGACATCTGTGAGTACTAATTTTGATTATACTTGCTATAGTTACCCTATCGGTCACAAGGCTACTTTGCGCTGCAGATGATGGAGACAGTTAAAAGCCATTGCTGGTGGTCCATTATATTATATGGTCTAAGGTTATATTCTATTTTTTTCTTTTAAATTTTTTTCTATTTTTATGTTACTACTATTGTGAGAGAGATGGCTAAATGGCAGCGGAATATTTGTATTCATTTAACGTGATTCAAAAAAAATTATTGATTGTTTGTTGGTTACATTTTTTTTTGTATAAAATACATCCGTGCACCCCAGCACCCCCGCTTGGCGCGCCTCTGAAACTACAAACCCAAAATGCAGCAAAAAACAAAAAAACTTACACGCAAAACTCAAACTTCAATCTCGGAGAGTTTTAGCTCTACTTCCATACGTCCATCAATTTGTTACCTCAAAACCCATAATCTCTATACCCCTGAAGTCCCATAACCCTATAATCCCAACATCCTATAACCCTAGTAATCCAAAACCTCATAACTCTATAAAGCCTAAACCACATAACCCTACAACTCTTAAATGCGACAAAAAGTACTATGAGGTGGACAGTTAAAACTCCACGACACCTCATCTTCATAAATCCATCAACTTTCAACTTGTAACCCTATACCCGCATAACCCTATAACCCTAAAATGCAACAGCAAATGTACTTGCACGTAAGACTTCAGTTCTGAGTCTGACAGTTTTGCCATGTGTTGGCATCCAGATCACCTCCACGCGGTGACGGTGGGCAAGCTGCGGGAGTTGTTCGGCGATCCGGCAAAGTCCCTGGATCATGGCACTCATGCCGTCATGGTCGGCACACGGAAAAGTATGATGCAGGGAGCCGGAACCCCAGTATCGGCGGCTGGTCAGGGTGAGAAAGCGGACCCGCATGCGTCGTCATCAAACGACCGCAGCTCTACTTGGGGGCTAACTTGGCCTTTGATGAGTATAATGTTTCAAGAAAGACATCATGCAATAATTGCATAGACTCTTTCTGCGTTTTTTGTGGAATATGTTGTGAGTAAACTTAGAAAGTTATTCACAGATGTTCTTAAAAGTAGATACCAGGAGTTTTTTGGTATAGAAACAAGTGGAATGATCAATCATTGGACTCCAAAAACGATATGCTTAAGATGCTCCTTGCAACTTAATAATAAAAAGAAGCGGGCATTTGCTTCCCCAGTGATCTGGCGGGAACCAAAAAATCATGAGAAGGATTGCTATTTTTGTTTAACGAAAGTTTTTGGGCACAACCGAAAAACAAAATCTTCGATTTCTTATGCAACTGTTGAATCTATGACTTGTCCTACCAATCTTGAAGCTGAATAGAGTAACTAAAGTAATACTACTAGCGACGAATATAAAAGTGCAATGGAAATGTCGGATATCGAAGCTTATGACCTCGCTGAGGATATACAGATGAACGATGAAATATCAGAAGAATCAGGATACGCGACTAATAAAAGTCCCAATGGGTTCTCACACGAAGAGCTTAATGACTTGTTCCGAGATGCTGGACTTTCAAAAAAAAATTCTGAACTAACGGCGCCAATATTAAAAGAGAAAAATTGCCTAACGTCGTATAACTTTTTATCGCGAAAGAGATATCCAATTAGTTTACTGTAACAATATTGAAGGACTAATAAATGAGTTCGAAAACACGTAGTTTAAAAGCAGGCTTGCTACATAATAGCATCCATCTTGTTCCACTACCTGTTGGATTGTGTTAAATGAGGAGTACCACAACCTTTTCTTCCTACTCGAAAAATTAGATTACGCTAAACACAAGTGAAAAATATGTGGACATTTAAAAATAATGACAATTTTATTAGGTCATCAAAGTGATTTCACTAAACATCCATGTTTTCTATGTGAACGGAACGCAGCCGACCTCGCGCCGAACATTACGTGAAAAAGGATTGGCCAACTAGAAACAATTTAACTCCAGGATCTAAAAATATCATAAAACAGAGTCTAATACCAACAGATAAAGTAATGAAAACTATGGAGAGCAAAGTTTTTATGTATACATATTAGAAAAGTTTCTTAAACTGTCTGATGCGAAAATAAGAGATCGGGTTTTTGATGGACCACAAATTAGAGAACTTTTGAAAGGCAATGAATTCGAAAAAAGAATGACTAAGGTGGAGAAAGCAGCTTGGCAAAGTTTTAGAGACGTTACGAAAAAATGTCTAGGAAATAGGAAAGGTCCTAATTACGTGACTGTAGTTGAAAATATAGTAAAACATTTTAAAAATATGGAATTCCGAATGAGCCTAAAGCTTCACTTTCTTCATTCTCATATTGAGTAATATCATAGAAGAATTACTAAAGAAGCATATTTTGTATGAGTCAAAGATACCTAAGAAAATAATTTCAAATATTTTAAATTCAGTTTTTGAAATTTTATGAGACACAGATAATAATTTCTATTTGCCTCTTTTTATCATTCATGTTTTAAATATACAAAACGAAATGTTTTGAAAATAATTGAAATATCTACAATTCTACGAATACAAATACTAGAAGCCACACCCCTTACAATTTTTGTTAATTTTCTATCATTTAGATTTTGCCTTTGTATAAGCAAAACCAAAATAAAACACAAAATTATGAATCGATTCAGAGTGTGTGACGAAACGACTACTAGACGAATATCGTGAATTTGATTTTTTTTTTTTGAAATAGAATAAAGTGTTTTTAATTGTTGGCATTTTGCTTTATAATTCCTTAAGAATAATTTGGCAAAAAGTAATTACTCTAAAATTTAAACGAAAATTTAAATTCTGAAAAATGAAGATTTAATAATCTTCCTTTTCCAGAATTATGTGTTGAAATATTCTGCGAAATGGAGACTTTCATTCTAACTTTAATATTAAATCTCCATTTTCCAGATAATTTTAAATGTTCATTTTCAAGAGAAAATATTTGTATTAATTCCAGCGCGCGGCTCTTAATTGGCCATATTCATTTTTTTAAGAATCACATTTCCATCGTTTGTCGAATTTCATCATAATCGGTTAAAAAATAGCCAAGTTACAGGCTAATCTCCCATATTCAAAAACTTCTTCTGAAAATCATTTTACAGTCAGTCGCATTTCCATCGTACCTGTCGATTTTCATCAAAGCTGTTTTTAAAATAACCAAGTTCCATCAATTTCATCTGAAAATCATTCAATAATCCCATTTCCGTCTTAGGTCTCAAAAATCATAATAAATTAAGAAATAGCCAAGTTATAGGCCAATTGGCCCTATTCCAAAAGTATATCCAAAAATAATTTAAGAATTCCATTTGCATCATATATACCTGTCGAATTTTATCATAATTGGTAAAGAAATAGCCAAGTTACAAGCTTTTTAGGCATATTCTAAAACTTCACATAACAATAATTTAACAATCCTATTGCCACCGTACCTGTCAAAATGTATCATAATCCCAAAATAAATGGCCAAGTTCTAGGTAATTCGCCATATTCCAAAAATGTATTCAAAAATCATTTAACAATTCCATTTACATCGTACCTGTCAAATTGATATAATAGCTTTTTGGATTAAATGTGCATTTATTTGCCTTTCAATTTGTTTTGCCATACGAATACGATATTTGCCAAATATGCAAATTTGCCAAAGATATTTTGATGAAACGTAATTTTGTCAAATGTCGTTTGTTACTTAAACGGGTCCCTTAATGAGAACATTCTTATTTTAGCAAAAATCAAATGTTCGAATATACAAGTATATTCAAATAAATATAAGCGGAATACAAAATAGCACATCGCTAGAAGAAAATGTACATGATTAGATTATTATGAATCGATCTATGATCGCCAAACAAAAATATTTTTAGGTTGGAGCATAATGTTGCTTCAACCTACGTTTAAAGCTGTCTTTACTTAAGTAAAAGTCGAACAAATGGGCGATTTTATGAAAACTCTTCGACAACATGTTTACCGGTTCATTGTCACCATAGTTTGAGTTATGATCTCTTAAATTCCTACTCGATGCCTTTAATTTAATTGATTCCAGTATGGATGGTGCATCGATTTGATCAAGTAAAATATTTCCAATAAACGAACACTTTAAAAGCTCTCGTCTATTTTTCAGTGTCGTCATTTGATAGGTTTTCCATCCAGTAGCATATAATGGTAATCGCTTCAGGTTGACGTGGTGCGGTAAGTCATGGTCGTAATCCCATCCGTCTTTACACGTTATATACCGTATAAACTTTTTTTGGACACTCTCGATTTTTCTGATAGGTTCGTCGTAAAAAGGACACCAGATGTTGACAGCGTACTCAAGTTGAGATCTGACGTAGGCATAATACAGGATCTTGATTGTCTCGAGGACATGAATACCCCCAGTCCAATGCTTAATAAAACCAAGCATGGAATTGGCTCTAGCAACGCATTGCTCAATATGCTTAGTAAAGCACATGTTTTCAACGAAAGTAACCCCTAGGTCTTTAATCTCAAATACTTTTTGTAAAAGTATGCCATTTATTTGATATTGTTGTGTAACAGGGTTAACTTTTCGATGGAACGATAAACTCTTACACTTGTTGATGTTGAGACTGAGGAGGTTAGACTCACACCATTTCGCTAGATTGTCGATGACCTCTTGTAGCTTATGTATGGGTATCGCCGATGGTTTCTACTGTTTTAAGGATTTTGAGATCATCTGCAAACATTAATACCTTAGAATGTTGTATTACTTCAGTAACGTCATTGATGAAAATTATGAAGATCCAAGGACCAACATGAGAGCCTTGTCGTGCTCCTGAAGTAGCTTGAATTGATTCTGATCTTCTATTACTAAGCTCAATATACTGTATGCGATTACTCAAATATGATTTAAACCACGCAACAAACTGTTTAGAAAAACCGAATCTGTATAACTGTTCCAACGTTTTACAGTGACTGATGGAGTCAAAGGCTTTGGCAAAGTCAGTATACACCACATCAACTTGCTTATGCGCATTTCAATTTCTTTAATGGTGTTGCTGGTAAATTCAATAAGATTTGATGATGTTGATCTTTTGGGTATAAAACCATGCTGACACTGTGAGATGAATCGAGGAACCAAAGATCTGAATGAGTTGCATACTACCAGTTCAAATAATTTGGGTATTGAAGACATGATGTAATTTCTCTGTAACAAGAGCCATCATTTCTTGCTCCTGTAGTAGCTTATTATGCAGACTATTGTGGTTCAATAAAATAAATTGTGTTGAATGTCGGATTAATACTGGCTTTACACCGCAGATAGTATAATAGCAAAATAGTATAATACTACTTTGCTATCCGGTGTAAAACGGATGTTTTGATAGTATATAATTTTTCGTCATTTTTGACAGGATTTCAATACTTTGGTCTTTTTAGACCGAAGTAATATATAGTTAAACGTGTTTAGTGCATGCAAATCAAATTTAGCTTATACACAAGTACACTTAAATTCATCATTTGTTATTCAATACGAATACAATGAATATTTATTTAATAATTATTACAATTTTTTTTTTGTTTAATAAATTAGTTTATCATTTTGATTTTGCCTCCATTCATCTAAAAACTATAATATTACATTCGGAGTCGCAAACGTACCTACATTTAAACTCTATTAGATGAAGAAAAAAATGCAACAAAAACATAAGCAGTAAAATAATCAAAATACAAAAAGGCGAATGACCTGTTCTACTATGCGATTCATTAGTATTTGTGATGAGAAAATTTAAGGTAACGTTTATGTTTGTTGTAATATAAAACCAAGGAAAATTATTTTTTTGAATTTTCTTTTTATCTTATTTAATTCAATTATAAATAACGTTTTATTTGATATAAATTTCATAAATAAATTCATAACTGTAATTCAAATAAATTCAATTAAACTTGATTCAATAGTATTTGTGATATACAGAAAAATTTAAAAATAATTAGTAAATCAATTATTTTCAAAATTATTTTTTACTAATTAAATAGTGAGTGAGTCACTTATAATTTGTAAACCATTGGAACATTTTTATTACGTCTCTATCACGTCTCGGAAGTGACCAAAAATTTTGTTCATAAAATCGCAGAGAATCTTATCCCACAAGGTTTTATAAGCACCCCATTACACATTTTTGGTCTTTCTATCTATATATATTCGACAAATAAAAACTTTGCCTTGGCCTAGGCAACTAATTATGTTCAATATTTTTATAAAATTTCGTGCCAAATTCTCCTTCTTGTGTATGGGAGCATTATTGCGCTGAAGAGCAAATTGAGGCTCGACTGTTTTTCAACAACTGCGAATACTGCCTCATTCATAAACCGAAATTGAACATTGACCTTGAAGTGTTGTAATTTATACAGCCACATAAACTTTTATTTCTTCCGCAAGAGATGCTAACGGAAGAAGTAACCACCGTATTTGATATTCTCTGTAGTACCAACATTTTTTTTTTCTCCATATTTTCTAATTAACGACAAAACGCACTAATTTTGACATAACAAGGTTCTCCAGAGTTCAATTGGTAATGCAATATAATTACGTTTACATTTTGTTTCCTCACAGTAAATCATATTCTGTTTGGCTATGTGTTCTATAAGCTACAACTCTTCAAGGCCAATGTTCAATTTCGGTTTATTGAATGATATAGAATTCTTATTTGTTGAAAAATTAGTCAGGCCTAAATTTTCTCTTCAGCACAATAACGCTCCCATACACTAAAAGTATCATTGCTTCGAAATTAAATAAAAATATTGAACATAAATGGTTGCTTAGACCAAGGCAGAGTTTTTATTTGTCCTTGCTGGGGTTTTAATGAAATCGGAAGGTATTCGCAATCTAGCAAGGCCAAAAATGTATAATGGGGTGCTTATAAAACCTTGTGGGATAAGATTCCCTGCGATTGTATGAACAAAATTTTTGGTCACTTCCGAGACGTGATGGAGGCGTAATAAAAATGGTCCAATGGTTCAAAAATTATAAGTGACTTAATCACTATTTAATTAGTAAAAAATAATTTTACAAATAATTGATTTACTAATTATTTTTAAATTTTTCTGCATATCACAAATACTATTGAATCAAGTTTAATTGAATTTATTTGCATTACAGTTATGAATTTATTTATGAAATTTATATCAAATAAAACGTTATTTATAATTGAATTAAATAAGATAAAAAGAAAATTCAAAAAAATAATATTCCTTGATTTTATAT
Organism: Tipula helvola; assembly: GCA_963556165.1. Lineage (NCBI taxonomy): Eukaryota > Metazoa > Arthropoda > Insecta > Diptera > Tipulidae > Tipula > Tipula helvola. The sequence goes on along the minus strand of OY744481.1, from coordinate 186,976,260 downwards.
TACAACAAACATAAACGTTACCTTAAATTTTCTCATCACAAATACTAATGAATCGCACGTATGATAGAAAATAAAATACATTAATAATTTTGCATTTACATTTATACGTACACGTGTATTATCAATCTGACTTTATTACGATGATTTATTTCTTACATTTCGCCAAACAATCGGATTCGGATCATTCATTTTATTATTTTTTGTTTTGATAAAAAAGCACAGAAAGAGTCCGCATATCGAAATTAACTTAAACAGATCAGAAGTGGTGTGTGTGTGTGAGAATGCATGTTCAAAACCAACAAAAATGTTTATACAAGCCGTCTTGTTCGCTCTTTACACAGATCCCATCAAAAAAATGTACTCTATATTATTGGTTTTGACATGATAATGTCTTACACCCCATGTTCAGAAAATTGACACGAAATTTTGCCTTTCTGAAGATCAATTCTGAAGTCAATTTTTGCGTAAAGAAACAGTGGTAGTTAATTTATTTTAAATTAAAATAATTAATCTCCATATTAAAATAAATCTACAAAATACCGATTTACAGGGCTTGACTGCACTATAGCGAGAGATCGCCTCATCTGATTGGAGTAATTCTGGTGCTAATTTGTGCATAAAAGACTGTGGCAGATAACTTAGTTTAAAGTAAAATAATTAATCTCCACATAAATTTTAATTAAAATTACAAACGGCAAAATAACGATTTACAATGATTGAGAGTACTGTAGCGAGAGAACGCCTCTTTTGATCGAAGCAATTTTTTGTGAGTAAAGAAATTGTGGCGTATAATTTATATTATATTAAAATAGTTAATCTCAACATCTTATAAACGTTATCACTACTTTTACTACTTTTTTATATCTTAAGTTTTTGTACTGTATGGCTTGTATAGACATTTTTGTTGGTTTTGGCATGTTGCATGTTATATTCAAATGTATTTCATTTCGCTTGTGTAACCTTTGTTTGACACGATTACAAAATTACTTCTCGACTTCTCGCCAACACTTACAAACCGGGATGTGTATCAATTTTATCACGGGCTTTGTATGAAATAACAAACGACATTTGACAAAATTACGTTTCATCAAAATATCTTTGGCAAATTTGCATATTTGGCAAATATCGTATTCGTATGGCAAAACAAATTGAAAGGCAAATAAATGCACATTTAATCCAAAAAGCTATTATATCAATTTGACAGGTACGATGTAAATGGAATTGTTAAATGATTTTTGAATACATTTTTGGAATATGGCGAATTACCTAGTAACTTGGCCATTTATTTTGGTATTATGATACATTTTGACAGGTACGGTGGCAATAGGATTGTTAAATTATTGTTATGTGAAGTTTTAGAATATGCCTAAAAAGCTTGTAACTTGGCTATTTCTTTACCAATTATGATAAAATTCGACAGGTATATATGATGCAAATGGAATTCTTAAATGATTTTTGGATATACTTTTGGAATAGGGCCAATTGGCCTATAACTTGGCTATTTCTTAATTTATTATGATTTTTGAGACCTAAGACGGAAATGGGATTATTGAATGATTTTCAGATGAAATTGATGGAACTTGGTTATTTTAAAAACAGCTTTGATGAAAATCGACAGGTACGATGGAAATGCGACTGACTGTAAAATGATTTTCAGAAGAAGTTTTTGAATATGGGAGATTAGCCTGTAACTTGGCTATTTTTTAACCGATTATGATGAAATTCGACAAACGATGGAAATGTGATTCTTAAAAAAATGAATATGGCCAATTAAGAGCCGCGCGCTGGAATTAATACAAATATTTTCTCTTGAAAATGAACATTTAAAATTATCTGGAAAATGGAGATTTAATATTAAAGTTAGAATGAAAGTCTCCATTTCGCAGAATATTTCAACACATAATTCTGGAAAAGGAAGATTATTAAATCTTCATTTTTCAGAATTTAAATTTTCGTTTAAATTTTAGAGTAATTACTTTTTGCCAAATTATTCTTAAGGAATTATAAAGCAAAATGCCAACAATTAAAAACACTTTATTCTATTTCAAAAAAAAAAAATCAAATTCACGATATTCGTCTAGTAGTCGTTTCGTCACACACTCTGAATCGATTCATAATTTTGTGTTTTATTTTGGTTTTGCTTATACAAAGGCAAAATCTAAATGATAGAAAATTAACAAAAATTGTAAGGGGTGTGGCTTCTAGTATTTGTATTCGTAGAATTGTAGATATTTCAATTATTTTCAAAACATTTCGTTTTGTATATTTAAAACATGAATGATAAAAAGAGGCAAATAGAAATTATTATCTCCGTCTCATAAAATTTCAAAAACTGAATTTAAAATATTTGAAATTATTTTCTTAGGTATCTTTGACTCATACAAAATATGCTTCTTTAGTAATTCTTCTATGGTAATATGCTGAAAATTTAGGCGATTTTAGTGAAGAGCAGGGTGAAAGATTCCACCTGAATTTAATAGATCTTGAAAAGAGATATCAGGATGTTTGGGATAGCCATATGTTGGCAGACTATTGTTGGTCTTTGAAGAGAGACACGTCAAATCAACACAAAAGAAAAGCACGACGAAGGTTACTTACAAATAAACGAACGCGTTATCACTCTAAAACTGAAAACACATAAAAGGCTACTTACAAAGTCGTAAAGCTCTTCTTTGAGAATCATAAGAGGCGAGGGGACTCACGTAAATCAAGCACCCCAAATGGAACAGAAGTCTGCCACGTCCACGTCGTTGTTCTTGGGTATCGCTAAATGTAGGTTATTACAATGGAGGACATTTTGACCTTCGAATTAAAATTTTGGAGACCAAAAGTTTATAAGAAATAAGATTAAATATCTGGTTCAAACTTTCTGCAAAACTAGAATTAAATCTCGAGCATAAGTTTTGATTGTAGCTTTCTGAGATTACAGGCTCTTAAAGGCTCACTTGTAAGTTTTTTTGTTGTTATGGTTATGGGACTATATGGTTATGGGACTATATGGTTATGGAATTTCTGGGTTATATGGGATTATAGGATTATGGACTTTTGGTGTTATGGTGTTTTGAGGTATTAGGTTGTATGGAGTTATGGCCTATGGGGATGTGGAGTTATGAAATTGAATTCTACATGATTCGGAGTTATATTGTGACATGCAATTTCCTTATGTTACACTTCAGGATGGTGGGGTTTATGTGTTTGAGGTTATGAAATGATGGACGTATGGAATTATAAAGCTCTCCGAAACTGAGGTTAGAGTTTTGCTTGTCAGTTTGTTATTTTTTTGCTGCATTTTTGATTTGTAGTGTGTTGGAATTTGATATTTATGAGTTCTGAGGTTATAAATTTTGATGTTATGGGTTTTAGTTTATCGATCTCAAGGTTATTGAGCTATGAATGTATAGGGTTATAAGGTTTAAGGATTGATATTGTTGAGTTTAGTTTCAAGCTGTTTTTTGAGGTGAGAAAAAACGCTGACGTGATGGGGCACTCAGGTTTCGGATTCGGTTTCAGCGACCCAAATAACATATAATCCATTTGGTCTGATTTAAGGAGCCCTACACTCATTTTTTTGTGGCCCTATGTAATCAATTGACTTTTAGAGCGCACAACAAAAAACAACTCAGAACTACTAGAAATTATTATACCACTTATCAATTTCTGTAACAGTAAAGAGTGTCTAAGTGAAAAGGTAATTAGGGTGGCACATTTTTTAATTCTGTTTAAGTTTGATGGTACATTGATTTTTCAGAATTTCCCTGCTGTTTTAAAATGCGGACATTCTAGGGGAAACCTATTTTCGGTTAGTTGTAAGGAACACCATAAAATTTTCTTAAACCTACGTGAAATGTTAGTTAGAAAGCTACTTTTTGGAGTCAGTTTAAGTTTGAAATTTTCTGCTGTTCCTAAGATGCGCTAGAGGAAATTTATTTTAGGTTAATGCAAGCCTTTTTTTCGCTGGCAGAGCATCCCTTAGAAGTATTTGGCCGCTTCATGATGAAGTTTCATAATCATTTTTTCAACGGATAATGTTTTGATTAATTCATTGATCCTATATTAACCAGCCGTGATTTTTTCGTCACCCACCGGTAATCGAACCCAGGACCCCGTAACTTAAAGCAAGCTTGCTGACAACTGTGCCACCGGGGCGGTTTTAGGGCTTGTCTTAAGAAAAATCATAAATATTTTACCGAATCTGGAAGAAAAGTTGGTTAGAAGGGCATTTTTTTAAATCAGTTTTAGTTTGGAGGTGCATCGATTTTTTTCAGAATTTTCCTGCATTTCCTAAGGTACATTTACCTAACTGGTAGTTAGCATTTTTGCACTTTTTTGAATTCCGTTTTAGTTTGGTGGTAAATGGAGTTTCCAGCATTATTTTTATATGCCTATTTATGCCTAGATTTATGAAAATCTTTATGATTTTTCTTTAGACTAGGCCTAGGCTAACTCAAAGTAGGTATCCGCTAAAATGATCTCATTTTAAAAACATCAGGGAAATTCTAGAATACATATGTATGTGCCATCCTAACTAGCTTTTCACCTAGTTTTGGGTACATCTTTAAGATTTTCCTTTAGACCTATGCTCAAAGTAAGTTTCCGCTTGAGTGACCGTATTTCAGGAACAGCTGGAAAATTCTGGGAATTCGATGTACCGCCAAATTACAATATAACTAAATTCAAAAATGTGCAATCCTACACACCTAGATTCGTTAAAGTTTTTATAATTTTGTTTTTGGTTAGGCCTAGGCTATAATAAGTTTCACTTAGAATAATCAAAATTTAGAAAATCGAAGACTTCTATACTGGAAAAGGATAACACAGAGTTGAAAATATAAATTCAAATTCCACCTTTTTGTGTTATATTCCACCAATATGTTTATTTTGTTTGTATTCCACCTTTTTGTGTTACCTTTTATATGTTACTTACTCGTACACTAATTTATTCATAATTATTTAGGAATTGGAAAAATTTCACGCTTCTGTACAAATACGTGAATATTTTCCTAACAGAAGATTTTAGTAATAAGCAGTTTGTGTTAACTTTTAGGCCCATTCGAGTATCGAATAGAGGGGTTGCAGTGGAAGAGAAAAGTGCCAAATAGATTTTCTCAAAAACGGGACCGACGATTTTTTTGTTATGTTGACGATAAATGTGACAATTCATCATCTACTTGTTCACAAAATTTGAAGTCGATTGAAGCATTGCGTGGGGGTCATTTTAACAAAAAGGAGTAATATAAATTTGTTTATCTCTTTACCGAGGTAATGTCGAACTTTCCGAAGAAATATTTTTCTACAGTTAATACCAACAATTGTCCCCTAGGTGACTTTATTAGGATAAAATGAATAGATTGCCGTGTAATATGGAATTTAAATTTCTAAATTTACCTAAAATACTTTGCTGGTGGCAAATAATATCGTCAAAATTTACAAATAATTATAACTAGTAAACTTTTAAATATAGCATGATATTCCTGTTTCTATGACTCATTTGCTGCATTTATACCACAGCTAAATTAGCTCATTAGTTAATGGTGTAAACGCGACAGCTAGCTCAGCCAGCTAAAACAGCATTGCTATGAAAACGACATTTGTAGCACTGGAGTGTGTTCATAAACTCTACATTGTAACAATATTGTTAACAATGACAGTTCTAAAGCGTTCATAAACTTCGATTGTAACCACAGCAACGTGCTTTTTGTTGTTCATAAACCCAAACCAAAATTTCCCCTTATTGTTATAAACTTCATTTACAACTCTACTCAATAGTGCCTTTTTATCTGTCAGAACTCAACAATAAAGCGAATATAAACTAAGTACGAAAATTAATAACCAGCAAACACAAATGAATCCAGGGAACTGAAGGAAAATATTGAAAAACTGAAATTTATTTTTGAAACTTTAGACAATTGTCCAGTTATTTTCACAGAATTTATTAATGAAGCCAGAACTAGTAATTCATTACTATCTTCCTCCATCTTGTACCTGCAATTTTATCTATTCGGTTTTTATACTTTTTAACTCTGCAATTCATGCTCTCTTAAATATTGTTGTGACATTTGTAACATTAACGTTGTTAAGGTCTACGTCATTCGTACAATGACAGTTGTAACAATATTGTTACAATGTAGAGTTTATGAACACACTCCTGCTAATTTAGCTGAGGTATAAACACAGCATATGCGACTTCTATTCCCCTTTCTAAGCTGCGTTTATACCACTGCTAAACTAGCAGTGCTACAAATGTCAGTTTCATAACATTGCTGTTTTAGCTGGCTGAGCTAGGTATATGTCGCGTTTATACTGTTGCTACAGTAAGTTGTCATTTGGGTTTAGCATTGCTAATTTAGCTGCGGTATAAACGCAGCAATTGACATTCTGGTATTTTTGTGACGTTTTATTGACATTTTATGGCATTTTAATCATTGAAATTTCAACGACATGTTGATCGATACATTATTTGTGAATTGCTTTAATAAAATCGCCTTTAAAGGTATTATTTCTGAGTAATAAATTCTCTTGATAGAAATTGATCTTGAGTTTGAGCAGCATTTTAAAACTTTCCCGATTTGGTTGAAACTTCATTGAACTGTGGCTGAAACCACCAATATTTGTAACTATGTAAACGTTGATTTTCTTTGGTTCCGCTCTAAACGATTGCGCCATAGATATAAGACAATAGTAATGAATCAATTTTCACTTACGAACAAATACGATAAGGTATTTTCAAGGTATTTCTTCTTCTGTCTACATATTAAAGTTAAAAAATATTGGATTGGGCTTGAACATTTTCATCAATAAATGCAAACTAAAACACTATCTATGAAAGACTGATAGTTTGGAATATCTTTGACTGACAAATAATACCATAATTGGCATCGAATAATTTAAAATTTTAACCAAATCGTTTCAGTTTCAGTTTCAATAGATCTCGTGCGAATGTTGCAAAAATTAATCGAAAATGTTTGAATCGTGAAATGGGTAATCCTAATTAGAAACAGCATTTGGTTAGAAAAATGGTTCGAAAGTTGTCTTATTGTTGTTCGACCCAAACATAAATCAAATTTGTTCAATTAATATATTTTGTTATCAATGTCAAATTTCAATGTTAGTTATGTATTAAAGATGGGTTTTTACTCATATATTGTCAAATTTAATAAAACCCAAATATTCGGTTTATAGAGCTGTGCTTTATCCTGACACAAACATATACATATAAGATACCGTGCCTTGGTACAATGGATAAATGATCAAAATTGATTTTTATCCAAATCTTCTAAATCCATTTTCTATTAAAATATGGATATAAACCCCTCGCCCTCGTAGATTTCGTTTGTAAATGAAAATCTATCCGTCGTATATGGGTATGTAAATCATTTTCCCGATACATATTTAATCGGGATGTATGGTTAACGAAACAGGGATTCGAGATTTTGGTTGTGTTTTGTGTTACTTGAATAAATTGTTACGATTATGTTTGTACATATGTACAATGTGTGTAGAAAAAAATTAAAATTTCTAGATTTAATATAGAATTTGCTTGGTTTGAAAGAATATTTGATTTATTTTGTGATAAATCTGTATTTCTTCGTAACATTTCTTTATTAGTGCTATGAATTTCCCGATTTTTTGATTTTCAAAATTCTCATTACAAAATATTGGTATTTTTAGAAAACAGGGGTGCTTTTACAGTTTTCTTCTCCAGATTAGCTTACAATAAAGCCAATTTCTTATAATCTCATGCTAATATAGTTTAACATAAATTTATTTGGCCTTTATTACCGATGTGAACCTAACACAAAGACTTAAATCAGTTTTTGTTTAGTTACGGATAATTCTGAAAACTGCCTTTCGAAATTTAATAATAAAAAAATTTACAAAAACTTATCGTAAAAACTAAAAATTAAAAGTTTTTCTCAAAAAACAAAAAATCTGTAGTAAAGTGCTAAACCCATTGAAAAACGAACAGAAAAGCGGCTCCGGGAATTCCATTCAAAACCATTTCAGTCAAAAACAGAAAGGAATTTCAGTCAGAAATTAAAAGGCAACTCTCTCAAAACAGTTTTAGACTGAAATGCCTTTTCAGAAGGAAGTTCGATCAAAAAACTAAAAAGCCATTCAAGTAAAAACTTTCCTGACTGGAATCCTTTTTGGATTTGTGCCTGAAATACCTTTTGAAAAGGTGATTCAGTCAAATAGTTTAAAATTGCAAATATGTTGTAGAAAGTGAAATTAATATTATGGGTACGTCCGAAACGGTTTTAAAATATTCTGAAAAATGCAGATTGACGGTCTAATATTAAAAATAAATCTCCATTTTCTGGAAAATGGAAGCCAACCTACCAAAAGTTATTCCAGTACAAAAATATGTGACTGAAGAAGGTTGTTCGGCTCTTTTCAGTCAAACTGTTTTCTGACCGAAACACCGTTTTTTTTTTTTTAATAATTATAACAGAAATTCCTTTCGTTTTTTGACTGAATTGTTTTTGACAATGTTCCCGGAGAACAATTTTACCTGTCATTCCTTTTTAGCTATTTGACTGAATCTCCTTTTCAAAACGTATTTCAGTCACAAATCTAAAACTAGTTCCAGTCAAAAAGATTTGACTTGAATGCCTTTTTAGTTTTTTGACTGAACTTCCTTCTGAAAAGGCATTTCAGTCTAAAACTATTTTGACAAAGTTTCCTTATAATTTTTGACTGACACTCCTTTCTGTTTGTGACTGAAGTGCCATTTCATCAAAGAAACCAATCTAACAAAAGGAATTCCAGTCAAAAAATTGATGACTAAAATTCCTTTCAGGTAGGTTGTTCAGTTCAGTCCACATAATATACAAAGGGCATTTCAGTCAAACTGTTTTGTGACCAAAATACTTTTTTTTAGACTTAATTTCCTTTTTAAAAGGAGTTTAGTCATAATATTTGTATGGGAAATTTTATGACTGGAACGCCTTTTATTTTTTTAATGAAAAGTTTTTGACTGGAATTTCCGGATGCGAGAAAAACTGCATTTAGTTAATTATATTTCAAATCTTATATGAGGTTTATATACAAAAACTGTTACTTTAACATGAGTTATAGTTGTAGTAACAACTATAAATTCAGACCTAAATTTTGTATAAAGCACGGATTCGATTTCTGTGTGAATTTTGTTTTTTTGTAATAATTTTGGCGTGAGTGAAATAATTTTCTCTTTCATATTTTGTAATAAGTTCGTTTGCTGTCCGAATACTGATATAATTTTGACAGATATTGTCTGTCTGTTTATCTGTTCGGTACAAATTTTGCAATCGATTTTAAACTAACTTCCCGATGAGCTAGAGACTTCAAACGTATAGCTAAATATACAGTATGTACAATGTTTATTTGACAAGACAAGAACAAATAAAATAAAAAAAATATTAATAGATTAGTGCATTAGTGGCAATTTCTACGATGGTCAAGGAGACCCAACACAAGCGACGCCTAGATAAGGCGAAGCAAAACAATCAAGAGAAGCTTCAACAGGAATTGGGGTTCTTGATACATCTAAAGATAGGTCTCGGGATCTGTGATTATTGTGGCAAAGCGCATTTATATTGCTTGATAATTTCCATATATTTCATTGAAAATTCGAATTTTTTTGAATATTATCAGCAAACTCTGAGCTACAAAAATCTAAAATTTCAATATGTATAGGACGGGAGTATGGTTATGTCGGGAGTTTTACTGTTAAAACTTCGAGTCAAAGAGTTGATGTTTTATTGTGTAAAAATCTGTATGGCTTTAATTATTATCGAACTGTATAGCTTCAACTAGGGGCTCAAGCTGCTCTTCACTTATGACAAATAATGTCGGTTTGTTACGGGAGATAAAAGTGCAGGAGCAGAATATTGTGGTTGTCAGGAAAAGGGAATCATTGGAGTCATTAGGAATGGGGACAGTTGAAAATGGAAATTTAGTTTTAAACGATGTTTTGTATGCTCCTAATTTAACCAAAAATTTACTTTCTGTCAACGCTATATTAGAGAACGGAGGAGAAGTGCGATTCTCGAAAAATTTTGATCTAATTACGAAGTACGACGATTTTGATCTTGAGGGGATAAAACAAAACAACGGATTATATTTGTAAAGAATCAAAATCAGCAAACAGTATTGATATCAGAAAAGAAGTCGAAAGCGATGGAATGACATCGTGAACTATGCCATATTAGCACCAAAAATATGAAACATCTCTCAAAGCTAACTGAAGGATTCGAGAGCAAGGATTTAGATGCCTTTGATTCAATCTGTGATACGTGTATGGACGCAAGGCTAACGAGACATCCGTCTAAAATAGTAAGATTAAGAGCTGAAACAAAACTGCAAATAATTCATACCTGCCTTTATTGTCCCTGGTATACTACTTGATTATACAATTAGTCATTCATACTCCTCAATTAAACGGGAAAGCGGAACGTTTTAACAGTAACTTAATAGACAAAGCAAGATCACTAATTTTTGATTCAAAATTAAATAAGAATTTATGGGGGAAACACTTCGTATTTCAAAGTATCTGTTAAATCGAAATGCGACTGAATTAATGGATACATCTACTGTAAAAAAGTGAACTAAGAAAATCCAATCTGTCGACATTTTTGGAAAATACGCATACAGAAAATTTCAGGAAATCTGAAGAAACTGGACATTCGAAATAGTAAATTCATATTTGTAGGATATGGATTGAACGGTTACCGATTATGGGATCCAGTGAAACAACACATTTTGTAAAACACACACATTTTGTACCGATTTTGTAAACAAAATAAATTTTAGCAGAAATACGATCAGTACCATATCAGTTTCCGATTTAAGCGAGACTAAGACAAATGTAACCGAATCTATAACGACCATAAATAAAAGTCACCACGTGGATAATTTCTCCACACTTTTCGTTTTAAATCCTACAAATATTTTCATAGGTAATAAAAATTCACAATCACAAATTGTCAGGACAATCTGTGTGGGGTTAGAAATCTGTATGGGGTTAGGAATCTGTATGTGGCTAGGAGAAATTAGAAACTGAAATAAACCTGAAATTTGCCAAATGTCTTTGTCATAATCTCATCAATGTTTAAAATTGATTGCAAAATTTCACACACACACACAAGACTAAAAAGCAGAAAATAATTATTTAAATAATTTTTTTTTAATAAATTTTAAAAACGTGTAAAACGGACTAAAACGTATAAAATAATTTCTCCTAGCCACATACAGATTTATAACTCCACACAGTGGGGTCTGAGCGAATATAAACCGTAATTAACACGCTGGCACACAGAACTTACATGGTCATTCCAAGTAAGTTTTGAATTCAATAGTAATCCTAGGTTATCAACTGTTGGAACAAATGAGATTATATCATTGTTTAAAACGAGCACAGGTGCAATATTATGTGAATTATTTCTAGTTAGCAATAAAGCTTTACTTTTAGTTGGATTAATGGAAAGTGTATTATTTTTGGCCCATGAAGAAATATACCTAAGATCTGCATTAAGTTGAATCACGACCTCCTCCACTTTTAACAAGTCACCACCAATATACAGTTGTAAATCATCAGCGTAAAGATGAAATCGACAATTTAAAATATGACAAGGTAGATCATTTATGTAAATGGAAAAAAGTAAAGGGCCCAAAATTGACGCTTGAGGTACTCCAACAACTACATCACTCATGTCAGAAAGATCCTCGCCAAGCTTTACAAATTGTTTTCGATTACTCAAATAAGAATGAAGCAACAAAATAGCAGAATTGGAAAACTTATAATGTAACTTTAACTTTTGAAGCAATAAGATATGATTAACACAATCAAATGCTTTAGAAAAGTCCAATAGGACTAAAACTGCAAAAGAATTAGCTTTGTCTAATATAGCAGATAGATCATCAACAATATGCACATGTGCAGTAGTAGTACTATGGCCAGATTTGTAACCAGATTGGAATTTGCATAGGTAATTATATCTATTGAGGTGCTCAAGAATTTGTAGCTGCATAATTTTCTCCAGGACCTTAGATAGGGCAGGCAAAATACTAATTGGGCGAATGTCACATATATTGGAGATTACATCCTTCTTAGGTAGCCACCTTCCACACATCAGGAAATACTGATTTCGTCAAACATTGATTAATGATAAAAGTGATTTGTGGCAGAAACAAATCAATAAATAATTTTAGTACTTTGAAGTTGACCATGTCATATGCCATCGAATCCGACTTAATTGTGCGAATTGCATTCAATACCATAAGATCATCGACACAATCAAAAGCAAAACCAAAACTATCACAACTAATAAAATCATAATCGGGTAAAGGCAAAACACCTAGCGATTCGTTAAGTTTACTGATCCCTGCCAAAATTTCTTCAGCAGAAAAGTCAATGACTGCTTCGGTTGATTTACATGAAATACCAAGTATTTTTAAATTGCTCCACGTTGTTTTAGCGTTATGCAAATTCCCAAATTAAAAAGTATTTTTAGCTTGATTGATGCATTTGTTGGTTTTATTCCTAAAATACAGGGTGTTCGGCACATGGACCGACATAATTTTTTGGGGAATTGGTTGGGTCATTAGCTAGTTTTCACCCATACGACCCTACGTCCTAAGTGACACGGTAACTGAGATATGAATTTTTTTCGTTTTTTATTTAAATTACCTGAAATTTCGCCTTTAAATCGTCATATTTTTTTTGTTTGTGATTGTAATAGCACGAAATAACTTTTATTGTATTCTGCAATGTATTTTTAGTCTAAATAAATCACTATTTGGTACAAATGGCTTCAAGAAAATAAATTATATGAGCTTCGAAAGTCTTGAAAATGTGTAAATGTATGAAAAATTTCTACTTCTAAATTCAATATAAAAAAACAAAAACATTATTTTGAACATAGGTTTGTTTTAAAAAGTTGTCTAGTTTATACTCTTTCCAACGGTATGCTACATGTTGGAGAAATTATTTATAGTATGGTCAAAATAAGAGATAGAAGTTGTCAGGGTCAAGAAAATTTCATTTTATCTTTATTATGTTTTTATTAAATATGATACACACATTTTTAAAATTTTTTAAAAACACTTGTTAAATATTTCGCAAAATTACAAAAGGTTTAAAAAATCACTCGATCGATTTCGGCTTATTAGGCCATCATCAGGAGTATCTACTAAACTGACTTAGTAGATACTCCTGATGATGGCCTAATAAGCCGAAATCGATCGAGTGATTTTTTAAACCTTTTGTAATTTTGCGAAATATTTAACAAGTGTTTTTAAAAAATTTTAAAAATGTGTGTATTAAGTGTGTTTCGCCAAGTGCCTACGGCAGAAAGTATAAGAAGTATTAAATATGAGTTATAATATTTGTTCGAATTGTTCTCCACTACTCCGTATGCATGAACGACACATTTTCCTTATTTCAAATGTTATTGTGCGAAGTCGCATTTCTCTTTTCATTATTTCAAATTGCAGCTGTAATTCGCTCCATTAAAATTTCTCGTGAGGGCACCTCTGTTGCATAAACCAATTCCTTTGCACGTCCCCAGACGTAACAATCGAGGGGTGTCCAAAGAAATTCCCAAAATTCCCAGAAAATGCCCAAGTATTTCCAAAAATTCCCAGAAAATGCCCAAGAATTTTTAAAAATTCACAGAAAATGCCCAAGAACTTCCAAAAATTCCCAGAAAATGGCCTTGAATTTCCAAAAACTCCCAGAAAATGGCCTTGCATTTCCAAATATTCCCAGAAAATGCCCAAGAACTTCCAAAAATTCCCAGAAAATGGCCTTGAATTTCCAAAAATTCCCAGAAAATAGCCCTGAACTTCCAAAAATTCGCAGAAAATGGCACTGAACTTCCAAAAATTTCCAGAAAATGGCCTTGAATTTCCAAAAATTCCCAGAAAATGCCTTGAACATCCAAAAATTCCCAGAAAATGGCCCTGAACTTCCAAAATTCCCAGAAAATGCCCAAGAATTTCCAAAAATTCCCAGAAAATGGCCCTGAACTTCCAAAAATTCCCAGAAAATGGCCTTGAATTTCCAAAAATTCCCAGAAAATGGCCATGAACTTTCAAAAATTCCCAGAAAATGGCCTTGAACATCCAAAAATTCCCAGAAAATGGCCCTGAACTTCCAAAATTCCCAGAAAATGGCCTTTTTTTTTTTTTTTTTTTCGCTGGAGCTACATCCCATGGAGGGATTTGGCCGCTTCATTTTTGAAGTTTCGTAATCATTTTTACAACGGATAATGAGTGATTAGTTCATTGATCCTTACATTAAACCAGCCGTGATTTGTTCATCACCCGCCGGGAATCGAACCCGGGACCTCCGGAGCTTAAAGCAAGCATGCTAACAACTGTGCCACCGGGGCGGCAAGAAAATGGCCCTGAACTTCCAAAAATTCCCAGAAAATGGCCTTGAATTTCCAAAAACTTCCCAGAAAATGGCCCTGAACTTCCAAAAATTCCCAGAAAATGGCCCTGAACTTCCAAAAGTTCCCAGAAAATGCCCAAGAACTTCCAAAAATTCTCAGAAAATGGCCTTGAATTTCCAAAAACTCCCAGAAAATGGCCTTGAATTTCCAAATATTCCCAGAAAATGGCCTTGAACTTTCAAAAATTCCCAGAAAATGGCCTTGAATTTCCAAAAAATCCCAGAAAATGGCCCTGAACTTCCAAAAATTCCCAGAAAATGGCCTTGAATTTCCAAAAACTCCCAGAAAATGGCCTTGCATTTCCAAATATTCCCAGAAAATGGCCTTGAACTTTCAAAAATTCCCAGAAAATGGCCTTGAATTTCCAAAAATTCCCAGAAAATGGTCTTGAATTTCTCCATTTTCTGGGAATTTTTGGAAATTATTGGACATTTTCTGGGAATTTTTGGAAATTCAAGGCCATTTTCTGGGAATTTTCGGAAATTCAAGGCCATTTTCTGGGAATTTTTGGAAATTCAGGGCTATTTTCTGGGAATTTTTGGAAGTTCAGGGCCATTTTCTGGGAATTTTTGGAAGTTCAAGGCCATTTTCTGGGAATTTTTTGAAATTCAGGGCTATTTTCTGGGAATTTTTGGAAGTTCAGGCCATTTTCTGGGAATTTTTGGAAATTATTGGACATTTTCTGGGAATTTTTGGAAATTCTTGGCCATTTTCTGGGAATTTTCGGAAATTCAAGGCCATTTTCTGGGAATTTTTGGAAATTCAGGGCTATTTTCTGGGATTTTTTGGAAGTTCTTGGGCATTTTCTGGGAACTTTTGGAAGTTCAGGGCCATTTTCTGGGAATTTTTGGAAGTTCAGGGCCATTTTCTGGGAAGTTTTTGGAAATTCAAGGCCATTTTCTGGGAATTTTTGGAAGTTCTTGGGCATTTTCTGGGAATTTTTGGAAATTCTTGGGCATTATCTGGGAATTTTTGGAATTTCTTGGGCATTTTCTGGAAATTTTGGAAGTTCTTGGGCATTTTCTGTGAATTTTTAAAAATTCTTGGGCATTTTCTGGGAATTTTTGGAAATACTTGGGCATTTTCTGGGAATTTTGGGAATTTCTTGGGCATTTTCTGGGAACTTTTGGAAGTTCAGGGCCATTTTCTGGGAATTTTTGGAAGTTCAGGGCCATTTTCTGGGAAGTTTTTGGAAATTCAAGGCCATTTTCTGGGAATTTTTGGAAATTATTGGACATTTTCTGGGAATTTTTGGAAATTCAAGGCCATTTTCTGGGAATTTTCGGAAATTCAAGGCCATTTTCTGGGAATTTTTGGAAGTTCAAGGCCATTTTCTGGGAATTTTTTGAAATTCAGGGCTATTTTCTGGGAATTTTTGAAAGTTCATGGCCATTTTCTGGGAATTTTTGGAAATTCAAGGCCATTTTCTGGGAATTTTTGGAAGTTCAGGGCCATTTTCTGGGATTTTTTGGAAATTCAAGGCCATTTTCTGGGAATTTTTGAAAGTTCAAGGCCATTTTCTGGAATATTTGGAAATTCAAGGCCATTTTCTGGGAGTTTTTGGAAATTCAAGGCCATTTTCTGGGAATTTTTGGAAGTTCTTGGGCATTTTCTGGGAACTTTTGGAAGTTCAGGGCCATTTTCTGGGAATTTTTGGAAGTTCAGGGCCATTTTCTGGGAAGTTTTTGGAAATTCAAGGCCATTTTCTGGGAATTTTTGGAAGTTCTTGGGCATTTTCTTGGAATTTTTGGAAATTCTTGGGCATTATCTGGAATTTTTGGAATTTCTTGGGCATTTTCTGGAAATTTTTGGAAGTTCTTGGGCATTTTCTGTGAATTTTTAAAAGTTCTTGGGCATTTTCTGGGAATTTTTGGAAATACTTGGGCATTTTCTGGGAATTTTGGGAATTTCTTTGGACACCCCTCGATTGTTACGTCTGGGGACGTGCAAAGGAATTGGTTTATGCAACAGAGGTGCCCTCACGAGAAATTTTAATGGAGCGAATTACAGCTGCAATTTGAAATAATGAAAAGAGAAATGCGACTTCGCACAATAACATTTGAAATAAGGAAAATGTGTCGTTCATGCATACGGAGTAGAGGAGAACAATTCGAACAAATATTATAACTCATATTTAATAAAAACATAATAAAGATAAAATGAAATTTTCTTGACCCTGACAACTTCTATCTCTTATTTTGACCATACTATAAATAATTTCTCCAACATGTAGCATACCGTTGGAAAGAGTATAAACTAGACAACTTTTTAAAACAAACCCATGTTCAAAATAATGTTTTTGTTTTTTTATATTGAATTTAGAAGTAGAAATTTTTCATACATTTACACATTTTCAAGACTTTCGAAGCTCATATAATTTATTTTCTTGAAGCAATTTGTACCAAATAGTGATTTATTTAGACTAAAAATACATTGCAGAATACAATAAAAGTTATTTCGTGCTATTACAATCACAAACAAAAAAAATATGACGATTTAAAGGCGAAATTTCAGGTAATTTAAATAAAAAACGAAAAAAATTCATATCTCAGTTACCGTGTCACTTAGGACGTAGGGTCGTATGGGTGAAAACTAGCTAATGACCCAACCAATTCCCCAAAAAATTGTGTCGGTCCATGTGCCAAACACCCTGTATATAAATGATTCAAAATCGAGCTCTAATTCAAATCTTTTGTATTTTTTGTAAGCCAAATCTCTACGTTGCATTAAACTCAAAATATATGCATTTAACCACGGAGCAGTGGGACATTTATTTATACTTGTTTTACGAGGCACACAAATAGAATCTAATTTTAAGAAATTTGAATTGAATTCCTCAAGTATATCATTCACATCAGGATAGAAATAAAGATTTAACCAGTCTAACGAAAAGAAGAAACTTGTAAAATACTCATGATTGATTGCTTTATAATCAGGAACAACTGTATAAGAAATTTTATCTCTGGTACGACTGAACTTATAGCAGGCAAAAATGAAGTCATGATCAGAAATAGCAGGAACAGCAAGCTGCCCAAAGGAAATAATATTATGCTTATCAGCCTCATACAAAATTATCAAATCAAGTAGGGTGCTATCCAACCTAGCCGGTTTATAAGGTAAATAAAATAAATTATGTAAACTCAAGCAAGCGCCTAGTTTATTGCTAAACAACATATTAAAGTTCAAATCACCACAACAAATAACTTTTTCATACTGTGGCAAATATTCAGAAAAAATTATTTATAAATTATTAATATCCTCAGAACAAGTAGGAGGCGGGTTATAAATAACCATCTTATTTTGGTTAAGAATTTTGCCAAATCGCCCGACAAGAACAGATGCTAAAACTTCAACCTTACCAAAGGCGCCAGAGAACAATTTGCTGACCCCCAAAGTAGACCGAAAATAAATACCAACACCACCCCATCGCGTATTATTAATATGATCAAAACGTATTAGTTTGTAATTATTGATATGGAGCGACTTGTTTGTAATTTTACTGTTAAGAAGAGTTTCAGATAAAGCTAGAAAATCCAATTTGTGTATCTCTAACAGTATAGTAATTTCATTAAAATGTTTAACCAAACTACGGACATTTAAATGACCATATTTTATAGAACAATTTATATTGACCTGCAGATTATCACTTGGAACAGTTTTACTACAATACAAGTTGTTACAATTTAATGGGTTGTACTGTTGGCTGCAGCGGTTGTCCGAAACTTCACTCGTGGAGGCAATGTTGCCCGAAAATTTTGATTATTAAATTCCCGAATGTGTACCCCGGTCGGCCAAGTATTTGCATCAAGAGCCTTAGCCCGAATATCTGCTTTTATGCCCAATTTATAGCAAACAAACTTCAAAGATTCAATATCACGACGTTTAGGGACAAGTTTAAATACTTTGCAGTCCTCAATCCCCAAGCATGTTTTAGCCATGACCGAAATATCACTTTCCTTAGTATGAGGATTGAATTTCGAAACGTGTAACCATAATGTTGGTGTAACTGTCACTACCCCAAAATTCTCCATAAATGGCTTAGTACCACAAATTGATTTCGTACTCTGATGTTGATGACTCCTTTTCTTAACCTCAGGCGAAACAGCACTGGAATTCAGAGAGGATGACGCCACCTCAGCAAACGTTCTTGTTGTAGAGGACGAAGATTTTTCCATTACCGGAGGAAGTATAATTTCACTTGATTCGTTGGCAGCAATCTGAGTAGACGTCCCCGTTGCACAAGATTGATTAAATTCACCAACCACATTTTCGGAATGGGGACGAAGGGCCGAATTTCAAAGGGCCGAATGTCGAAGGGCCGAATGTCGAAGGGCCGAATGGGTCGAAAGGCCGAATGTCGAAGGGCCGAATGTCGAAGGGCCGAATGGGTCGAAGGGCCGAATGGGTCGAAGGGCCGAATGGGCCGAAGGGCCGAATGGGACAAAGAGCCGAATGGGTCGAAGGGCCGATTTTTTGTTTATTTTTTTTTTGTTTTTAGAAATGTAATTTTTTAAATTTGTTGTTTTAAGGAATATTTTGTAAATTTTTGTATCAAATATGTATAAATAAATTTCTTATGAATTTATGTGTTTTATTATGTTTAATCTTTGGATATTCTATCGACAAAACTGTGTTTCACGTATCCAGATGTGTCCTTAATAATATGGCCTCCACAGTATATATAGATAGGTGCATGGTACATTCATTTTGTTTTTCTTAGATATCTTAATCTTATTATTCCTTTTGTTATTATATACAAGCGCAGTACTTTTTTGACGGTAGAATATCCAAAGATTAAACATAATAAATGTACATAAATTCATAAGAAATTTATTTATACATATTTGATACAAAAATTTACAAAATATTCCTTAAAACAAGAAATTTAAAAAATTATATTTCTAAAAACAAAAAAAAATAAACAAAAAAATTCGGCCCTTCGACCCATTCGGCCCTTCGACCCATTCGGCCCTTCGACATTCGGCCCTTTGATATCATACCTTATTTTCAACATCAGCTGGAACAACTGACATATTGACTCGAACAGCTGACTTATTGACATTTTGTTGGTAATTGACTGCAGAGAGATATCAATATTTTTAGTTATCTCTGTCAATTCACATAATTTAGTGACATGCAAATTATAAATTAATGTGCAATTTTCACAAAACCAACAAATATTTTCAGAGCCGCTTATCAAATCAAATGCAGCTTTCCTGAAACCTACAAATTTGTAGTGTACAACTTTCTTGCATAAACCACTGCAAACTAAAAAGTTCTCACTCACAGTGGCTAAATCACATTCCATACACTTCATGGACATGTTTTATTATTTAAAAAAAAAAAAAAGATGAACACAACAAAAACCAAAATTTCACTAACAATTAACACAATATTTACATATGTATATATAATATTAAGATTAGTTTTATACACATATAATGTCTACAATTTTAATAATTTATTATATATTAAAATTGGGCAAATTTTCAATATTAGAAAAAAAAAAAAAAAAAAAAAAAATTCAATTTTAACTAAGGGAATGGAACACATTTATTGATGTACCAAAAATTCTAACAAGCAAACCTCGTTCAGAATTAGCCAAGAGGTAGTAATGGAAGCTCGACATAATGAAATTCGAGGCCCGCCATAATCCTGATCGGAAAAAAAATTTTAATTTTTTTTTTATTCATTTTTACCTAAGGGAAGGCAACACATTTATTCAAGATATACAGAAAAAAGAGGTAGTATATTCCCGTGTCTCATTTTCGCCTTTCTTTGCGCATCACGTCACGTGAAGACAAAAAAGCAGACATTTATATGAAGTTTGGCGGTTTTTTGAATAATTTTTTAAATAAATCAAAAATAATCGTAATTTTTTTTAACAAACCGTATTTACAATTGATAATAATAGTTTACCGAGACCCTTTTTATGCTTTATATTTTTTTTATGGTCCAAATATTTGAGAGATAATTCTTCGAGTGTATAATGCCTAAGATAAATGGAAAAAAGGGTAGACAAAATTATGAGTACATGACATAAAACAATTAAATTATTAAATGTTTTTGGTCATTTGAAGTTTGAACTAATGAAAACTACGTACCAATCATTAAAAATTTTTTTTTACGTTATGTACCTACTCAAATTTTTGCCATCTATTTTCGTTTGGCTTCAAATTATTGGTATCCACGTACCTTTTCAAATATTACGTTCATTTTCAACGTTAAATATAAATGGAAAAATATTTTAAATGAAAATTCAGTTCACAAATTATTAAACGCCCAGTTAATAGAAAATATAAATTTGAAAAAAAGAAAATTAAATAAAACTGTAAATTAAAATTAAATCTCTGGCTTATTTCATTTATTGTCTTATGGTTTTCGCTACAACTAAATCAAAACACCCATTCACTGTTTAGTGTTCTGTATGTGTTCTTTTCAGAAGTACAATTGATAGTTTTGTTGCAATAAGAATTATTCAAATTTAGTATATTTAAAATCGAACACTCCCAAATTTTTGAATTAAATAATTAAAATCAAATCGTTCTCTGCATTTAACAAAAAAATTATACTCATAAATTCCAAAACTTTTTATGCAATGTGCTCAAACAGTCTGCTATAGACACGAATATAAAAACATGCCTCTTTTCGTGATTTAATTACGAAAGTATTGCAGTATATAGCTAAAATCAAAATTGAAATGTTTAATTTTAACATAAAGTCGAAAAACAATTAATGGCAAGAATAAAAAAAAAAATCATTTATTTTCCATTTATTTAAAAAATTAATAAAAATATCACGAAACTCCATATAAATATCAGCATTTTTGTCTTCACGTGACGTCAAATTGTGAAAAAAGGATAGCAACAGCATGCGCAATATTATACCTTATTTTCTGTGTATCTTGACATTTATTGATGTAGCGAAAATTCTATGACGAAGGGATAATCCTGATCAGAAGGTTTGTCTTCGTATTTTAATTTTATTTATTTTTAACTATACAAAAAATAAATCTTATAATAAATAAAAATCCTGGGAAGGATTTTTTCTCTCGAGTAAAATTTCTGGGATGAATTTTAAAGTTCGTTCAATAGTGTAGAAAAAAAGTCTGGGATGGGTTTTTTTACGTTTGTGTAATCGAAGGTAATTTTAAATTTTCCTGGGATGAAAGTCTGGGAAAACTTCAAGGGGGGTCTTTTATCTGGCACTGGAACCAAAAATTTGGGTTGATATTTCGGGCTAACTTTGCTCAAATATTTTGCTGCCTAAATCCTAATACAATTGAAAAGCAAGGGCTTAATCTCACAATATATGAAAAAATTCTTATTTTTATGTATCATTTTCTTGGATATTAAAAATTTGTAAAATACTATTGCAAATATTTATTATAATCTTAAATTTTGTACTAACATTATTTTAGTTAACAATTTTGCATAGCTGTTTTAAAACTCCATATAAAGAAATGTAAACAAAAATAATTTTACACAGACTAGCGACCCATGTGGAAATGATCCGTGCTGGATCCTTTCTCACTTTAGACATCTAATATTAAAATTCGAATGAAAATCTACATTTTCCAGATTATTCCAACTCTGAATCCGGTTTGCTTGTTACAATTTTCACTACATCAGTAAATGTATTGCCTTTACATTGTGGGGGAAGGCGGTATATTTATTTATATAGCGTAAAATTTAACAAACAAACCGGATTCAGAATTCGCTCGGGGGTAGCCAATAGGGCGCATTATTAAACTGACATAACACATTTCCAGGGCAGCAGGTAATAATCTTGACCAGACGAATTATTATTTTTTTTTTCTGAATTACAAAAAAAAAATCGTATAATAAATAAAAATTCTGGTATCGATTTTAATGCTCGTTCTCTATAAATTGTGAATTAGAAAACAGTCTGGAATGAGTTTTTACGCTCGTGTTGTTGGAGGTAACTCTAAATTATCCTGAGATGAAACGCTGAGATAACTTCAAAGCGGTTATTGAAAGATGTCCAGTAGTATCAAGCTGCCCGGTTTTGTTACCCAATTATCATTAATATTTCTAAATTACTCGTCCTGGAAACTTTTCTCACAATAAATCCACATGATCTCCACCATACTGGTCAATGTCGCAACTTAAAACTACAGATTAGCTCAAACTTTCATTGTAAATCATGCATTTTCGTGAGCAGGCCACTAAGATTATAGAAGTTGGTCGCTGTATGGACGCTATCCTGTAACTAATTACAATTCGTCCCTCTAGTAATGAAACAGCGTATAAGAAAAATAGTAGTTTTAAAATAATTCGCATTTAAATGTTTTTTGAAAAAACTCTTTTAAAATAAATAAAATCTTTTATTTTATATAAAATTAAATTTTCTATAAAATAAAAGATTTTATTTCAAAAAGTTTTTTCAAAAAAAATTTAAATGCGAATTATTTTAAAACTACTATTTTTCTTATACGCTGTTTCATTACTAGAGGGACGAATTAATCCCATCAGTAACCAAACTCAAAATGATAAGACAGTAATTAATTCTTAAAATATGAAGCCCCGAACTGAAGGGCCTGTAAATTAAGAACATAAACACCAAGACAACACATTTTCTAAACTACACATCCGTTGGAAATGTATGAAAGCCTAAGCGGCCAACTATTTTAGAAAAATGCGTGTTTAATACAAATTCAAAATGGTATAATACATCCTTTTATCTAATGTAAATACGGCGTAATTACTATTAATATGCAGAAGGAGTAAATTCAACTAAATAACAAAATTTTAAAAATTCATAAAAAAACAACGAATTGTTTTGTATCAAAATGCCATGTATTCAGAATTGTTTTGTATCAAAATGCCACGTATTCGGTACACCTCACAGGAATACGCAAATATGCATTTTATTTACGGTGAGTGCAGAGGAAGTGCAAATAAAGCTGCAGCCCTTTATAGGGAAAAAATACCGCGTATTCATCAGAGTCCACGGGAGTTATTCGGAAGGAAGAATACCTGGCAACGCTGTTAGAGGCACTAGAACTGGAAAACCCACTATTACTGACACTGAAGACACGGTGCTTGAGGAAATTGAGCGTGATCCGTCTACCTCTACAAGAGCAATAGCACATTGCACTGGGAGCGCAAAATCGAGCGTGCATCGTGTATTAAAAAAAAATAAGTTCCACCCCTACCATAGTATATGCGTGCAAACTCTGCAACCGATAGAATACCATGCAAGGTTGCTTTTCTGCCGACAGATGCTTGCGAAAATAGAACAAGATCCACAATTCTTTAATAATATTCTGTAGAGCGATGAATGAACGCTGAAGAGAGGCATAATTGGCACAGCTGGCATCTTTCGAATCTGCATCTAATGCGAGAAGACAGATCCCAGTTTCAGTTCAAAATAAATTGTTTGACTGGCATATTGAACGGAATAATAATTGGCCCATTTGAACTGCCCGGGTACTTATCTGGTCAAAGCTATTTGGACTTTCTTCGAATTGATCTGCCAAATTTATTGGAAGAGGTGCCCAAGGAAGTAAGACAGTCCCATTGGTTCCAGAATGATGGGTGTCCTGCGCACTATGAAGTAAACGTGCGTGCGTACTTGCATGACACATATCCAGATAGATGGATTTGCCATCTGGATCCTTTTTTGTGGCCTCCAAGTTCCCCCGAACTAAATCCGTTGGAATTTTTTTATTGCGGTTGCCTAAATGAAGAGGTCTACTCGAGGCCGATCAGAAATTTACAAGAGTTGCATAGCCGTGTCCAGGAAGCCACTTCAAAAATTACTCAACTGCATTGTGCGCGATTTCTCAAAAGAGCTTTCATCCGGAGATGTCACGCGTGTATCAGAGTCGGTGGCAAATATTTTGAGCATTTATTTTAAATGTATATAAGTCAAACAAAGTTTTTTTACTGTGTTACGCATGAAAACATTTATGAAACCCTCTTACCAGCAGGTCCAGTTTAAGACAAGAAATACTTGAATTTTTAAAATTTTGTTATTGCAATAATCTCATATTTACATTAGATAAAAGGATGTATTATACCATTTTGAAATCTGTTAAACACGCATTTTTTTTAAATAGTTGGCCGCTTAGGTTTTCATGCATTTTTTTCACCAAGTAATCCACCAGTTTTTTAATGATTTCATGATTAAAATTGAATAGTCCATGAAGAATATTATAATACCGAAAAACCAATGAATTTCATTTATTTGTAGCTGTGGTACACACTTACACATAGAAACGCAAAGTAGTGTGAAAAAAATTCACACATTTTTTTTTTTTTTAAATGACATACATATCTTAGGTACTACCTGGGAAATATTTTTTTGTATTTTATTTTGAGCGCCCAATAGCTCTACTATAAGGTGTTTGAGGCTTATCCATTCTTTCTGCGCAACCTGTATAAACTAAATAGTTATCACAAGACATTTCTAAACTTCATGTCCGCTGGATGCTTGGAGTTTCTGGATGCTGAGCGAGGTTTCTCCAGTATTTCTGAAAATCCAAATCGAAATTTTCGGCTAGATGGGCCATTTATAAAAAAAAAATCTTATTTCTAAACATCGCCACTTTTAATGAAGAGAAGAAAGGAAAACGTCAAGAAATGTTTGTGTTCCCCTTAAAAAAGGGCCAATAAGAATTTCACCATGTGAAAAGTATGTTGGAATGATTTTGATTTCTTTATTGAATCATGCAGCATGCTATCTGATCGATAACAATTATGTGTGAAAATAATATTGGCCAAATGTTCATCACGGCTTCCGCAGCACATATCAATCCATGAATCTGTGATCAATCCATGTTGTTTCTGCTGTGGTTAGCATATTGACATATTTTTTATTACAGCTGTCATCGGTTGACTTTAAAAATACCTAATTTTACTTCAATATTTTCGGACAGTTTTTAAACGTCAGTTGGTTGTTTTATATTTCCTAGAATGCGGGAGCAAGTTAATTGGTGTCGCGATGCATATGTAACATGCCTTTTCTAATATGTAGTCAATCGCTTTATCACGCCAACAATTTCCAAAATAATCAAAGGAAAACAAGGTAGATTAACTTGTTAATACCGATACGCAGACCCACACCCCCCCCCCCCCATCATCAGATTTATGTGTTACTAAAATGTTATTTAACAATTTGTTGTTATGGTAAGAAATTTCACTTGATCGATCACTGTTTGTAGTTCTTTTGTTTGTTTTTCTTCCCGGTATTTTCTCTCGTTTTTCGATTAAAAATTTTAATGGATTTTCTTTCTATATGTTTTCAAAATATAAAAATTGTTTGTTTATTTTAAAATTAAATTAATTTTCCTAATTTTTTTTTTTCTTCATTCGTTATATTTATAGATTTCACAGTACATATTTGAAGAAACATTTAATTTACGGTTTGCTGTACCATTCGAACAGCACAACTCAACGGTTTCAGCCCAGACAATGACAAATTTATCCGATGAGCAGCGGCAAAAAATTGAAGACCTGAATGCCCTCGACATTGAATTGTATAGATTTGCAAATCGACTATTATTTCAAAGGTATGTATGTAAAGATTGCGCTCGATACTATTTATATCATGACAATTTATACCATTTCTAGGTTCGACAAGTTAAAAGCAAAAGATGCTGATTTTGAGACACGCTACGCAAATTTAGGTAATTTAGGTGTACGGAGTGGTGTTACCGAATTTAATTGGGATGGTAATATTGAGGAGGAAGGCTCAGAAAAACGCTGACAATACACAATATACAACAGTATTATTAACAATGACAACATAAAAGTTTCAACAGTACATGGTCATAAAAAATAGTTGTGGTTTGTCGTTAACGTCGGAATGTAACCATAAAAAAAATTTTAGTTTTTGAATAATATTTTTATTACTGTTTTCCGATCATAAAAATAGAGTGCTTCCTTTATCAAAAAAAGGTACCTACAGTTTATCCTCGTCCTTTTTAGTTTGGTTTGGTTGTTCCCCGCACATTTTTTTTTTTATAATAAATTCACAACGAATAAAATGTAACCAGGTTGAAACTACTATGTACTAATTATTGTTAATAATACTATAATATATTGATAAAAGACAATAAATTAAATTAAACAACAAGTCGACGAGATGATAATGTTAAAACTACCAAAACACGTACTAAAAAGTGTGCATTAAAAATATAAGTGAAGGGGAGTCTGGAGATTAAAAAACAAAATATAATTTTAAATCTACTTTACCAAAACCTAATTTGCTCAGCTATAAGCAGCGCGCACTACTACGCACTCACTTTAATTTTATATTAAAATTAGATCAGCATTTATATCAAATACTACTATTAATTATGCACAATTTTAATTTAGCGTCTAGTATTTAGGGATTTTAATTTATTTTTATGACTGACACTAATTTTAAGGCGATTTTTTTATTAAGGAGTTTTCACATAATTTTTTTTTTTTGCTACTTGTAGTTATTCTGCACAATATTCAGTGGATGCTATGTCAGTGCAAAGTGATCAAAGAATTTATAATGATGGCATTTGTTTTATTCAGCATTCGATCGAACACAAACCACTCATGCTATGATGATTGTGCGGGTTGACCAATTCATCACGAAATGAAAAGTAACAGTTGATTACCTTTTAACATGCTGCATGTGGTCCTTGGAACCGAAATACCTGGACTGGTTGACGCTCTTTGTTTGACCTTTCTCATTCCCCTAATTTTACATTCCAATCCCACCCATTCCAATGTTCTATCTAGCAAATCTTTAAATTAACCTTACAAGTCAAGCTCCATCGTAATTTTCTGCCCATCAAAATTGTAGTGTCAGCTCAAATTAATTCGGGACATGTTTAAACTAAAGACTATTAGTTTTCCGTTACGTTGTCTGCAGTTTTTTTTATTTTTAGATACCGAATTATGACGTCCAAAAAGTTCTCGGATTTTGCTCGGTAATTCGAATGCTTTCTCGAATTTTTACTTTTCATCTTTTCATCACGTTCCATTTCAACTTTCTTGCTCTTAACCATTTTTTTATATTAGATAGCTGTATTACTTCCGTATATGTTCTTGGCTCTCATTCACTCATGAAATTCGCAATGCAATCTTCGAACTTAACTAGCTGCCGTCGTCATCTCTATGGTCGTATACCGTGGTCGGGGTTTGCTCTTGCGATGCAGCATGCGTTGTTGTTATCGGTTATGTTACATTTTCTCTGAGTGGATTAAATTCTCACTTTCATAAAAGCTTTTTCGTTATAAGGGAATACATCAGAATTGACCACTCCAATTATTATTTATAGAGCGATATATTGTTTCTAATCAGACAATATCCTACTATTTGTCGACTACATCAATTTTGTTGTTTCCAAACTGCCTAATAAATTTTCTTGTGCTTAAGTTAACCTATTCAATTTTTAATCTATCGAATAAATGATTTGGCCACACCACATTACATTGTACTATTACCTACCTTAGATTCACAATTGGTCCGTTGTAATTTCAGAATTGGGTGCCGCCATAATAAATTCGAAATATAAATTAAAATGTTTTTTAAGGTGTTCTTGCGTTGCAAGACGTTTCCTCGTTGTTGGGTGAAAGCAGATTGTAGATAAATTACAGAAAGGACACATTTTTAATTTGTTCTCCCATCTTAAGAGTAGCGCCATTAAATTTTAAGAGACGCTTTGAGGATACTTTCTAACAAATCCACCTAAATAATGATGTATGTTTTCCCTCCATTGATTTCATAATTACGTAAATACCTCCCTTAAATCTAAATTGTGGTGGTTTATACATACCGTAAGATTCTAACAAACGCCGATTTTTTCTGTGGTTTTAGCGGCAGCTTATTCTACAGTATAGTATCGAATGCAGTTGAAATCATGTTGACCTCTGCTTCATTTTTTTATAAGTATCACTACTTGGTAACCGCGACATATAGCATTAGTAATTCAAAGTAATTTCGTATTTCGCATATTTCTTGGACTACAAGCAAATAAATTAACCCTTTTTAGTTCTAAACATTTTTTTTTTACAATTTCCGGACTCCAAAAACTATCAGGTTTTAATTTAAAAATGTCTTTTTCACCTGATCGCAGTGCATTTTTAATCAAGATACATTTTCATCTTTTCTTGCTCACATATAGACTCGGTATATTGTTTAAGATTTATAACTTTCGGCTTTAAATTGGATGCCAACACAGGAAGTTTAGAGCGAATTTGTCTGGACATCAATAATTGCGCTGGTGAGTGGGATATTACGAAGTTACAAAACAGCAATATGTGGTTTCAAGTTTGAGTCGTATGCCTTTTCCAAAAGATTTTTTATTATTTTTACAGAACTTTCTGCGATGCCATTCGCTCTGGGGAAATGTGGAGTTGATGTACCTAATATGAGAAATAGATTCAGACCGAATTCCATGCGTGCCAAAAATCGGTTTTAGGTGAAGTATTGTTATTTCTGCTTTTGTAGACTTAGTATTAATGGTTCCTTGCTGTGTACTCATGGCTGGCTAGCAAAATATTCATTCGTCTCACTTCATTTTTGCAACGTTCAATCCCAAAATGCTCTTCATGAATTAATTTTGTCGTTTTAATGACTGTGGGATTTCCACGCAGGTACCTTTAATACTCAGTCTCAACCGACTTTGTTTTCTTAAATAAGTCATCTTCCGTATCCCGATTGTATGCGCATGTCAATATATATTCTTCTACAACTTAAATCTGTCTGCCTCTAAAATCTTACCAACTATATTGGACACGATTTCATTTTTTCATCTGATATATTACTTCTTTATTATCAATATGACCAATTAAAAAAATGCATCTTCAATATTTACCAACATATTCAAAACAGATTTTAGCAAGATTCGGCACATCGGCTGCGAACATTCACATTATTTTCTTTAAAATTTGATAAACCTCTCTATCGAGGTTTGCTCGCACGCTTAAGTTGGTCTGCAGTTTTTTATTGTGAATTCGATTCAAACGTAGTCGAATCTTATTAGATTCCTACTTGAATTGAATCAGATTCGTTTGTTTCTTATTTAAATCAAATACAAATTTTATATTTCGAAGAGTCGAATATACGTTCGAATCGAATTCACAAATAGCCCTCTGCTTTTTGTTGCGTTAGTTGTTGGGTTTACGTAGGTATGTATTTCAGTTGTTTTTGTTAGAATGAGGTTTCCTCAACGAAGTAAATATTGCTTGATGAAGTGATAAGAATCATTCAAGTCACGAATCGCGATATCCTTAGTGAGATCCTCACGCAAGACACCGGTTATGCCGTTCATAGTGGTTTTTTTTCTGGCAGAAAGTATTCATCGAACTCTAGACGAGCGTCGACATGGTCCCCAATTTTTAAAATGATTTGTACTTAATTACAAAGAGTGAATGAGCAGTATATAGAAAAACAGGTTTAGTCAGATTTTTGATTGTTGCTTTCACCTTACGTCACAATTGGCTGTGACGCGATGGGTCCAAATAGCTCTTCTGACAACATCAAAAAAGCCACAAACGCTGTTACTGCAGACTACAAAGCTGCTGCCTGTTGATTAGTTGAAAAATTCAAAATTCGATCGTTAATTTTAAGTTACTGAAAATACTTTTACCTCGTTCCAATCCTCTCGGTGAGGGTCGCTAGCCTTTCGAGGGTCATTGACGTGGCGGTTCTACATCTCGCCTGCTACGGTAGATACAATAGTGAACACATGGCGCTGCGATATATTTCATTGGATTCGAACGTTTTCTTCAATTCGATATAGGCAGGATAAAAAGGTAGAAAGTTCCAATTCATTTATCTCATTCCAAATATATTCTGCTTGGTCCTTACAAAATATAGTGTTTTTGGTTCATTTTTATTCGACTCCAGCAAAAAGTTGAAGTTGCGTGTCTGAATTAGTGATGGTCTCTGACTTTCTTTAAAAATAATCTTACATCTTCGTTTTAATCTTTTTTTTAAATAAAGTTTAATTTTATACATTGGAGTTGTGATAATAGGCGATATTCGAGATGCTGCCGACATATGGGTACCTACATTGATATTTTCGATATTTTATGTGATTTTTCGAGGTTTGTTTAGAGTGTTATGTCCTTATGTTTATAGATATTAAACTAAATTTTATATATTTTCGATATTGTTCGAGTTTGTTTTGGATTGAATTAAGCGTAGCATTGGGTTAGGTTGTTGAAATTATAAATTTTGAGATTTTTGAATTAGCCTACAGGTTTCCGGGTTTGATTAACTTTAAGTTGCTGGCATTGAAGTTATTCGAAATTGCCAATGTTGTTGTTGCTTTTTATTAGTTTATACCTATATAGTATATTGTTACATTGTTACTGATTTTTTTTTTTCAAGATTATTCTAGAATTCTAATTTTATTCGAGATTTCCGGGAATATGTATTCGAAATTTCTTGAGAATATCGAAGTTATTTGAGTTTGTTCGATTTATGTCGATGTTTTTCATATTGTATCGGATTTATAGGAGGTTTTTAAGCTTATTCAAGGTTGGTTTGACACTAAGTGTTGAATTAACTCTAGTATTCTATTTTATGATCTTACAGAGACGACATTTTAATTCAGATTTTTGTGGCTATGTATATGACATTAAGATTGTAAACATTATTCAATATTTTCCGAGATAATTCCTTGAACTGCGTCTTGCGACAGAATTAGTTATTTAATTTGTTTTTGAGTTTTTCGAAATGCTCAGCAAATCAGCTAAATACTGATAAGTTTGGAGAATTTTAATTTATATAGATGAGCTTTTTTGGGGCTATTTCATATTTTTCAGGGTTACTTGGTATCGAGATTATTGTTTATGAGATGTTGAGATTTGGTATTCGGTAAATTTTCCAGATTATTCATGAATTTTTGTAATTACTGGAAATTATTCAAAGTTCCCAAACGAAAATAATTGAGAAAAGCAAAGTTGTTTTAGGACATTTTTAGAACAAATTTTGTTTAAACACTTGCGGTTGTTTAAAACAATAGACTCAAAAACGGCTTATATACATATGTGCCCTAAATTTTGCTAATACCAGGTTTTGGTGAAGAGACCCAAACTACCTACGTTATTTCCGCTTGTATTATATTTTATTTGCATGTATAGTTCAAATGGTTTTTACTGCATTTAAATAGCGGCTACATGTAAGTTTTTGCTTCTAACGAGGTAGTGTGATGAATGACAAAAAAAATCGAAAAGTACTGCCTAAAAATTGGTAGTTATGATGGAACTTTGTGGGGTACGCAAGGAATCATCGTTTTTTATTGAAAAATCTGAATTTCTTTAGGCATGGCGTTGCATTCATGTACCAGTCGCCTATGTCTTTAGGACATACTTTCTGTATATAACTCCTTATATTGCCCTTGGTGCTGCACACTACTTTTAGGAATTGACAAAGGCTTACTCAAGTGATTCCAATAACCACTACGTACACTTTTTGTATGTTTGGTTGTTTCATTTCTTACTGTCCGTTCAGTCCTTGTTGAATTGTCATCTCGATCTTCCGTTTCTACCGATGGTTCAATATTTGACCGAATGTTCGCCTTCGTTTTGTGCAAATGGAATGTGTTTCGCCTATATCGCCTTCCCTCAGCTGTTTCTACAATGACTGATTTCGGATATTTCGTTTCTTCGACCACTTTGGCTCCTTCCATTCTCGATTAGCTACTTTTTGTCTGACTTTATCACCAACCTTTAATGGCAATGTTGGTGTCGCTACCCGATCTATGTAACGTTTTTGATTTAGTCTAAGTTCCCTTAGTTCTTCAGGCACATCTTTCAGCGAAACCATTTAAACGAGGGTAATACGGTGATGATATTCTGAGTGTAAAGACCTGTTTTTTGCAAAACTCTCGAATCTTGCTGATGTATATTGTGGTCCGCCGTCTGATTCAAAAATTTGTGGTATTCCATGTACCGAAAACCACTGGCGCAATAACAAAATCACTTCAGCTGATGTAGATGATTGGAGTTTTCTAAAATCCATAAATCCCGAGTAATGGTCCGCTATTAGCAGGAATTCTTGCCCACGAAATGTAAAACTGTCCGAAGACACAATTTGAAAAGGATAATCTGGTACTTGTCTCATTATCGATAGTCGTATTTCCATGAGAATTTTACAACAACAATTGTTCGCGATACGAATTAAATAATTCAAACCAAAAGTTTGAATTATTTAATTCATTCCTAATTTTAGTTATACCACCCGACACCAGACGCCAACTTGGTCTTTCTACTTGTTGTTTTATTTCAATTCGAAAAAAATAATTCGCGACTTGTTTGAAAAATAATTTGAATTCATTTTTCTCATGGAAATACGACAATTGGTTCACACTGATTCGATTTTTGTGTCTCTTGACATACTTAGCATCGATCTATATAATTTTTAATATCGTTTGTTTGGCCATACCAATAAAATGTTTGACGAGCTCGTTGAATAGATTTTGTTACTCCAGCGTGTCCGGTGTGTGTTTCTTTTATCATATTTTTTATTTCACATACAGGAACTATTATTTTGTAACCAATCCATCTTCGAAAGTAATTTCTTGTTTGAATGGTTTGAATGGTTAACGTGGTTTCATCATCCGGCCATCCACGCATAATTACCGGTTTAAGAAGCTTTAGCTCATCATCAGTGGAAGTAGCCAATATAAATCGTTCTTTCAGCTGATCAACTTTTCAATTTCAGTGGTTGCTCCACTTACCTCAAAAAACTTCTGGTGCTGATGAAATACCGAATGGCAGACGCAAATATCTATATCGTTCCCATGGCGTAGCCATAGTTAAATATTTTGACGTTCTCTCTGACACTTTAATCTGCCAAAAACTTTTTGGCAGTCTAACTTCGTAAAATAGTTACTCCTAGCAGTGGTTGCCGCTATTTCTTCAACTGTCTTCAATGGATAGTGGCGTCGTTTGATGTTTTTATGTAGCTCGGTAGGATCCATACAAATTCGGAACTTCTTGCCTTTGGTTACTATGTGCATTGGACTGACAGCTGGTGTTGGTTCAGAAATAGGCTCAAATACTCCCATTTTCATCAGTCTCTCTAGCTCGTTCTTTGTTTTTTACTCTTAATGCGTGTGCTATTCTTCGCAGCGGCATTATTTTAAGTTTTGCATATTTTATGAAATCAATGTCGTACTCGAAAGTATTGCAACAACCTAGTTTCTCGATTTCTTTTCCTACTTACCAATATCTACAGTGGCACACCATTTTTCGTTTGATGATACCGCATTCATTTGTTCTGTTTTAATCGATCCCACAAATTTGAATTTTTCTTCGGTATCACTTGATTCACCGTTGCTTGAATCGCAACTGGATTCGGAAACCGCATATACTTTTCTCGACTTCGATTTTTTATTTCTGTTTTTTGCGTTACTGTCCTTCTTATGTGTTTTTTTCGCATTTTTGCGATACATAGCTTCAAAGTGTCCTTTTATACAACATGAGTTGCAATGTTTGTCAAATGCTGTACAGATTTTTATTCCATGAGTGTTTCCGCATCGTTTGCAGTCGTATGTTTCGATTGCGTTCCCACAAGCACTACTTGATGGTGCGTTTGGATCACTATTAAGTTCTGAAATTTGTTTGTTGGCCCTTTCCACTGCTCGGCAAATCTTCTTCGTTTTTTCTAACGATAAATTGTCCTCTATTCATAGTTGTTGAAAGTGATCAGTGGATCAATTAAAATAATTTTCTGAATTAGAAAACTAACGATCAGGCATAAATTCTTTGATCACCGCACACATAAATACTCCATTTGTCTTTCACTAACATAACATAATTTTTATCTACAAATGCATAGTTTTAATATAAACAAAAAAAAAATGGCGATCTCATTCTCACGTATTAAATTGTGCCATGTGTTTAAAAAACGAAAAATGAGTATTTTGCGTAAAACTTAAGTTTATAGTTTATTTTAAGTATACGATTAGCTTGACTAGTTAGAGATTTTAATTTAAAAAGAAAACTTTAAATTTAATTGTTATTTATTTAAAAACAAAAACGAAAACAAGAAAACTTAACTAACAATAGTGTTCTATAAGTAATAAATAAGTTAGTTTGATTTAGAACTTTAAGTTAAATAAATTAAAAACAAAAAAATATTACACTCAACCAAAGACTATATAATGTAAAACAAATTAAATAAATAATTAAAAAATTCAAAAAAAAAAAATAAATAAATAAATAAATTAGAATTAATATTTTTTAATGTACAAAACGTAAAATTAAAAAAATGAGATAATTTAATATTAAAAAAATTAAAATTAAACACCAGCCAGATAAAAAAATAAAAAACAGAATATTAAAAAATCAACGAATTAACAAAATAAATATTTAAACAATTAAATTCACTAAAAATATAGTATGTCACACAAGACACAACATACACGCAAAACATTTTCGTAATACACCTTTTTCGTTTTGGTTGCAGAGTCACGTTTTATCAAAATTTTAATAATTATTATATCTAATAATATTTACAATAAATAACCCGTGGGTTGTTGATTTCATGAAACCTCACGCAGAAATACACGGAAACACAAAAGACTTAGGTGTTAGTCAAAATATTTATATAACAAAAAATTATATAAAGTCCCCGTCCTGTTTGTTTTACCATCTTTTGGATATTATACAAGAGAGATCACTGAACAAAGCAATTCTTATGATTTACTATATATTCACAAAGTTTTAGATAGCTTAGAAATACATAATTAGAATTGTTTTTTTTTTAAACAAAACAAAATATATATAATATTAAATAAATGTAAAAAAAAAACTCCACCAAAACAAAGCTGATTTAACAAAAAGAAAAATTTCAAACTCTTACTTACATATTATATACCTAATTAACTCATAAATATACTCGTACATAAATAAGCACCTTTTTAAAAATCACACAAAATTTTCGAGCATTTTATTCATTAAAAAAACATTTTATTTAATTAAATAAATAGTTTGGGGTCCCCACCCCCCACTCCGTTAAACAATTATCACAATCATCAGTCTAGATACAAAAACGAAACAAAAAAACAAAAAATTAATCAATTTATTAATTAATTATATAAATAAAAATAAGCAGAAAACCGTTTTTGTTTTTTTGTTTAGAAAATTAATTAATTTTGTAAAATATAAAAATTAATGAGGGATATAATTAAAAATAATTTAAATTATTTTTTATTTTGATAAATATTTTTTTTTCAGTTTGTTAGTTTTGTAGGAGTGAAAAATTAAAACAAATGAGATATTTTCCGATTAGTTTTATTTATTTTAAAATAATGAGATGAAAAACACAAGTAAAAAAAAAAAATAAATGAAATTAGATAATAAAAAAAAAACAAAAAACAAAATTAATGAAAAAATATTATATAATATACAAAATATATTTGAATAAAAAAAAAATGTAATAAATTAAAATGGATCTTTTATTTCGTTTCGATTCTAATTAAGGTATAAACCTCTTAATGCTTTCAGTCCTCTTGTGCATACTGCCTTGCTAAAAAAAAACATACATTTGCCTTTTCGTAGTTTTGAGTAATTTCAAATTTTCTGTTTTTGTTTGACATGTCTTAATGTGAAACTTGACTACTAAATAACGTGATTTTATGGCATTTAATGAAAGATATTTGGTTTTAAAAAAAAAAACGCATTTTTCGACTTTTGGCACTTGTGACTTTTCTTCTTAGCATGGCAGCCTAGGAAAGCACATCATCAAATTCAATTAACAACGTTTAAAGGTGGATTTATATTATCCATTCCTTTCAGATTTCAGTTCCTATACGTATCGTGTCAGACATCATCAATTCATACTATCCGTACGTTTAATAGGAATAGTAAAACAGACCCTTTTTAACACTAGTTTTACGGAACTTGTCATAGTGTCAACTTGACGGATATCAAATTTAACCCTTAAATGACACATGGGGTCCAGTGGACCCCAGACCTTTTCCAATCATACATATTTAAATGTTTCCTCCGGAAATGCATCTCGTGTCCCCCCCTTGCTATAGTTGAGATATTGCACTACCTGTTTACGTACTCAGCGCAAGCCGGTTGATTGCTAGCAGCTGTGTAGAAATATCCAAAATCACGGTGGGGTCCAACGGACCCCAGTGTGTCATATACGTATATTTGTGTGAAAATCGGAATAATTTTTAGGCATCTCAACTCTAGCAGACCTACAACGAGAGAGCCTCATATCCCCGCTGCTGATATCTGTCTGTAAACAAAGTAAGTCGAAAGGTACTTATCCGATTTTCAAGAAACAGAGACAGACTATAGACCTTGACCAGAGAAGAAAAATGTGTTATGACTAAGATCTCTAGGTGATCGGATTTGATAAAAATGAATGAAAATATTTGTATTGTGTACGAAATAATTTTTCAAAGCCGTTTTCGCAGTTTTTGTGTTGTTTTATTGTTTTTGGTCGTGGGTAAGACTGTGCTCGTTGTTAAAATTTGTTTAGTTTATCATATTTCTTTTGATTTTGACTTATTATTAGATGTCGTATAATTTGCAGAGTCGAACCGTCCGAGAAGTACCTAGAACGCATCGACGAAGCATCTTCAGGAGGACAAGATGACGTGTTTTAGGACAGTTAAGACAATGATTCAGACTTCTCGATGTGCGGTGCTCCAGAGAGTGCCATGGAAGTAGACCAGAAAGATATGGAAGAGGGTACTTTGGATAAACGGCTTTTGTATGTAGGAGAGCGTCAAGCGGCTGGCCAGAGCCGGGGTCGGCCATCTTCGACGATAAGAAAATATTCAACGTTGATATTGCAAAATAAATACCTTTTTTTAAAGATTCAGTATCGGACTTATTTTTATCTATAAAGATACTATCTCAAGGGTACACCGCTAAATGTTTAGCTAAAAATATTGAAAATTAAAAAAATACGGTTATTTTATGTAAAACAAGCCAAGTTTTCTTATTTTTTTCACAAAACTTTTTTTTTTTTTGATATCATAAAATTGAAATTTCAATTATGTAATAATTTGATCTCCTTTAGTAAGCTTTAAACTACAGTGCTGGGGAAAAAAATTAGGCAAACATATTTTATTACAAATTTGCGCCTTTTTTTGCTAAAATTACAAAACTTTTCAAAGCAATTACATAGCTTATTGTTTCATTTTAAATACATGTATGACCTATTTTTTTGAAAAATAAAAATGTATCTGCAATTTAGGGGGCAAAATCGATAAATTGCTAAAATATTCAAAATATCCCATTTGGCACTTAAGGGCGTGGTAGTAATGGAATAAAATAAACACTTTTGTTTTTTGTATTTTATTGGTTTGTGGAAATTCTATCTTCAATATTAATATTTTATTGGACCGCCTTTTGCCTTTTTACGGAGGTACAACTCCGCAACTGATGTGTAAAAAAATTGGGCAAACAATTAGTTTATTTTACGCCTACCGTTCTTGGCCGTAATTAGGGTGCAGATGTTTTATTGCCTGTAAGTATTTTATTGAGTATAAGTAGTGCATATTTTGTAAGATTAAGTTATTCTGTAGGTGATCCTAGTCAAATAAAGATTAAAATGCAATTGTTTAAAAAAATGAGAAAAATTAGTGAGCAGTGTAAAAGCAATATATTAATTTTGGCGCGAGAGAATTTAACCACGCGTGAAATAGCAGAAATATTAAACATTCCTAAAAGTACTGTCGCGTGGAATAATAAAAAACTGTGAGGGATGGACAGTACACAAAGAAAGAAAGGCTCTGGAAGGCCCAGAAAGACAACGCTAGTGAAATCATTTTTTAATATTGCAATGTCGTCGGAACCCTTTTAAACTTTATCGGACATAAGAGGGGATCTTGAGCGAGCAAAGGGAACACAAATTTCAGCCAGCTTAGTGAGAAAAAACTTGTTAAAGCTGGTTTGAGAGCACTTAAACCAGTCCAGTGGACATTACGAGTGGAAAAAAAACGTTTGCTATAGGCCCAGGAGCATGTTTTGACGTAGGACTACGTCTTTGTTTTCATTATATATGGGGGGTAAACCAACATTTTAATGTGATGATGCGCGTCACGGAATTGACGTATCTAGGAAATTTATTTGATTAAAGCAATGTCTCTGGATAAACCTAAATGTAATGTTTTAAAAACTGTAAAAATCAATCCAAGTTAAATAAAAATTTTTCGATTGAAAAAAATTAAAAAACAAATTATTAATATGTATTTTAATTTCAATTTTAATTAAATAGTGATGAACTTGACCAAACATGCCGCACGCCATATTGATTTAAAGCTATAAAACAAAAATAAAAAAGTTCAAAATTTTTTTATTGTCATTATGTTAAATATTGCGTTAATTTTTTGAATTTATATGCTGTATAACCTATGCAATCCTAGAAAATATATAGTCGCCAGGATCAGGC
Source organism: Tipula helvola (assembly GCA_963556165.1). Classification (NCBI taxonomy): domain Eukaryota; kingdom Metazoa; phylum Arthropoda; class Insecta; order Diptera; family Tipulidae; genus Tipula; species Tipula helvola. Next base: position 186,937,445 of record OY744481.1, on the reverse strand, counting down.
CGAAAAATGTTTAGTTTTTTGAGTTATGGGACTTCAAAGTTTCCAAGTGACCGAAAACTAATTTGATTTATGCTGTGTGCCTCAAAAGACTTTTCAAACTAAACTTTTCAAATTTTGAAGCTTTCGCTATTTCCTCGTAGATGCCAGATGAAAAGTCAATTTACGAGGTTACTTTTCGACGAATTTCAAATTTGTATGACGTCCTATTTAAAACATGTAGTATGGGTATGTAAATGTAATTGAAAAATAATATAAAAATGGCAAAGAGACCGTATTCTGTGCGCTGTAAGTTTAACAACATAATTTACATAATTCGTACTTTTTTCATTTTAATTACATTTAAATTAACTTTTTTTTAAATAGGGACTCAAGAAGAAACTGAAAAATTCGTGTAAAGGCCAAAACAAAATTAGAACAATGTTCAATGGAAAGCACGAATGGATTTGTACACGAATGGATTTATACTGTACACGAATATGTATGTACAGTATGATCAAAAAGTACCGGGAATTTGTAAATAAAACAAGTTCGTGTTAATTTTCGGGCAAATTTATTGTATCTCCTTCAAAATAACATCCATCTGAAGCAACACACATGTGCCAACGCTTAACCCAATCATCCATGCATTTTCGGTAGGCCGAAACTGGGATGTCCTTCAGCTCCTTCATCGCATTTCGTTTTATGGCTTCCAGAGACTCAAATCTTTTTCCACGAAGTGGTAATTTAAGTCGAGGGAAGAGAAAAAAGTCGCACGGAGCTATATGGGGTAAATACGGTGCCTGCTCAAGCATATTTACGCTGTGTTTGGTCAAAAAATCTGTCACAATACGCGCTTTGTGTGACGGCGCATTATCGTGGTGCAAAATCCAACTGTTGTCGGCCCACAAATCCGGCCGTTTGCGGCGCACTGCATCTCTTAAACGCTTTAAAACGCCAAGGTAATACTCCTTGTTGACCGTTCCATCCGTAGGCAAGAACTCATAATGGACAACACCTCGGTAATCAAAGAAAACTGTTAGCATAACCTTAATTTTCGATCGACTTTGGCGCGGTTTTTTCGGTTTCGGCTCGCTCTCGAGGCGCCATTCAGATGATTGTTGGGATGTTTGTACGTCGTATTCATAGACCCATGTCTCGTCTCCCGTAATTATCCGTTTCATGAAGTTTGGATCACTTTGGGCCTCTAAAATCATCCGTTCAGCAACATTCTTTCGATAGTCTTTTTGCATGAAGTTCAGCTCTTTCGGCACAAGCCGTGCGGCAACGCGTCGCATGCCCAAAATATCTACAACAATGTGCTGAACGGTTTCGTATGAGATGTTAAGATCACTAGCAATCTCTCTAATACTCACATGACGATTTTCAAGCACAGTTTTCTTCACAATTTCAACGTTTTCATCGGTATTCGATGTGGAAGGGCGTCCAGAACGAGGCAAGTCTTCAACCACTTCACGACCATTTTTAAACACTTTATACCCTTCATATGCTCTGGTTTTTGATAGAGCAGACTCCCCAAAGGCTTTCTCCCGAAAAACAATTTACGATTTAAGTAATATAAAATAACCGATGAAGGACTGAGGGACCAAGCAGTTTTTGGTTGGACACTCGTTTCCTCAAGTATTATAGGAAAACCACGATTTGTAAGACCTTAGGCGGTGTTTATTAACTGAACGAAGACCGATCGGTCATTTAGCGGTTTTTTGGTTGGTCAAATCCTGGTTCAATTATAATACTAAAAACCGATTTTATTATCTGATTTGTTTGTTCGCAAAATAGTACACATGAACCAGAATTAGTTAGGCGTTGGACAGTGCTTGTTGACTGAATAAAAACCGATATGTGGTTTATCAGTCTTTTGTCGGTTAAATACTATCACAATTAACGTGGTAAAAGTTTAGCGCCATCTTACATAGCGACCGGTTATTTAGCGGTTATTATACTCATCGATAATTTTGTGACGAACTTTTAACGGTTAATGCATCGTGTATTTTTTTTTTGTTCTTTCATTTATCATTACGAAATTTAACCAATTGTCTGAATATTATGAAAATGTTTCGGCTTTTTTATAGACAATGTATTACTTGTAATGTAAATGACATTCACTGTATTTTCGATTTGGTAAATCAACTCTAAATTTTTACATTATATGTAAAGTGTATCGACTTAGTGAATTATATTCAACTAAATCAAACTCAAATTATTTATCGTTTATCAATCGTTTATCAATCGTGAGTTTTTATATTTTTTAGATAAAATCGGCTGTATTTCGTACTTTTTTTAGGTTTAAGTTTAATATTTTACATTATACATTTAACCGACTTGGAACTGTAAATTAGGTTACGGTTGATTTTTGTTTGTCGGGTCTGCAACATTTTCAACGATTCAGCACAAGAAATTCCGTTCAAAACACAAAATTTCAAGCAAAATCTTTGCTCAATAAAATTGTTCATGTTAAAATGCGACAAAACACAAAAACTTGTCTATTATGAACAGCTGACAAACAAACACTAATCATCTGATTCCACTCAAGTTACACACAGATGTCAGTATAGGATCTACCAACTTAAAAAAAAAAAAATATCCGAATCGGTCGAGAGCGGTTCATTTAAATTACAAATTCCCGGTACTTTTTGATCATACTGTATGTACTGTTCAGAGCGACATTATATAAATCCGCCTAATATAAACGAAACACAGAAAGACATCGTAACATCGACCAACCAAAATACACAACCGTCCACTTCAAATGGTCAGAAGAGAAAATCCAATAGGTACAGATCAGATGAAGATATGAAACTACTAAAGAAAGCCACCAAACTGTACATAAATTATATGACCAGTTTGGTGGAACTTTCTAGTTTAAGCGAAGATGACTGATGACGTGTATTTCTATTTCATATAAATACATATTTATAAAACTGGTGATATGGTGAATTATATTGAATTTGGAAAGGCTACATTATTTTAAGATTTTATGCACGTACACTTTTTATTTTTCCTTATGTTTGTATATCGTACTTTTAAATAAAAGACTGAATTAATAAATGAATTCAAATTGTTTTATTATATTATATATATTTCTTCAGGAAGATTACTCTGCGCCGATAATCCCTGTAATAACGTCCTACGAAAATCTAAAGCTGTTTCATCATCTGCATCATTATTAGAATTACCGAAATATTCATCTAAGACTTCTTCAAACGGTTCAAATTCAAAACTCTCATTAATACAAATATTGTGCATTACACAACAGGCGGTTATAACATTTACGCAATTTGAAATTTTCAATTCCAATCATTTTAAAAAAATCGCCCGCCACCTTGTTTTCATTATTCCAAATATATTTTCCACAATGCTTTCATGAATTTGAATGACATTTAAAAAGTTTAGTTTAGTAAAAGCATAAAATAAATAATAATAAGAAGCGTTAAGCGCATAGAACAATGAAATTCAATCAGCGCACTACGGCCGAAAATAAAACTAACATTAGATGTACACCGAGGGAAACAAATTCTTTATAAACGTAATGAAATTCTTTATTTGAAATGGAATATTTATTTCCTTCACTGAATCTGCTCTTTAAACAAAAAAAAACAAACAAAAAAAATTCTCTCTCGTGCCTTTACGAACATTTTTTTTTTGTTTGTTTTTATTTATATACTTTTGTGTACATTATTTTTGTTTTTTGGTATATGTATGTACTCGTATTTATAAACAAATTGGTTCGATTAGTTTAGAAAAAGAAATGATGAACCGTCATGCGATAATTTTGCGTGGCAAAATAAAAAAGGATGAGTTAATATGACTGTTTCCTCAATTAAAATATGCGGTTTTTAATTTATTTTGACATCTAAGATCTAACACAAATTAAATAAAATTTGCTTCTAAAAATTAATTCAAATTTATGGTTGTTATTAAAGAAACCCTTTACTTTTTAATTTTTATTGAAAAATGATGAATGGAATCTATTTTATTTATATGTACTATTTTTCTTAATCTTTTCCATTTGCCATTTACAAGTTTTACTTTCTTTTACGTAAGTAAAATGAAGTATAGTAATCATGAAAATTTTCGACCTTGAGATTATTGAAGATTTATCTGTTTTGAGGTCCCCTGAGTCCGAAAAAGTGGGTTTCGAAATGATGTCTGTCTGTCAGTCCGTCTGTCTGTCAGTCTGTGTCCTCTCTACAGCCCAGATGGCTTAACCAATCGAACTGAAACTTCAGATTTAAGCTTTTTGGATAAATTGGGAGGTCCCAGTGAATTTTACTTCAAATCGGTCCACCGGAAGTGGCCACTCCCTTGGGCCAGAAAATTTGTTTTGCAAATATCTTAAAAAGTATAAGGTTTACAAAAAATTACTAATACAAAATGTTTCCAAAAATCAAAAAAAAAAATAAAAATAAACAAATTAAAAATTAAAAAAATTAAAATTAAAAATTAAAAAAAAAATTTAAAAAAAATTTAAAAATTTTATAAAAAAAAAATTAAATATTGTTTTGCCAACACATAAATATATGTGTATACATAGCCTAATTATGCTAATTATAATTAATTTGCACACTACAGTGACATACTTCCGGTTTTTAATGCAAATATTACATAATTGAATGTGGATCATTTTTTCATGTTTCTTAACTTTTTTAACGACTTATTAGGGTTTGTAATACTTAAGTATATATATCGTTTTATAATTGCAAAAATATTTCGCAACTCCTGCCCCCCCCCCACACTTTTTTACAAGGAGTTACAGCAGTTCTTGCATTTGTCATTTTAATTATTGTGTGTATTAGCCCAATTATGCTAATTATAATTAATTTGCACACTTCAGTGACGTACTGTATGTTATAAAAATATTTAGCCTACATGTATGTTAAATTGCCAAATCGGTCAACCGGAAGTGGACACTCTCGGCCCGAAAATGTGTTTTGCACATATTTTAAAAAGTATAAGATTTACAAAAAATCACTAATACAAATTCCAAAAAATTAAAAGAAAAAATTTAAATTCATAAATATCACCTTTTATTTCTTTTACGTGTGTACTAATGAGTTCAAAAAATTGAGTTTTGAAGTGGTGTCTGTTGGTATATACATATGACTGTCAATTTGTAGTCCAAATGGTTTAAGCAATCAAACTGCAACTTCATGTTTAAACTTTTTACATAAATTTTGGGGTCCCAGTTCCCAGCTCCCAGATTCCGTAAAACAGAAAATTTATTTTGCAAATATTTCAAAAATATACAATTTACAGAAAACGTGAAATAATAAAAACAATCTTAATTAAGTTTGCGGGAAATTTGAATTATAAAAGTTTTTCAAAATTCGCTGTTCGTAAAAGAAAGTCGTGTGTTGGCCACACCTCCATTTTTTCTAATTAATATAAGAAGCATTAGTTTCAAAATTTGAACGCGATGGTCGTAACAGGGATTATCAATATCATAAAATTCTTTGTCAATGCTGCTGCTTAATAAAATGTTTAAGAGGTCATGTTTGAGCCAACAATGTGGGAATGTGATTTGAAAAACGAATCAAAAATTGATATTTATCGATAACAAATTTCAAAAAAAGATTGCGATGGGGCACGTATAGCTTACCGAAACAATCTGTTAAATAATTTTTATTTTTTATCAGCAGTTCAAAACTACTCTCTACATAATCCGTTTCTTTTAGTAGTGTGGAGCAGCATGCCGCACAATTTACTTTCTTTACAATTCGATTAACTAAATATCCAACGAAATATCTGGAAGACGCCTGTGAATTAATACTAGATTCTTCAATTAAAGAATCATTCACATCGTTTTTCACTTCAACTAATGAATACATTTCGTCATCATCCGAGTCTTCGTCCACTTCAACCAACGAAAAAGTTTCATCACCAATTTCAACGAGACTTGAAGCATCATTTTCACAAGACTTTTTGTTAGTGTTGTTTTCATACCTTTTATTATCCATTCATCATTTTGTTGTTTTTCTCGTATAACATTTAATAATGTTGAATCTGCATCATCTTCACAGTTTGATAAGCCCGAGAAGGATGTTAGATACTTAATGGATAAAAGTTTTGAAACAGTAAAACTAAATTCTTGAACCGATGGATTAAAATTATTTCCGTTTGCTGATCTTATTAAAGAAAATGTATTTTCTAACGAGTCTTGGTTTAATCTCGATGTTAATAAATATTCAAAACCCAGGTTATCCTGTGTTAAACTCTTTAAAATGAAGAGAACCCCACGAATTATCTGTACCATTCCATCGAAAGAATAAACTTTTTTGCGGTTACTCATCTTAATATTTTTTAAATATGTTATCATTTCATTAAGATATACGACACTTTGATTAAGTTCATCGTTTTTTAAAGCGCATTTATACTGATTGGCTTCAAACAAGGTTTTTGAATTAAGGATATCAAAAATTTATCAAATTTATCGAAAAGCTTCCAGGTTGCAGGTGCTTTATTTTTGACAACTTTGGAAAAATTATCTAGCTCTTACTTGTTTTTCCTCTGCTGAAAAATGACTAAAAGTGAGATAAGCTACTTAAATTTATTGCCACAGATATAACATTGAATCTGTCTTATTGTACCTCTGACTTATTACAAAATTATCAGACTGAGCTATATACTTATGATCATGTCTGTCACAGAATTCGATTGGAATTTCATTACTTTAGGAATTATAATTCCACCATCTGATACTTCCAGTAATGTTTTATTCCATTATAAACAACAAGGAGTTTTCTTTATATAAAAGTAATTTAGAAGTAAAATTGTTAAATTTGCTTACACAGGAATAGTACTGTGTTAATATGACGAAGAAAAAATTGTAACATTTTATTTCAATATTCTTCAAAATGTTTGTTTATTAATTTTCTATTCTACTTTAACTTAAATTAATTATTGAATTCGTTTAATCACCAAATATGCAACCGATAAAGTATAAGTATACAGGGTGTCCGGGTTTGGGATGCTAATTCGTTAAGAGGTGATTTCTTGGTTCATTCTGGGTATTTCAAATTCAAAAATTAATAGCTGAACGCAGCAAATAAAAAATACGCTATTTCCTAAGCGAGAGGCAATTATCATAAAACAAATTATGCTTACTTTAATTCATAATAAAAAGTTCATTAAAAAATCATTTTAAAAAGTCCTCTTGCTCTTTTTGAAGCAATCTCAGAAATGACATCGGCGAAGTTGATATTTTTTACTATTTCATTTTCTATTGACAAGATTGATAATGATGTAAATCTTTATTAATTATTTTCATTAAGCCGCCCCGGTGGCACAGTTGTTAGCATGCTTGCTTTAAGCTCTGGAGGTCCCAGGTTCGATTCCCGGCGGGTGATGAAAAAATCACGGCTGGTTTTTAATGTAAGGATCAATGAACTAATTACTCATTATCCGTTGTAAAAATGATTACGAAAACTTCAAAAATGAAGCGACCAAATCCCTCCATGGGATGTAGCGCCAGCGAAAAAAAAAAAAAAAAAAAATCTTTATTGATAAAAATTAATAATTTTCAATTTTGAAAAAAATCTTTCGGCTTATACAACTGTAACCGGTAAAACTTCTTTCGGTTCTCCTTAAACACTTGTTAAAACAAACTAATTAAATTACAACATTTAATTTAGATTTTTTAAAAAATTAACATATTTTCGGAAACACTGTGTTTCCAACATCAGATTATAAAAGTATCTATCATACAAGGTAGTAACAATGTCGTAACAAAAGATTTACATAAAAATTGTCCGTTTTGAAATCCTCTCATTTTGCATTGTGTGTATACAATTTCATGACCTGCCTCAATCAGAGTATAAATTGGGCAACTCGTTGACAGGTTGCCATTTAAAGTTAATCAAATTTAATATTTGTAACCGGTGTTGTTAATATTATTTTCAGTACAGTGAATGGTTTTGAAGATATTTAGAAAGGATGGTTTTTTGATTGTTAGAAAGAATGTACCGTAGAACTTCTAAACAAGTAGATTTTTCTGCAACAATATTTCTAAAGAACAACAATTCCTGAATTAAATCATTGGGATGAAAGTCTCCTTCGAGTGCAGCATGTAAACTTCTGCAACTAATAGAAGTGTCTAATTCTTTGATATACTTTTTAATTTCTCTACATTATATAAAAATTCAAATATATTGTTGTGCATTTCATATGATTCGAATCACTTCATAAATGACACAATAGCAGAATCGACAATTCTAAAAAAATAATTGGGTTTAAAATTTTCTTTTCCATCATTTATAGCATCATCGCCGGCTTCATAATCAAATAATGGTCGAATTTTCGCAGTCGCAATCTCCTATTCTCCTTGGCTTTAGCCAAAGACAGTGTGAAACTAGATTCTCTAAATTTTTCAAAAAATGATAACAATTCTTTTAGATGTTTGATTGTAAATTGTAGATATATAGCTTTGACACTATCGTTACGGCATTCCCATCTGGACCTGGTATCTGAAAGAAGCTTCGGTGTTAGATATTTCACATTTTTTATTAAGAGATCCCATCGTGTCGTTGAAGCAGAAAATGTTGTATACACTTTCTGAAGAATACCAAAGAAATTGAGAGCTTTACCTAATTAAATTTAGAGGAGCATCCAGAGTCTAAACAGAATATTTCGAATTTAATGGAAATTTTAAATTTTCTAATACACGCACGAGTACATAATACGAGTATGAATGTTAAATAAAAATATTTTTTATAACATTTTTTTTTAAAGTTTATTTTATAAATTATTTTGTTTAGTTTTTAAGTTTGGTGGCAAAAATTAAAAATATTTACGCGAGGAATAAATTTATTAAAATATTATTGGGAATATTTGTGCGAGGCCTTCTTGAAGCACGAGGCTCTGTGCAGTTGCACGGTTCGCACTACTACCAAGCCGTCCCTGCGTTGAATTACATACTATTATTCAACGCTTCTGCGCTTAACGTAATTTACCATTTACTTAACTACACAAAATGCATTTTAGGAAAATCAATGTTAAAGTTTTGAAATTATTGTATTTTGCAGCAAAAATGAAAACTATTCTTCTTACATGTTGCTCAATCTAGTTTTAATTATTTTTGTTAGTTTTGATGATGAAGTTTATTATTAGGTATCGATTGGCATCAATAACTTAACTTGGCCGAAAATTGTAGTACTGTAAAATATGCTTAGCACTGCAGAACAGTGAAACATGAAGGTGCATGTGATGTAATCGCGTGGAGCTGTAAGTCAGATCGACCGCTATAAGTCAATATGAACCGCTTTCTCAAGGAAAACTTAATTTCAAGTTAAGCTTGGAATTAAATATTTTATATCGTCCCAGAATGGATTTTATATAACCATCCTAAAATTAACAAATCACCACAATTCACTGGGCTTAAATATGATGGAACTGTATGCTTGCCGCATAAGTTAGAACTCGAAGTTCGAAATTACCATATTTCCCATAAAAAATGAGCCCAGAAAACGTTGGCGGAAGGGTGGCAGAAAATCAGCCTGGGTTATACGCGAAAGCTGCTTTAATCATTGCCAAATAGACACAAAAGTTAATAATAAAAACAAAACAATAATAATAGTCTACCAAATAGTAAACTATGAGAACAATCTACAGTATTATTTTAAATGGTTGTGATACCATTTGGATTTGTGAATTAATTTTTCTTTACTATTTTTCTCAATGAATTAATTGAGTTTATCTTTTTGTATTAATTAAATTACTAATAAATGTTATATAATAATTTCAATTGTTTAATTAAGTATTTAATTTTATAACATGTATTTGTTAATCCTCAAATTGGTCTACAATTAATTTTCATAATTTTAAATGTTAAAATGAGCTGAAAATCGTTAATTAATTGTTTGATAGTTATTGTACATTTGTTAAATGTCCAAAAGAAATTATTGAATTAAAAGTTTTAAAGAAATAAAATAAGTAAATTAGCTAAAAATTAGTGTTAATTATGTTTAACCTGGCAGTGCTTGTTAAATCTACGGACCGACATCTAAAAGAATAAAAAAATCCTCTTTAACCTTTTTCACAGATTGACTAGGCTCTGTATTGTAAGTATAAAAAGCTTATTTTATTTGATTTAGCTATTTAAAATACAAAACATTCTAACAAACCAATTTGATTCATGTGCACAGAAGATTGTGAGTAATACAAATTTAGCCTGCACAAACTATTTTGAATGCAAGGAAAAAAATAAACAAAATTTGGTAGAAACATGAATGAAATATTTTCTACGTTTTCATTCATAAATAATTATGTAGTTCGATCAAAACCTGCTAAAATTCTCTCTTGAGAAAGCCCAACGGAATGTATACTAATGCTATAAAAATATATATCATGGTGCATGTATTTGTGAAATAATATCGTAATATATATGGTTATGGTATTGATATTAAGTAGTGTGTGATATCCATTGGAATTAGTAGTGGTAATTTGTATTTTTTTTATATGGTTTTTCGTAGCGACCAATACACTAACCATGATATATTTTTAAAAATGTGTAAGAGAGCTATACAACGCAGTCAGGCTTTCTCAAGAGAGAATTGTAGAAGGTTTTGAGTTCGATACAGAAAAAACCTTTCGATTTAATTGTATTAGCTATATGAATATAAAAAATCATAATACATAAACAAAACTATGTATATCTACGGTACTATCTTGATACCAAATGGGGATGTGGCTATTTACATAAAAACCAAAAATACAAAAAAACGAAACAAAGTGAAAACGAATGAAATGAGAAATTGAGAATATGCTTTACAGTGAAGGGAATATATATTCCATTTTCAATACAAAATTTCATATCGTATTTAAATGAATTTGTTTCCCTTACTAGACATCTAATGTTAGTACCAGAAAATAATATTCAAAGAGTGTCGCTAGCTTCGCGCTGGCTTATAATTCTATTTTGGTTTGATTGTTCTTATACTTTGGTATTTTGTGGTAAAAGGCACAACTGAATACTTTTAACCTAGTGACATCTATTTAAATATTGCACGAATTACTGGGTCATACAAAAGTTTAGTTTGAAAAGTCTTCTGAGGCACACAGCATATTAATACGTCATTTGAATCGTCAATATTTAAAAATAAATTATATCTAGTATGCTTTTGTTAATAGCAAAATATTCCCATTTCTGTGTCACTGTGACGTTTTATTGATATTTTGTGACATTTTAATGATTTAAATTTCAACGATATATTGATCGATACATTACTGAGATCGTATTATTACTGAGTAATAAATTCTCGTAGTATAAGGTCGTATGTAAACCTTAATAGCAAATTGTCCCATTTGTTAAGGTCTCACAGAATACTATAACTTAGAATAGTTTTTATAATTTTTTGAATTTGGCAACTCCAAAGCTGTGATTTGGCGGCATGAGAGTAGAAAATTTATATTGCCGTGACCAATTGTGATATTGGGGAAGAGGTCTCCAAATTTAAGAAAATGCCTGTGCAAAACTAACAGAAAATGGTTGTAAAATATAAATGGTTGGTTTGGTGATCTTTAACGGACGCTTTGTGGGAAAAGTGTTGTACGAGGAGCCGGATAGACCCCAATTTTTTATTTTTGTTTTAGAACGGCATTTCAATGTGATATATATAACGAATTGAGAAATATAAAATTTAGTATTGTATAAACAATAAATATAAAAATGAAGAAAAAATATGTACAATGGGTACTCTAAACTCTTAGGCTAATACAGCCTAATGCATAAAAATGGCAGAATTAATTAATAATTGATGGTAATTGATAATTAACGGTTTTATTTTTAATTTATAACTTCTAAATTTTGGTTTCATTTAAACTGTACAAATAAAGTTTTCTCAATTTTACGTAGTCCTACGTTAATAGATCGTGTCTCGAATACAAGCTTGTCGGTTTTTTGGACTCCAGAGATGTAGAATGATGTGATTTTCTCCGATGAATCAAAATTCAAGCTGCATGTTGGAGATGGAAGAATTCTCGTAAGGAGAGAATCCCGCGAGAGGCTTAGCAACGAATGCCTTTTAAGACTTTCACCGAAAAATGAAGGAGTTATGGTCTGGGGATGCTTTCTAGAAATGAAACCGGTTGATTGTGCTTCCTTAGTTCCAAAATTACAGCAGCTGTTTTTCTGCTGGTCCTACATAACGAATTTGGGCCTTCTGTGTTAAAGCTTTTTAGCGAGACTTGCAGATTTATTTTTCAACAGGGCAGCGCTCCGTACCATACCGCCAAAGTTGTGAGTTATTAATTTTGAATTGTAGATAGAAAAATTGGCTTTCAGATAAACATAAATAATTTGTTAAAAAATTGTTTTTTTTCTTATCTCTTCATATAAAGGTAAAAAAGTACTTCGAAGAAAAAAAATATCGATGTGTTGAGCTGGCCCCCGTACAGTCCAGACTTAAATCCCATAGAAAATATTCGGTCTATAATGAAGCTAGAAGTAGGAAGAAAGCGCTCAGAATCAATTCAAGCTTTAAAAAATTGTTTGATGACGATTTGGGAATCCATACCTTCTACGACTTTGAAAAATTTATCAAATTCAATGAATCAGAGGTGTATCGCTGTAATAAAAGTAAATGGTGGTCTAACAAAATATTTATATTAAAGATAGAGTTTCTATAAATCACTAAAAAACAAGAAAAAACATTAAAAAATAAATGTTTAATTTATTCCATTACTTTAATTCCAATCAACGTATTTTGAATATATTGGCATTTTTCGGGTTTTCCCCCTAAATTACAGGTACATTTTTTTTCTCCAAAAAATTAGGTCCTACATGTATTTAAAATGAAACAATAAGCCAATTGTTTTCAAAAGTTTTGTAATTTTAGCAAAAAAAGCCTCCAATTTGTAATAAAATATGTTTGCCCAATTTTATTTTCCCAGCACTGTATATTGGAAAAAATTGTCAAGGCTATGTAGATATGAAAAATTCAAGGAATAATAGCCAATTTTCATGCTGGGGCCTAAAAGACCCCAGTGTGGCATTTATATGTATTTTTCTTAAGTGTATCATTTAAGGGTTAAAAATGTAATAACATACTATGTATGTACAGTAATGCAATAACGAAAATCTCGAAAAAATCCTGACTTTTAAAAATAAAAACTCGCGCATGATTTTATTTTTGAAAGTCGGGATTTTTTCGAGATTTTGTGCCGTCAGGATTTCGTTGCGATAGAAATTTATTGAGTCAGGATTTTACTTAGTCGAGTATTAATTGGATCGAGATATCGTTCATTCGGGATTTTATGGAGTGAGATTTTATTACTCCGGATTTTCTGAATCGGGATTAACTACCATACCCAAACATTTTGAATATTTGCCTATAATAAATTGCCTAGGTGATTGCCAAAGTTTTGTACAATGTATTTAAAGACGATCGACGAGACATCTGGAACTTCACCGATGAAATATTTTTTGCGTATGATGGTAGTATTATGTATATTATGTATTTATACTATGAGTGATTGATATTTACAAAGAAAATCAAATTTATTAAGGTGCTCCTGGATCTGCAATTGTATAACTTTTTCCAAGACCTTAGATAGAGCAAACAAAATACTAATTGGACGTATATCACCAGTACCAAAAATAACATCCTTTTTAGTAGTGGTGTGATAGAACCTATCTTCCATAAATCAGGGAACACAGACTTTGTCAAACATTGATTTATGATGAATGTTATAAGTGGCAGGAACAAGTCAATAAATAATTTTAGTACCTTGAAGTCTACCTTACCATAAGATTTGAATCTGATTTAATCGCACGAATCGCATTCAATACTGAAAGTTCATCAATGCCATCAAATACAAAGGCATCATTTCCAGAACTGCAGAAATAAATATCAGGTAAATGCAAAACCACAATAGATTCACAAATATTACAAACCCCAGATAAGATTTGTTCCGCAGAAAATTTAATGGATGCTGACCTGTAGAGCTCGAAATACCTAGTTTTTTTAAAGTATTCCACGTTGACTTAGAGTTATGATATGAGCATTCTTAAAATAAAATTTATGTTTGGCTTGATTGATGCTTTTAACAGTTTTATTTCTAAAAAATTTAAAAGATACTAAATCAGCATCCAACCCACTCAATTTAAAATTTTTATCAGCCAAATCTCTACATTCCATTAAATCTAAATACATATATGATTTTAATCAAGGTGCAGTAGGGCATTTATTAATCATACTTTTCCGGGGACCGGTGTACACAAGCAAAATCGTGTAAGAAATTTGAATTAAATATATCAAGGATGTCATTCATATTGGAATAATAATTAATCCGGAATGATATCAAAGGGCCGAATGTCGAAGGGCCGATTGTCGAAGGGCCGATTTTTTTTGTTTTGTTTTTAGAAGTGTACTTTTTTAAATTTCTTGTTTTAAGGAATATTTTGTAAATGTATACTGAATTTTATATTAAGAACTATAATTTTTATTTATTTATGAAAAACAATGTTAATTTTCCAGATATCAATGCCAGGTTGAAATGTTGTTTATCAAAATGACTCATATCAAAATAGATAATACATTTCAGGTTGAAACAATATTCAAAACAACACATGAGACAGTAATATACTTTAAAATAAACAGTTTCGTTTAATTTAAGTAGACATTTTGGAAATTTTGCCTTAAACTGTAATTTGTACCTTTATAATTATGTAGTAAATTATTAGGAGTATATTCACTATATTCACATCACTAAATCACAGAGAAATGGTTTTATTCGTCCAAATAGAATTTTCCTTCCCCCTAACGAATAAAAAATGGTCTGATTTTTATGACATTTTATGACAAAATTCTTTTTTGGTTTTGGTGAAATACCTATTATGTAGAAATATTTTTCCACTTGATAATTACAAAAACAACCAAAATATAAACAACAAAATTAATGCAATATTTTTGCCGATATAATATCCAAAGATTAAACACAATAAAATATGTATAAACTCAAAAGAAATTAATTTATATTTGCTAAAAAAATTTACAAAATATTCCTTAAAACAAGAAATTTAAAAAATTATATTTCTAAAAACAACAAAAAAATTCGGCCCTTCGACCCATTCGGCCCTTCGACATTCGGCCCTTTGAAATTCGGCCCTCTGTCCTCATTCCATAATTAATCCAATCTAACGAAAAGAATTTATTTATAAAATGGGACAACAGTATTGTTGAGATAAATTGTATAGACATTCAAATTATTTGTTGACAATAATTCATGATCAATTGAATTGAAGTAGGCGTTTTGTTTTGTTATTTTTATTTATTATGTTTATGGAATCTTTTATTTTATTTTTTATTCATTCTGTGAAAATTAATGATTGCGGTTCCTCGCAAAATAAAAGCTTCGGTTGTTTTATTTAATTCTATTACGGTTGTTCGCTTTGTTCCACACATAAGGACTTTCGTGTAAGCCAACAGGTTATGGGCCCAGATAATTGAACAAGCTACATTAAGATACGAAATAAAACAAGAATAAAGAACAGTCTACAATGGCGGACTCAAATAAAGCGTTTGTAACAAAATTGAACAACGACAATTATTTTATGTGGAAATTCAAAATGGAGCTATTGCTCATGAAAGAAAAATTGTGGAATGTTTTAAATGAAATAAAACCAGAACCAACGAAAGATAATGCCAATGCGGAAGCAATCAACAACTGGCAAATTCGTGATGATCAGGCTCGAGCGTGGATTGGTTTGTCGGTCGAAGACAACCAATTGTGCTACATTCGAAATAAAACCACGGCGAAAGATGCATTGATGGCATTAAAAACGTTTCATGAAAAAGACTCTATGACAAATAAAATGAGCATAATTCGCCGTATTTGTGGTTTAAAAATGAGTGAAGGTGGAAACGTTGATGAGCATTTGAATGATCTCACGAATTTGTTCCAGAAATTAAGTGATTTGGGCGAAGACCAATTGTCAAATACATGACATGTTGGTGTTATCGTAAGCAGTTTACCGCGTAGTTACGATAATTTAATTGTTGCACTCGAGGCACGACCAGAGGGAGATGTCACATTGTCGTTGGTTCAATCGAAATTAATTACGGAGTATCTACGTCGAAAAGAGGCGGATGGCAACGAAAATACAGATTCGGCATTAAAAACTACGGCGAAATTTAAAGACAAAATTTAGTGTTTCTTTTGCAAACGATCTGGCCATGTAAAGAGTGACTGCGGTAAATATAAATCGTGGAAAGAAAAACACACAATAAAGGAAAGTGCATCGACCAGTGACAAAATAAATAAAGTCGAAGAAAATGATAGTTTTTTATTTATGGTTTCAAAAAATATTGTGATGGATGGATTCTCGATTCGGGTGCTACGAAACACATTTCGAGCAACAAAGGTTGTTTCATTTCACTAGATCAAGCGGAATGCAAGAGTTTAAACGTCGCAAACGGTGAAAGCGTAGATGTCAAGGGAAAAGGCGTATGTCGCATCGAAATGGTCAATACAAATGGTGTATCAACCGTGGCAACGGTAACAGATGTTTTGTACGTGCCGAATATTCAAGGAAATTTGTTGTCGGTGAAAAAGTTGCTGGAAAAGGGCTATGCAGTAAATTTTATTCCGAATTCTGAAACGTGTGAAATTAAATTCGGAGACAAACAAGTGGCAGTACAAGACACGCAATCAAATTTGTTTAAATTGCGTCAGCCGAACAAAGTATATGCAGTACGCGAACACAAAGAAAATTGTATTCATCACTGGCATCGCATTTTTGGCCATCGCGATCCAGATGCAATCAAGCAAATGTGTTCGAAAGGATTAGTTGACGGCATGCAAATTATCGATTGCGGTATCAAGGTTAAATGCGAAGTGTGTCTCAAGGGAAAAACAACACGTTTGCCGTTTCCAAAGCAATCATTAACAAAATCTACAGCTCCACTTGACCTTATACACACTGACGTATGCGGACCAATGCAAACAGTTTCGCCGAGTGGTAAGCGGTACGTACTCGTATTCGTAGATGATTTTTCACGCTATACGGTGATTTATTTGCTAAACAATAAATCAGAAGTCGACGAGAAAATAAAGGGGTACGTGGCATTGGTGAAAAATAAATTCTCTAAGAATCCAAAAGTTATACGATCGGATCGAGGAGGAGAGTACACCGGAAAGAACGTCGTCAATTTTTTGAAACAAGAAGGAATTCAAATCCAGTACACAACACCATACACGCCGCAGCAGAATGGTGTCGCTGAGAGAAAAAATCGTACGCTCATCGAGATGGCGCGTTGTATGCTGTTGGACGCAAATTTACCGAAAACATTTTGGGCAGAAGCGGTAAATACGGCAAATTATGTTCAAAACCGCTTGCCATGCAGAGCAATTGAAAAGACACCATATGAGGCGTGGAATCAGCAGAAACCAGGTATTAAACATTTTTCAATTTTTGGTGCTAAATGTTTTGTTCATGTGCCATCAGAGAAACGACGTAAATTGGATGATACCGGGGCACCGATGATTTTTGTTGGTTATGACGAAAATTCGAAGGGATTCAGATGCTTAGATCCAGTCAAAAATAAGTTGGTGATCAGTCGAGACGTGCGCTTTACGGAAAATTCTGCGAGTGAGATCAGTGTTGATTTATCATCAAGTGATGCGAATGTCGAATCAAGTACAATCGGCATCGATATGGATAAGTCAACTGAAATCAATCCAAAAGTGTGTGACAACGTGAGTGGCACCGTAACAACAGAAAATAATGCGGGATTGCGAAACAACAGTATAGAAGCAGTGTCGAATGTCGAATTCGAGTCTTTCGCTGAAGGCTTACATCGTATTTTCAATGAAGAAAACAATAGAGACATTCCGATTCATGATGCATCAGTGGCAATAATGCGAATTACCACACGA
Source organism: Tipula helvola (assembly GCA_963556165.1). Lineage (NCBI taxonomy): Eukaryota > Metazoa > Arthropoda > Insecta > Diptera > Tipulidae > Tipula > Tipula helvola. The sequence goes on along the minus strand of OY744481.1, from coordinate 186,919,577 downwards.
CAGAAAAGCGATTGGCTGCAAATGGGTTTATAAATTAAAAACCGATGTGGAAGGAAAAATTGATTGATATAAAGCGCGTTTAGTTGCACAGGGTTTCTCACAAAAATATGGAACTGATTATGATCAAGTGTTTGCTCCTGTTGCTCGACAAACAACGTTCAGAACGCTTTTATCAATTGCATCAAAAGAAAAACTGTTTGTGCGACATATTGATGCCAAAACGGCGTTTTTAAATGGGAAATTGAATGAAACGATCTACATGAAACAGCCGCCGGGATTTAAGGAGAATAGTGAACTCGTTTGTTTGTTGGGAAAAAGTCTATACGGTCTAAAACAAGCGGCGAAATCATGGAACGGCGCTATTCATAAAGTATTGATCGATGCAGGTTTTCAACAAAGCAAAGCAGATCAATGCTTGTACTCACGGAAGAACAACGGCGAATGGTCATTTCTTCTGATTTATGTCGACGATATGATTGTGGCAGCGAAATCAATCAAAACAGGTAACGAAATAAAGGAAGTCATCGCAACGAAATTCGAAGTGCAAGATCTGGGTGAAATTAAATTTTACCTCGGAATAGAGATTATCAAGAACGCGAAAAATATTTATCATTTGTGTCAATCAAAATACATTCAAAGAATTGCTGCGGATTTCGGTCTCAGTGATGCGAAAGTTTCAAACGTTCCGATGAACGTGAACTACGATAAATCCGATGCGGATGATAATTTTTTGCTGACAAACACAGATTATCAGAAACTCATCGGGTGGTTGCTTTACATATCTGTGAATACGCGACCGGATATTTCGGCGAGCGTTTCAATATTAGCGCAACGAGTGCAACAACCACGTCAACAAGATTGGAATGAATTGAAACGGGTGTTGAAATATCTAAAGGGCACTGCAAATTTAAAATTGGCATTAAGTAGTGATGACGATTCGGACAAATTTTTCTACGGATATCCTGACGCAAATTGGGCCGAAAATAAAAAGGATCGAAAATCAAACACTGGTTATGTTTTTGTTGTTAATGGTGGCATCGTAAGTTGGGCATGTCGAAAGCAGAATTGCGTCGCATTGTCATCTACAGAAGCAGAGTTCATCGCATTGCCCGAAGCGTGTCAAGAGGCATCTTGGTTGCGGCGGTTGCTGAACGATTTGCAACAGCCGGTTCAAACAGCAGCAACAGTCTACGAAGACAACCAAAGCTGTTTGAAGTTCATCGAAGAGAAAAAATTGTCAAATCGAACAAAACATGTGGATACGCGATATCATTTTGTTAAAGATTACGTGCAACGAAAATTCGTATCATGCGTATATTGCTGTTCAGTAGATATGTTGGCCGATTTACTAACAAAACCATTACCACAATACTTACCTTTAGTCGAGGCAATGAAGCAAAAAGTTTCGGAATTTTTTCCAGCAGGACGGATCGGAATGCGGTTTTTTGCATTCACTTCCAAAAATTATTTGTAAAATTCCTACCTAATTTCTGAGATATGCAAACCGGAAAGTGCATTGCTGCAGCCAAAAATGCATTCAGAAAAGTGTGAGCCGAGCCGAACACAAAAAAAAAATCTAAAAAAACCGCCTACTTTAATTTATTTTGTTCTGAAAATATCTGCCATATATGGTCGCAGCAGCAAGTGTTTTTGAAAATGAAAATTGCATACGAGTAAAAGGACCACAAATTATGCTTGTGTAGTGTAAAAAAGTTCCGGTGCACCAGGTGTCCGGGGGGTCGTTTTCGACGTGAAATTTGGATTCATCGCCCCAAAAAACCCCTGCTCAACGATTTTCGGGTTATTTTTGTCGATATTGGGCTAGATACTCGATACTCAGATAAGCAGTTATTTTTTGCGAATTTGCTAGACATGTTATACACGATAATTTAGCAATCCAATTTGTTTCTGAATTTCAGAAAGTGGGCTGCTTTAATGCACTTTAAAGTTTGTGCTGAATACAAAAATATATTTTACTTTGCTAAAATAATCGAGTAGTTTACGCAAACAAATTTTCGATTAGCAAATCCGCCATATTTGCAGAGTTGCGAATTGCTAAAGTATCGAGTATCTGGCCCATTGTCAGGAAAATTCTCGGAGGTGACGTCCAGGTCTAGGTTCGGGCGCACCAGGTGTCCGGGGGCCGATGCCATATTTGAATTCAGCGACCTAAAAAACCCCCGGGCGCCGAGTTTTTCTCCTTCCCCGCGTGAATTTTGGAGATGACGTTCATCGGCGTTCCTGAGCTTCAGGTCGGCTGTGAGTCAATTTGAACATCATAATCGTGATCAGCGACCACAAAAACCCCCGGATACCCGACATGAGCCAGTTCTGCCTCTTATTTACAAACTTATCAAATCTTTCAAAATGCGTCTCAGAAAATGCATTTTCTGAATGCATTTTTGGCTGCAGCAATGCAATTTCCGGTTTGTATATCTCAGAAATTAGGTAGGAATTTTACAAATAATTTTTGGGAAGCGAATGCAAAAAACCGCATTCCGATCCGTCCTGCTGGAAAAAATTCCGAAACTTTGGCCTTTTTAGTGTTTCATTGCCTCGACTACTTGTTACTCTTAAATAAAACCAACCACAAAATTTTACTGTCTGATTATTTATTTAATCACTACAATTAATTAAATAATTTTTATTACAAATTTTTTTCTGGTTTCATGTTATTACAAATGTTGTTGCTTTATTTTAATTTATATCATTTATGTCATAATAATGATAATATTCATTAATTATTAAATTTTCAAAATGTTTTTTTATTTAATTAATATATTTAATAATCATAATTAATAATAATATTTTTTATATGGGCAGGGAGACACTTGATGGATTTTTTTTTTTTAAGTTTATTTTGTATAATTTAATCAACAATAAAATTTGGTTTAAAAATTCATTTATAATTATTTATATTAATAATTATAGTAAAAAAAACAAATTTATTAATATATTTATTGATATAATAATTATGTGCAAATTAAACATTTAATAATAAAAATAATTATTTATTTACTATATTAAAATATATAACGTGAATTTTGCGTTGTTTATTTTATTTGTTAATTAATTTTAATTTTATATATTTATTTAATTGTTTTGTTTAAGACTGAATTTCTAATTTTTGTTATTTTTGTTTCTTATTCGTGGTTTACATTTTGTTGAGGCATGGATTAGGGCAGTTTCGGTTTATTAGCGCGATTTTTTATTTATTTTTATTAAACGGTATTTTTAATGGTTACGTTGCCATTTACATATGTACTTACTATGTTTTCTATTTCGTTCTACGTTTAAATAAAATGAAAAGCGCAATAATTTTCTTATCTATTCTCGTAATTTAAAAAAAAAAACAAGAAATAATTAGTTTCGTTGAACCAAAAAATTATAAATAAAAATGAAATTAAGCGTACTTATCTCATTTTAAATGAAAAGGTTAACTTTCGGATTAACTTTATAATTGTTGGTCTATCTAAAAAGTAATTAATTAAATTTAAAACGAAAAAGATCAAAAAGTTACATTTTTTTAAAATATATTACGTCACTTTTTTTTTTTTTTTTGATTATTTAGTTTGTTTTGTTAACTTTTCCGATTAATTTAATTTTTGTTTTAATTTTAAAATTTACTTTTTTTATTACAAGATTTCTATCAGTCTTAAAACCCCAGTTTTTCAATTTTTATTTTTTAAATTTATTTTAATTTTTGTTTTAATTAAAATTTTTAATTTATAAATTTGTTTCGTTTTATTTTTATTTAAACTAAAATACAAGAAAAAGTTTAAACAAAGACGTTTCCAAATCAGCATTTTGCAGTTTCCATAAAAAATTTGGTTTATTAGGTCTTGGCGGTACTAAATAATTTAACATACACACACTTTAAAATTTTGGCTACCGTTTTTAGGTGTTAAGCAGTTTTCGGTTTGTCTACATGAAGTAATATGTTTTTGTTTAAGTTGTGTACAGTTGAATATCTCTTGCAAAAGTGGTAAAGTTCCAGGAAGGTAATTTTCTAGCTTACGTAGCAGAAATGGTTTAATTTTGTTATTATTATTTGGACACACATTAAAATCGTAAGATATGTGTAAAACTTCTGTACTAATCCCTTTCACTAGCAACTGGATCCAAAAGATCAGGAACGGAGTTTTATTGTCTATCAAAAACACTTTCGCCACTTTTTGTTGGTCCGATGCAAATTTCATATTTAACCTATTACGATATCAAAGTAAAACTAACTCAAATTGTAGTGGTGCGTCCGATATACCGATCAGCCTTTTCAAAGAATCTTAGATGGTGTATTGCATCATTAGTCTATCCAAAAACTTTATTCATTTTTCTACCTGAACAAAACATTTTCAACACTTGCTTATTAACAACCAGAATAATAACAATCTAGTTCTTATCTGAGCAGAATTCTAAGGCTAATCGTGTATTTATTGAAACCAACCAAAACGTAGGTTTCTGTGGTCGCGGCTTTATGAACGGACATGAAAGAATCCTTTTTTAATTCAAATTCAATATCTCGTTAACAATCGGAGATTAATTTTAATCTTGAAAAAAGTGTTGAAAAATTAGTGACAGCAATAGGCTAAAAATAAACCAAGAAATTCAACACAAGATATGAGAACATGATATTGATGAGACCGCGAGCAACTGCATTGAATACGGAGTTACGAAAGCAACTTCAAGAAATGAATAGCCAAGTTAGACGTAGAAAAATGTCTGCCAAACTTTATTGGGTTGAGAAAAGTAGCAAACTAATTATAAGGTTGCCATTCGATCTTAAGCCATTACTAGTGACTTAAAGTAAACCGTAAAACCAGACACAATTTTGTGTTGCAAAGTCGGGTTTATCTGGGAGACAAAGCATGACTCAGCATTTCACTAACGTTAAAATATTTGAATGTAAAAACCAGTTATTATACAAAAAGCAGATTGATGCATCCATAAAAAGCTGCATATTGGGTACAACTTAAAGTACTGTGCAAGAAAATAACTCAAATCATGAAAGCTAATTTCGGAAATGCTAAAACGACAAAATAATACGAATTTTGAAAATATCACGAAGGGCTCATTTTTAAGGGCCTTCACAAAAAATTTGCCGGAAAGGTCAAGCAGTTTTCATCTGCTTGAAATTTTGAGTAGTTTTCAGAACTCCATGAAAATTATTTTCATGGATATGAAGATGAGCTATTACCTAGCTGAAAAATGAAAAATTTCGCTAACGATTTCACAGCCCCTCTGATTGAAAAATAGAACATATTCGTTACGCTGTATAAGGGAAGAATACTCTTTCTGAAAAATTGATTAAGTATTTGTAGGACAAATAACGTGTGTAACATGCAAATTGCTTTGTCGCGCTTTGGTTGCTGGCCGAGAAATATCGACCTACCTTTTCACTCTTGATACACAAATAACTATTTTACCCCTTGAAACCTTACGACTTTCGCTGATATTTAATTTGGATGTGTTTATAAATACTCGTACATTGGAATTGAATTGATCGATGATTTGGCATTTAGTTAATAATAATTATTAATATTTACTATATTTAGTCACTAAATTAATTATTAAATTTTTGAATTACTAAAATTGTTGTTGTGGTTTGACGCTATATTTACTCTGGTTACATATTATTGTATTTCGATTTATTTTTATAGATTGTTCTAAAATTATATGAAGAATAAAATTTTCTATTTTCGCTTTTAATTTCTATTGAAAATTTGATAATTTTATAAAAATCTCGTTAGTCGCAAGTATCTAGATGTTATACACTCAAAGTATGTATGTATGATCTTTAACTATAGAATTAAAGTCTATATATTCTTATTCTAAGGTATGTGCATACAATTCAAAAATCTGTGCTCTAGATATAAAAGGGCGTAAGTCGATTTTTATTTTAAAAAACTCCTGCTTATTTCGGTTTAATTTTCCATGTTTCACTTCAATTTAAGCTATCTTACTCTCTTCGATACTACCTTAAAAATTAAAAAAAATTAAAATGTGTTAATAGAAAATTAAACAGAAAATAATGTAAAGTTCATTAGAGCATAAGTCGACTTACGCCCTAATATTTACTTAGCATAGGGAAATTTACAAAAGGCAATTTTTTCATGGCTACTCTCACCACGGATTATGTAATAAGAGAACAACTACTTAGTGTGTTGCTTCTATTTTCAATACAAGAATATAAAATCAAAATTAATAATTTCCCTAATTTTCTTTTTTATTTTAATGGTCTGTGCGACTCGACTAACAAGATGAGATTACTTTAACTATAGAGTTTTACAATTATGTATATCAATTATATTTGTATTTCGTAAGTTTAATAAACATTAATTACTTAAACTTAAAATTTAGGTACTTAAAAAAACATTTATAGTGTTATTCAGTAGTTATGTCATTTCATAATATTATTTTTTTAATAACAAAATAATTTTGTACATTAATAATATTTTTTTAATATCATGCACTTTGTGATTAATATTTTTTTGGATTATTTAAGTTTTGTTGTCCACGATATTTTAAATAAGAATGAATCTAGGTGGGATGAATAGAAAATTCCAGAAACATTAAAAAAAAAATTAAAATTTCTTTATGATCAACAACAATATAGGTCTTGTCCGTGTAGAAAAAAATTTTTACATTTTGAAATGGTTTAAAAAGTTTGGTAAAGTCAAATTCGAACTTTACTAAACAAACAACTATTCGAAATTGCAACTAAAGGAACCGCTTGAAAATTGAGCTAAAGGGTGCCCAACAATTCCCATATTAAAAGTGCAGTATTAGTTATTTTTATATACACTGCGCCAATTAAAAAACGGAACAGAAATTTTCGTCGAAAAAATACCCAGATTTGAACGCTTGTATCTTGGTGAAATAACACCTTAGAACAAAAAAATTTTGTTTCTAGTTGAAGGAAATTTTGTTTTCTTTTCGATACTGGAAATCTTTCTATTTTATTTTGTTTTTTATGACTTTTTTGATTAAAACTTACTAAGGTGTTATTTCACCAAGATACAAGCGTTCAAATCTTGGTATTTTTTCGAAGAAAATTTCTGTTCCGTTTTTTAATTGGTGCAGTGTAGTTATATTATCATAAGTGCTGCAACCGCAAATAACATAAAGTACAACACACAAAGGTGAAGAATGTGAAAGATATTAAGTTGCAGACATAACAACATCGCGATACAACGGAATTCTATTTCAACAACGCGCAATAATTGAAAACCATTCTTTATGCAATTCTTAGTATTAGTGGGAAATAATTGTAAAGCTTAGATAAGCATTTTTTAGATTATAAATTAAAATTCAGAATTACATTTTAGTCAGTTAAGATTTAAAATTTAAGAATGTAACAACTAAAAGTGTAAATAAAGTTGATAAAAATAAATATTTTTTTTATGTTCGTATAAGTCTATAACTCATAATTGGCGCAGCCGAGCAGTGTGTGTGAATAAGAAAAATAAAGTGTTGTGTAAGGAAATGAGCAAATAAAAACTCATTTTTAAGTGAATCTGTCCAAGAAAAAAAAATAGGAGCTGTTACAGTGATATACGTGATTTGTGAATTTTTTTGATGTGAAAACATCTTTAGCGGCAGGAGTAAGTAAAAAATTGTATAGAAGTCGGGTTACGGAAACAAAAAAGCCGAACAAAAAATATTCCATGTATGTGTATATATCGACAAGAACTATAAATAAATAAAACGTAAAATCAACGCAAAATCTACGCATACATATGCAATATACAACATCATCCGGCATTTTAAAAACATCGTGAGCCGAATACAAAAAAAAATTAAAAAAATCCGCCTACTTTAATTTATTTGGTTGTAAAAATATTTTCTATATATGGCCGCAGTAGCAAGTGTTTTTGAAAATGAAAATTACAAGCAAAAGGACCACAAATTATGCTTGTGTAGTGTAATGCACAAACGGCAAACCGGCATTTCAAACCGTCAAATCAAATAATTCGTTATTCGTAAACTTTTTTATTAAAATTGACTTAATTTCATTCAAAAACTCCAATTTTACGGATTTTTGCTTGATGGCCGGCAAAACATAAAATTGGGGATTTTGAATAAAATTAAATTAATTTTAATAAAATTTTCTTAGAATAAGGTGGAACTTATAGATTATAACTCTTTGTTAATAATTTTCATATTGCAAAGTGAAGCAACTTAGCCAAAAATTGAGTTTGACGGTTTTAAATACCGGTTTTCCGTTTTGCATGCGGGGCAATGCTTTAAGTGACTCAAAAAAATTAAATGGAAATAGCGAGCTGTGAATACTGCATTTATACCTACATTGTGCATAATAAAATAATAATTTTAAAATTGTTTAATCGGTACGCTTTGTTATTAGTGTTTTGCCCTACCGCCTTTATAATTGCTATGAATTTGCGGTCAACATTTCGCCCTAATAGAACCGCTTTAGTTAATTTATTTTAAATTGATCAATGACAAAGCGACGCATATTTGCTTTGCTCAGCGGGTTTGCCGTGACCATTCACTATTATGGACTCTTGAACAAGATTGGCGTGTATGAGTAATGATACATTTTAAAGCGTATATGGCAGGTTTAGGTGATTAACTTAACAGAACTGTACTTTGCTCATGCTAAATTAATGTCATTAAGGTTCGTCCTCCAAATTCAAAATCGAATAACATATTGACTTTTTGAACCAAAAATGTAACTTAGCTTATACACTGAGCGAACATCAGCCGTCTTTATGCAGGGGTTTCTCGGTCTCATCGAAATGGCTTGAAATGATTCAATAGATATTTATACATAAAAGTTTTCACATAAATCTTTTGCAAGTTGAGGGTGAACTCGCTCGTTGTTTTTTTTGTTCTCTCGCCGTCTCTGGCTAAAAGTTGTACCAACTGCTACGAGGATTTAGGATTTCACCCGCTTTATCCAGATTCCACACGAACCAGCTCACAAACGATTGCAAAAAAGTAAGATTTTTTTTTTTATTTTTATATAAAAAGAAAACCCCTTCTTTTACCTTAATTATTTTACACTACAAGATAGATAAGATAAGTTCGATACTGTAAACTACAAGATAGACACAGTAAATCGACCCTTTTTTTTTGTACTACAAGATAGGCAAAAAAAAAGAAAATAAGGAAACTCGTTAACCGTCGCTTAACGCGAAAAGACGAAGTAAAAGTACTGTCCACAATTTCTCGAAATAGTGAAATTGATCAGAGAAGAGAGAAATCTATCGAGAACTTCAATAAAAACAGGAAGTTAGATCTCATAGAAAACGAAATCTCTCCAACCATGGCAGATGCAAATTTAGAGCAAATATCCGCTCAATTGGGCACTATTACCCAGCAACTTACATATTTAAATGAGAAGTAGGTCCAATATGACCAAGCACTAGCAAATTTAAATAAAAAAGCGGAGATGCCTGCGGCTCCGGTTCAAAATATTCCGCAGATGCAACTAGATTTATTTCGGATCCCAGATCCAATTAAATCCATTCCATCTTTTGATGGAAACAAAAAACAAGTGACCTCTTGGCTAAAAGCAGCCGAAGAAACACTTAACATGTTTTTGGGAATAGTCCCACCACAACAATTTAAAATGTACCTTTAAGCGGTCAATAATAAGATTGAAGGAAAGGCAAAAGACATACTATGTCTTGCCGGGGATCCAGAAAATTTCACAGAAATATCGCAAATATTACTCGAAGCCTTGGGGGATAAACAGGAACTCCCCTACTATAAATCACAGCTTTGGAATAATAAACAAGAAGAAAGTATGTCTGTGCATACCTTTTTCAACAAAACCAAAGAAATAATTCAAAATATTAAAGCGCTAGCCAGACAGAACCCGGTTTACAACGGTTCATGGCATGCAATATGCAGCTTCATTGAGGAAGATGCATTGGCGGCTTTTATTTCCGGTTTAAGAAAACCCTATTTTAGCTATGCCCAAGCGGCAAAGCCCAAGAATATAGAGGAAGATTATGCTTTCCTATGTAAATTCAATTCAAATGAAATCATAATGACCAATTCGAGAAAGTTCAATACCCAAAATAAACCGAACAATTTTCAACAAAAAAGGGACATTAACCCTAATTCTGTAAATTTACAATTCAAAAAACAAAGTTGGCCAGCACAAGAGAAAAATGAACCTTTACCAATGGAAGTTGGCCCTTCCTTACGATCAAGACGATCTTTTAATAAGGAAGTCTTTAATAATCATGAAACGGTTCCAGATCCTGGGCCAAAACTAGGAATATTAGGTTCACAATCAATGGCCTACATGAATGCCAAAATTGATTATAAAACAAATACCGTAGCACTAAATGGCAAAAATTTTAAATTCCAGAAATATTATCCAAACAAATTCTATAATCATATTGTAACTTTTAAAACTAAAACAAATGGTGACTGGATAGTGTCAGAATACAAAGAATTAAATGAAAACATCATTTTAGAGCCCGGATTGTACAAATCCGAAAACTTTGAAACAGCTGTGAATATTCTAACTAACATACCAGAAACACCAAAACGCCTTCCGAAATTAAACTTAAACATAAACAATTTCGAGACAATTTCGCCGCCCCGGTGGCACAGTTGTTAGCATGCTTGCTTTAAGCTCCGGAGGTCCCGGGTTCGATTCCCGGCGGGTGATGAAAAAATCACGGCTGGTTAATGTAAGGATCAATGAACTAATCACTCATTATCCGTTGTACAAATGATTACGAAACTTCACTATGAAGCGGCCAAATCCCTCCATGGGATGTAGCGCCAGCGAAAAAAAAATAAAAAATAAACAATTTCGAGACAATCCAATCCATAAAAATTTATGGAAATAACTTAATAAGTCAAGAAATAATAGCTGAAATGATCCGAACAGAACATTTAAGCGAACATGAGAAAAGGATTCTTATAAAAACTATATATGAGAATCAAAAAGTCCTGTTAAAGCAGAATGAAAAACTCTCTGCTATAACAATCATCAAGCATAAGATAAGTACTAAAGATGAGCCTCCTGTATACACAAAAACCTCACCACTTTAAAAAAGACGTAGAAGATCACATAAAAGAGTTGCTAGACAGTGGAATTGTTCGAAATTCCAGCAGCCCTTACTCTTCCCCTATATGGGTAGTTCCGAAAAAACCCGACGCATCAGGTTTACGGAAAGTCAGAGTAGTGATTGATTACAGAAAATTAAATGAGAAGACCATTAATGACTAATTTCCCATCCCTCAAATTGAGGAAATACTGGATAACCTTGGGAAATCCACTTACTTTTCAACATTGGATTTAAAGTCCGGTTTCCACCAGATTCCAATGGATAAGGATTCACAAGAAAAAACTGCCTTTTCTACCAATCAGGGGCACTTCGAGTTTACTCGAATGCCATTCGGATTGAAAAATGGGCCCGCAACTTTCCAAAGGGCAATGAACAATGTCCTTCACGGACTAATAGGAAACATTTGTTACGTATATCTGGACGATATTATCGTCGTAGGTTTTAATCTAGATAACCACATCAAAAATCTTGAAGAAGTCCTTAAGCGCTTATCACAATTCAACCTAAAAATACAGCTTGATAAGTGTGAATTTCTCAAAAGAGAAACAGAATTCCTAGGACATATAATCACACAATATGGGGTTAAACCGAACCCTGACAAAATAAAAAAAATTCTTGAATGGCCAATACCAATCACTCAAAAACAGATCAAACAATTCCTCTGATTGTCGGGATATTATCGAAGATTTATTCATAATTATTCCAAAATTTCAAAAAATTTGACCAAATTTCTAAAAAAAGGAGCCATTGTTAATATTTTAGACCCAGAATACGTAAAATCCTTTGAAACATTAAAAAGCATAATAGCAACAGATCAAATATTAGCCTATTCGGATTTCAATAAACCATTCATCCTGACAACGGATGCATCCGAATACGCTTTAGGTGCTGTTCTTTCACAAATGCACGATAAACTGGAGAGACCAATAGCTTTTGCATCTAGAACGCTAAATGACACTGAAATAAGATATGCGACAAACGAAAATGAGGCGCTCGCTATAATCTGGGCGGTAAAAAAATATCAGCCTTACCTTTATGGTAACAAGTTTACCTTGGTGACTGATCATAAGCCCCTTACATTCATTAAGATATCTGAAAAAAACTTGAAAATTTTTAGATGGTATCTGGAGTTGGAAAATTTTGATTATGAGGTAATTTATAAGGAAGGTAAAGCTAACGTTGTAGCTGACGCTCTTAGTAGACTTCCAATAGATGAAGCTAAACTAAATCAAGAAGAGGAAATCAATTTTCATAATTTAGATACGCAAGCATCAAACTCAGAGAATGCTTCAATGCAGAATAATGCATCAAACAGTGTCTCAGACACCGTACATTCAGCCAACACATCGAATGATTACTATATTCATTTTGCAGAACGCCCCGTTAATTTCTATAATAACCAAATAATTTTCAGAGTATCCGAATTAGACACTATAATTACTGAGGAAGTATTTCCAAAAGTAAATAGAGCAATAATCATAAAAAACGAATTCAGAAAGGCAGACATCACAAGTTATTTAAAACGATTCCATAACGGAAAGCAATCAGCAATTCTAGCTCCGGAAATCCTATCCGGAATTATCCAGGAAGCATGCAGATAGAATTTTCCACAAAAAGGTCACTTTGTATTCGTCACCAGAATGGTCGAAGATGTGACTAACGAAGACCGCCAAAATTCAATTATAGTAAAAGAGCACAAAAGAGCTCATAGGGGTACAAAAGAAATAGAAAATCAGATTAAAAGATCTTATTTCTTCCCTAGAATGGCCAGCAAAATAAAAATTCACATTCACACTCCTGTACTATTTGTAATGTGCACAAGTACGACCGAAAGCCGTACAACATCAAAATTTCGCCTAGGCCAATTACATCAAAACCTTTAGAAAGAGTACATATTGATATATTCAGTATCAACAAAATAAATTTTCTATCTATAATTGATTCGTTTTCAAAACACCTACAGATGGTTTTGATAAACACAAAAAATCTCACGGACGTAACAGCAGCCTTAACAAAATACTTTACCCTCTTTGGTATACCACATTCTATTGTCTCAGATCACGAGACCACTTTTCAATCCGCTCAGTTCAAAAACTTTTTAAATACACTAAATATCAAATTGGAATATGCACCCTCATCCGAATCCACCGGACAAATAGAAAGATCACACGAAACTTTGATAGAGATTTTTAACACGAACAAACACAAAATCTCAAGCGCTAACACAGTAACGACCATAGAATTGTCTGTTGCATTGTACAATAATACTGTACACTCTTCTACCGGCTTCACGCCAAACGAGGTGATCTTCAATCAAAATAACCTCATAAACCCAGAGGAAATTCAAGCTCAGGCAAGAAACATATTTCAAAGTGTAGGAAATAACTTACTATTATCAGTAAATCGAATGATTAAACAAAACGATGAAAAAGAGAATCCACCTAATCTATCAGACGGGCAGATCGTATTTGTAAAACCAAACATAAGAACAAAAGCCCAACCTAGAGGGATTCAGACTAATGTAAAGAATATAACCGATAGGACTTGTAAAAATCAAAGGAATATAAAAATAAATAAAAATAAAATTAAAAGATTAAAAATTATCTAATCAAATTTCTATTAAATATCATTTCAGAAAATAAATAAATTTACAAGAAAAATTAAGAAAATTATGTATTTAATATTAAAATTTATTGTATTAACTATTTTTTCACAATTTCTGTATGCAAAAAAATTAGAAATTAAAAGCTTAAGTGAAGACCCAATTCTTGTTATAAAAACAAATGATTGTAAAATACAAACGGGCAATATAAAATTAATTCATCCAATAAATTTAACAAACTTGGAAATTACAGTAGAATCAATTAATAAATTTGTTAGTAAAAAGGTAAATGATAAGTCAGAATTGTATAGAGTAATAACACAGAAATGTAAAAAATTGCATAATAACTTCGCGCAAATAAAACCAATACAACATAACAGACACAAGCGCTGGGACGAATTAGGCTCAGCTTGGAAATGGCTGGCAGGTAATCCAGATGCAATGGATTTACGAGTAATCAACAGCACAATGAATGAGTTGATTGAAGAAAACAACCAACAATTCCGGGTAAATGAACAAATTAATGAGAGGATCCGATTAATTACAGACACCGTAAATAAGGCCGTAACAAGTAACGCAATGGCCAACAAGGTAATACTCAGCGAGTTGGAAACGATAACGCTAATAATAAACATAGAAACTGTGAACACCATACTGGAGGACATTCAAGAAGCGATCATCAAAACCAAGATCGAACTACCTAGCAGTAAGATTCTATCATTGAAAGAAATTATTATGATAAAAGATTTACTTATCAACCAAGGAATCAACATTACACTCTCAGATGAGGCCTTACAATACGTAAGACCGAAGATAGCTGTAAAAAGCGACATACCACTGTACATACTAGATGTGCCGAAACTACAAGAGGCAAAATCGGCCGCATAATTGATCGCCCCACTAACAATCAAAGATACAATTATCAAAAACTATCCACAGCATCTCATCAAATCAGAACAACAGTTATTTTTAACATTAAACTATAAAAACTTTGTTCAAAGACATGCAGAAATCCAGGAATTCGAGGACGACTGTATTAAACCGTTAATAATGGGCACCAGAAGTCATTGCAACGTCTCGTCAAACAAAGAAACGACGCTGCATCTCATTGCCGAGTATAAATTATTAATAGACAACGCAAAAAACGAAACGCTATCATCGGACTGTGGACCAAACAACCGCACGCTGACAGGCAATTTCTTAATAACTTTTTGGAATTGTACATTAACAATCAACAATAAAAAATTTCACTCGTTCGAAATTAAAAGTGAGACCCAGGAAATCCAAGGAGCTCTACACAACCTACAAATAAGCCGACAGCTAATAAACGAAACCAATATCGAGTCAATCAAACAACAAAATATCCAAAATCGCAAGAAGCTATCACAGGAGTATCTCAGACAAACGGGCCACCAATATTGGATATGGACGTTATCAGGAGGTGTATCCCTATCAACATAGGTGTATTAATGCTATTCGCCTATATTATCATACATCTACGTGCCACACGAATAATAATAGGCAATTCAAACAAATCCAAGTCAACGACATCTAAAGAGCATGAAACTATGGAGTGTTCATCTACAAAATCAAACCTTGAAATAGGATCAAAGAACGAGGATGTTCTTTCTCTACCCCCGGGAGGAGTTATATTATCATAAGTGCTGCAACCGCAAATAACATAAAGTACAACACACAAAGGTGAAGAATGTGAAAGATATTAAGTTGCAGACATAACAACATCGCGATATAACGGAGTTCTATTTCAACAACGCGCAATAATTGAAAACCATTCTTTATGCAATTTTTAGTTTTAGTGGGAAATAATTGTAAAGCTTAGATAAGCATTTTCTAGATTATAAATTATAATTCAGAATTACATTTTAGTTAGTTAAGATTTAAAATTTAAGAATATAACAACTAAAAGTGTAAAAATAATAAAGTTGATAAAAATAAATATTTTAGTTTTACGTGTGTGAACTTAAGAATAGTATTTTTTTATACAATGGGCGCATTCAGGCAAGCCAACTGTTGGCAACATGTTGGGTAAAATCAACACGTTGAGGCCTGAACGCACATGATACATTCAAAATTTCATGGCAATGTGATTGTTTAAATGTCATTTTTTCCATCGGTAGATTTTTGATGCCAACATGTTGGGAGACCTGAATGCGCCCAATGTGTAAAACGTTCTCCGAAAAAGACTCCTGCTGGTAATCATTCACAGTCAATAACAAACTTAAATGAACATAGAGCTAAGGCTAATGTGAATAGCCCAAGAACAACAACTTATGGTCACAAAAGCAATGCAGTCAGTGTCAACAAATTTGATTAAAATACAAAAATTCCAATTAAAAAGTGCAAGCTCATCAAACATTGCAATGAATGAAAACGAAAGTAATACGAGTAACACAAATAATAAAATTGTGCAAAACATTGAGAATGAAGATAATGAAAATGTATCTCTAACACAAACATTAGTGCAAACGGGAATTGAACGTTATGTTACGGTTACGTCAAAAAAACAAAAGAAACCCAAAATCTCCAGAGGAAGCAGCTACAAACCTAAAGAGCGTAAAGCTAAATCAATCCGGAATAATATCTGGTAACCGATTCGAAGTTCTACAAGTGGAAGGTGACAACAAGGATGAGGAGGAAGAGCCTAAAGAGAGACCTCCTCCAATATACTTAAAAGAGGCGCCATCAAAACTGTTATGGCAACACTAAATGCAGAAACAAGTGAGAACTTTTTCATTGCGCACATTAAACGTGGTAACATCAGCGAAACCAAGATTCAAGCCAAAAACATCAACGGTTACAGAAAGATTGTAGCCGTTCTTGAAAAAAATTGAAAATATTTTTCCACATACTGTCTAAAGAGCGCAAAAGGAATCACGGTCGTGATAAAAGGAATCGAGTCCACTGTGCAGCCAGAGGAAATAAGCGAAGAGCTGTCAAAAATGAACTTTAAAGTGAAGCATGTAATAAACATTATAAATCGTGACAGAAAACCTCAACCAATGTTTGAAGTTGAGTTGGAACCCGAAGTAACAAACACTAAGGGTAAACATGAAATCTACGATATTAGGTATTCATTGTACAGAAAAGTTATAGTGGAGGAGCCACACAAACGTAAATCGGTTTTACAATGTACCAACTGTCAGGAATATGGACAGTCGCGAAACTACTGCAAACTCCCGGCTGTTTGCGTAATATGTGGCAAACTGCATGAAAGCAGCAACTGTGAACTTGATAAAAGCAAACCGGAGGCTAGAAAATGCAGTAATTGTGGTGAAAATCATACCGCAAATTATAGAGGATGCATGACAAACCGTCTCAGAATATTCAGCAGCTGTTAATGATAAAACGCTCAATACGCAGGGAATGAAAACTACACAGATCGCCTACACTTAAATCAAATTTAAATAAAGCGACCAAAAACCTGAAAATGGCCTTATTAAAAGAACGTGATGAAGGGGTTCAACATTATCTCAGTGAACTCACAGCAACCGAAGCAACAGATTATTCTCTGTGGAAAGCCACACGTAAGCTAAAACGACCAACACTTTCATGCCCTCCGATTCGTCTCCCTGACGGAAACTGGGCAAGATATGATGCAGATAAAGCAAACATATTTGCTCAACATCATAGTAAGGTATTTATACCCAACGAACAGATTGGGAGCCCTGAATTTATACCTGATGATGAAGAAGGTGAGGAAATCAAGAAAATTAAATGCAAGTGGCGCCAAGTACAAAAGAAAATCAAGGAAAACATTGATCCAAGAAAAGCACCAGGGCATGATCTGATAAGTGGCAAAATATTAAAAAATCTTCGGGAAAAATAGGCTACTTTCCTGAAACCTGGAAAATCTCGCAAATCATAATGATTCCAAAATATGGTAAAGATGAAACAAAAGTAAACTCATACCGTCCAATCAGTTTACTACCGACTTTCTCTAAGCTATTCGAAAAAATGCTACTGCAAAAACTTAAACTAATTGTGCACGAGAAAAAAATTATTCCTGATCATCAATTTGGATTTAGAGAAGAACACGGAACCGTAGAACAAGTTCATATAGTCGTCTCTGAAATCAGGAACGCCTTAGAACAAAAAAAGTACGGCTCTGCAGCGTTTTTAGACATTGCGCAAGCTTTCGATAAAGTGTGGCATAAAGGACGTATACATAAAGTTAGAAGGTAGTTACCAAAAAGTTTTTCTAACATCATTAAAAATTATCTGCTTGATCGAAAGTCTTTCGGGAAATATAACAGCGCATCCACCAATTTATACGAAATCCTCGCTGGAGTTCCACAAGGCAGTGTGCTAGGGCCACTATTATATTTGATCTATACAGCGGATCTATCAACATCAAAATACGTAAAAGTTTCAACGTAATCAAAAGGTAATTTATTTTTTTAAAAAAATTCGCATACACAACAATATTTCTTATTATGTTAAAATAGATTCAAAAAACATGAGGGAATTCCTAAAAATGCAACAGGAATCACAGAAATAATTTTTACAAAAAGAATGAGAGCTCTTAGGTTCGGCGCACGAGTTCCAAAACGAACAGGATGAAAAAATTATAAATTTTTTCAGGAAACATCGAAAATGTTAAAAGAATCAAATGCCAATTTTTCGATTTTTATCTATGTAATTTAAATAAAAAAACGAAAATACATAATCGACCGTGTTGTTTAATACGTAAGGGGTAAGGGAGACAAAATCCCGAGAATCCTAATCCCGAAGTTACATAATTTGGAAGGTTTGCAAAACTCACGAAGATGCAAAATCCTGAGGAAACTAAAAAGAATCCCTAGAGTTCAAAATCCAGAGGGGTAAACCCCCGAAATCAGGAAATCAATTTATTTCGAATTTTTGATCCGTAAACCGATTTTAGTCCGTTCTGAATCTGAAACTATTTTTTATTGAATTTTTATGTATTTCTGCAAATAGGGATTTTTAACTGTTAATAGTTGTGTTCCAGTCGACCATCGCAAGTACTTATAAGTACTTAAATTTGTGTCTTTGCTTAAATTAACTACTCGTAACTGCTCTTGCATTCTTACAAGAGGTCTTACGAGTATGTAGTTAAATTTAAGCAAAGACACAAACCTAAGTACTTATAAGTACTGGAGGTGGTCGACTGGAACACGACTATTATTAACATACTCGTATTATCTTTTTATTTTGACGTTATTGAATTAAAAAGTTTTGTTTGATTCTCGTGATTGTCCATCGGGATGTTGTTCTGTGGAATTTTGGACTTCGGGATTAAGCCACCAACCTGTTTGATACCCCGTTAGAAAAAGTTAGGATTTTAACAAGAATTTTAGCCCTATTGCAAGGGCCTTTAGTACACCTTGTTTGCAGAGCCGCCAAATATGCCAATGGATTTGCCGATACTAACAATTGGCAAAGGAATTGAATTGATAATATCATTATCGATTGCATTATCGATAATGCTTGAACGATGATGTGTGATTAACAAAATATTAAGTAATAAAACTCGGACGACAAAGATGACACCACAAAACCAAAGAAGATCCAACTAATTTTCTTTAGCTCACCTCACGAAAATAGAAAACACCTCATTAGCAAAAAGGTATGGTAATCAAAGAATATTTTTTAGCAATCCAATGAATGAAATGCATTTTATGCTGAATATACATACTAAGATTCAGCCAACTATCTCTTTGATACACGTCCCCTATAATTTTGTGTGTTTAGAAAATTTGGAAGGCATATATGTAGTATATACCTTAAAATTTCAACCTTAAATTGTAGCTGTTGACCATAATACGATGAAAATATAATTTAATTAATTAATAAATGTGTATATAATACAAAAAAAACATTCATTACATTTTTATAATTTATAATTTGGGTATTGTGTAAATTTTCTTTTTTTTTTTTGGGAACTAATGCAAATTTTAATTATTTTTAGTGTAGTGCAAATTATTTGATTATTAATTAATATTCTATATAAAGAAATATTTTGTTTTTGATTTTTTTTTTCTTAAATATTCCGGGACATAAAGGTTTTTAATTTCGTTTAATTGTTTAAGGATAATGTTATTTTTTTCTTAATTTAATCATCTTACGTGTTTGTTATTAAGATTATTATTAAAATTAATTTTCTATATAAAAATGTAAAAAAATAACCCAAACATAAATTTTTATAATGTTGTGTAACACTAGAAAAATGAAAAAAAAAACTTTAAATTCACTATTATATTTACTACTCTACAATTATTTTATAATTATTATAAAATTAGATAATTTTACTTTTGATTTCATTTCTTCTTTTTTATAACAAATAAAAATATTACATAATAAAAAAAAATTATAACAAAAATATTTTTTTTTATTATTCATTTGTGTGTGTGAAAACACTTTGTATAGCAATGGTGATTATTACTATATGTATTATCAAACATCTTGATTATATGCTGCAGATGATGATGAGGTTGGTGGTAATGATTGTGGGGATGATGTTTCAGCATTTGTTGATGCTGCTGCTACTGTTGTTTGATGAAAATTTAAATTTTCATTTTTATACTTAGCATACATTTTCAACAACTCAATTGCGTCAAGAGCCTGTCGTTTTTCATACAAGATTCTAAAAATAGAAAAAATTATAATTGGGTGTTATTACTTTTTATTTGTTAAAGTGAAATATATAAATATATAAAATAAAAGTAAGCAAATAATTAGGAACGGTTAATAAATGATACATTTGATGTTATATCTTGAGAATTGTATAAAACGTTGAGTTATATTTTTGGTACTTGACATTACGCTCAAGAGGAGCAAATATTTATAATACAGCAAATATCATTTTCTCCACGAGATGTTTTTCAGAATCTAATAAAAAGTCAGTCAATTGTTAATTGTATATCGAAACTTCAATTGTCTATCGTCAGTAATCCAGTAACTTTGAATATTGCTTGTGATAGCCAGCCCACAATATTGGCTAATCGACAAATTCAAATAAGTGATGAACTCTTTAAATTTTGTTGTGCCTATACAATCCTTCATTTTTTTAAAGCTACGAACTTTCCTAGCTTGAAAACTTTAAATTGTACGTAGACCTACGTATAATGCTGGAAACACATGAGCAAAATGTCTGCTAGCAGCACTGCCGGCGGAAATGCAAGTGAACTATTTGAGTGTCGTTTTTGATACGCTGAATTTTTTATTAGTGGAATTTATTTGATATATACATACTTAATTTTAATGTACAATTTTTTTAAATTAATGATACCTTATTTTATCACAAATTAATTCATTTTTATCCTTCATTTTGGCACTTAACAAACAAAACTTATTTCCTGTCAACAAATTAAAAAAATTGACTGAAAAATATTCAAAAAGTATTCAAACTGTATTAGGTTTGTTTTCTTTTACGTAATGTAGCCTGCTGATTCTCAGAAAAATTAGAAATTAGTACAGGGTATGTTTTTTTTTGATATCGAAGTAATCTGAGAAATAATTTAACTGTCAAAATACAGATACGCGTTTTTTTTTAGTATCCGAGGAAAAATGTATTTCTCTGTGTCGTTTTTTTTACGCTCGGATAATTTTAAAATTGAATCTTTTTTCGCTGGAAAAAAGTTCAGATTGTTGTTTGAAAGACATTTATTTTAAATAAAAAGAAGACGATAATATTTATTTGGCAATCTTAAACTGACGTTTAATTTCTACGACACTAACAAAATTATCATTTATTTTTCTCGGATATATCAGAGAAAATATTTATCGGATTTCTCCGATATATTATCTATCTGTTCTCTCTTATTTCTCCGACATTAAAAAAAACACGCCCATAGACAACTTGCAGAATTGTGCGTGGCAAGCAGAATCCATGTATTTCATTCCAAATAAACTAGTGTTTTCTAATATCGATTATTGCAGAGTTATGCACATCTGTTTCCAGCATAAACGCACTTCTGATAATGAACTAAAATAAAAAACAAAATTAACAATTTTTCATATTCTATTTTATTTAATATTTGGTGTGTCCCCCTCCCCCCCCTCCCCCCTCCCCCCCCTCCCCCCCCCTCCCCCCTCCCCCCCCCTCCCCCCCCCCCTCCCCCCCCCCCCCCCCCTCCCCGCACGATGTGCTGGAAATCAATTTTAATGAAAAGTTCTGTCACTAAAAAAAATCATAGTGAACCTTGTTGAAGTGAGTGTCTTAGGCTCGGAAAAGTTGAAATTAATGGTGGATTCAGCGAGAAAAATTTGCTAGCTCGTGATCACGAATTTATTTCGTCAACTTTTTTATCCCTCCAATTTTTTTTTTTTACTATTTTATGGATGCTCTTTTAAAAAAATAAAAAAAAAATGGAGGGAAAAAAGATGACGAAATTTCAACAATTCGTGATCACGAGCTAGTAAATGTTTTCTCACTGAATCCACCATAAAATCATTGGAAGTGCTGTTTTTTTGGCGGCAATTTTAAAATTTAATTAAATTTCACAATATGAGTGCTTATTTTATACGTTGTTTTTAATTTAGAAGTTTGAGATTTGGCTGTATTATCAATTAAAATGATTTTTTCTACTTTTTATAGACAACATATATTATTTTTAATAGCATTCCCATTATTACGATTTGTTAAGGGCTAGAATATTAAAATATAAAGAGAGAGAGAGAGAGTAAAAATCATATTGCATGTTAAAGAGAATATAAAAGCGTGAGCCATGAAATGCCAAAAAATGCAAAATTTCTAAAGTTATTAAGTACTAATAGTACTAATTCAATTAAAGTGAAAAATAATGAGGGCGATAATAGCTCAGAATTTGTTACTTTTTTTAGGTAAGTTTTATTTAAAATTCTTGAGCATTTATAATGTAAGTGAACGCTAGTAAATTAATTATTTTGGAATTATTATAATATACTTAATATAAAGGATGTCCCGTTTTTGCATAGTGAACCAATTTAATTTTAATTGAATTTTTTTTGCTAAAATACCAAGCCCGTTAAATCAGTCTATTTTGAGTCATGTGTACGAAATAAACCAATCAAAATAACATTACACTGATAATTTCCCTAGGGATGTTATCAGTGTAATGTTATTTTGATTGGTATATTTTGTACACGTGACTCGAAATTGACCGATTTAATAGGCTTGTTATTTTAGAAAAACATACTCTGGCTACTAGATGGAAAGAATTTATAGTTTTATTTTACAGTCAATACTATTTCAAAATGACACTTTCATAGAACAATTTACGACCGTGAAGCAATTTGTGTCACGTGCTTTTTGCTTCCCGTGTAATAATACAGAATAATCAAAATAAAATAAAATAGTTAAACACGTTAAAATTTTGGATCGCTTTATACTAACACCACAGAAAAAACATATCCCGACACTGCATTTTTTTATGAAAACCACGAAACAACAACAAAACAATTTTGTCTAAGCAGCACGTACAAATTATTTGTTTTAGGAATATTTATTTATTTTATTTTATTTATTTACTTATTTACAAAAATTGTATAATGGTAAACCAACCTCATTTACATAATGTACTTTGAGCTAAAGTTCATTTGTAGCATATTATGCAAGATGAGGTGAGAATTAACATACAAATCAAATGTTTGAAGTCGAAGTTGTAACAGGTAACAGTATCAATCCAGTCCTTATAGTTGATCTGGTATAGTGGGTGTTGAATCTTTCATTTAATAGATGGATATATCAATATGGCATTATTTACATGAAACGTTTCATTCCACAAACTTTGAATCGATTCAAATAGTAAGACAGGAACCCACGGTCGGTGCAAATTCGTCTTTGTGCAAAATTTTTGATACAATGCAATTTTTAATAAAGCGTTGGGCAATTTTAACCGTATAACAATTATAATTTAATTTCAATTATTAATTAATTTAATAATAAAAAGACAAAAAAATGGCAAATAAATATTTTTCAGCTTCAGGCTGTTACCAAGCAACGTGCTTTCGAAAAATATAATAAAATTATTTCGGGAAATTATCAATGCTCTTGGGATATTGGGCCCGATTCAATGTAAATCTTCTATTTTTCTTTTTTTCTATTCTGCTATTATTTCTACGGAAACTAGATTCAATTTTCGAACAAACCATAAATTAGTGTCGATTTTTTTTTTAAATCCATCGAGTTTTCATAGAAATAATAGCAGAATAGAAGAAAAGAAAAATAGAAGATTTACATTGAATCGACCCCATTACTGCTGAAAATATTCCTAAAACAAATAATTTGTTCGTGCTGCTTAGGAAAAATTGTTTTGTTGTTGTTTCGTGGTTTTCATAAAAAAATCCAGTGTCGGGGAATATGTTTTTTTGTGTTGTGTTAGTATAAAGCGATCCAAAATTTTAACGTGTTTAACTATTTTATTTTATTTTGATTATTCTGTATTATTACACGGTTTCTTAAATTAACTATTTTAATTATTTACTTTGAAAAGGCAGCTTCGGAAATTTTGAAAAGGCAGCTTCGTAAATCAAAAGGATTACCGCTACTGAAAAAATATCCAATTAAAATTCGAAAGTTTGCTATATGAACCTCAATTTTTATTCGCCAAAAGGATATGACTACGTTCGGAAAATCTTTAGTGATTTGTTGCCTCATCCCAAAACTATTGGAGAATGGTATAAATGTGTTGAAGGAAAGGCTGGATTTACAGAGGAACCTTTCCGTACGTTGCGACTACTTGTAGATAGAAATCAGATAAATAACACTACCCTGCAAAATTTTGCCCCTGGACAATGAATAGTTGTTTCCGAAGTAATTTTTCACGTTGGATCCAAATCCGGGCTCAGAATTGC
This sequence comes from Tipula helvola, assembly GCA_963556165.1. Classification (NCBI taxonomy): domain Eukaryota; kingdom Metazoa; phylum Arthropoda; class Insecta; order Diptera; family Tipulidae; genus Tipula; species Tipula helvola. Next base: position 186,895,106 of record OY744481.1, on the reverse strand, counting down.
TCTATCACGTCAGGTTTTTGAGATATTCTAATCTAAAAGTGCAAAAAACACTGTTTTTTGACATATTTGAGGTTATGTAGCAATGCAGTTTGTACTTTTTTATAAAAGCCATGTATGGGATCTTATTGTACAAGTTTTCCTCTTTCAAATGCCGTTGAATGTGCTCAAATATCATTTTTTTCGCCGAGATATCGCATTTTCAAATTTGCATATTCGTGAATTTTTCTGTATAAAAACACTACCCTGCAAAATTTTAAAAATTTCGTGCCACTTGGCAATGAATAGTTGTTTCCGAAGTAGTTTTTTACGCTGAATCCGAATCTGGGCTCAGAATTGCTCTATCACGTCAGGTTTATGAGATATTCTAACCTAAAAGTGCATATATACCGTAGGTATAAAAGGTAGTGTATTATACAGTATACCGACAAATTCACGAACATGCAATTTTGAAAATGCGATATCTCGGCGAAAAAAAAAAGCATATTTGAGCAAACTCAAAGGCATTTGAAAGAAGAAGACTTGTACTATAAGCTCCCACACATGAACTTTTGAAGAAAATAAAAATCGCGTTGCTAGATAACCTCAAATACGTCAAAAAACAGTGTTTTTTGCACTTTTAGGTTAGAATATCTCATAAACCTGACGTGATGGAGCAATTCTGAGTTCATATTCGGATTCAGCGTAAAAAAATACTTCGGAAACAACTATTCATTGTCAAGTGGCACCAAATTTTTAAAATTTTGAAGGGTAGTGTAATCAACAGGTTTTTTGTAATGTTGTATTTGACGAAATGCGTGTTCGTAGTCAATTAGAATGGGATGGTAAACGATCGGTAGGCTGTGTATACTTAGGGGATAATAATGAAAGTGAGGAGGTAGCTACACAGATTTTTGTATTTATGGCTATAGGGATAAATAAAAAATGGAAGTTACCCCTAGGATTCCTATAGTGTCTTTAAATAGCGAAGAAAAGCATAATTTACTATCTCTGTGCCTTCACAATCTTTACGCTACGGGGGTTAAAATAATTGGGGTAACATTTAATGGTTGCCCTGTAAATTTTTCAGTAGCAAATCTTTTAGGATGTAAAACAATTTTAAGAAAAGATACGGATTTAGAAAGTTTAGATCCCAAATTTGTCTTCAACATTGATTCTGTCACTGAAAATTTGGTTATATTGCCCGACCATATGCTTAAGTTAATCCGCAACACATTAGCTGAGAAAGGTCCTTTAGTTGACGAAAATGGTGAAGACATTTCTTGGCATTGTTTAGAAAATTTGTTGAAGTTCCTAGAAACCGAGCAACTACATTTGGGTAATAAATTACGGCTGGCTCACGTTTATTTCGAATGTAAGACTCGCCATTCAAGCTCTAAGCAATTTCGTTGCGGATGCTCTAGAGTTTTGTATGAACCAACTCAAACTACCACAATTTTAGGGATGCTTAGCAACAATCCGATTTATTAAACTAATCAATAATATATTTGATATTTTAAATTAGCTCAAAGAGGATTTAAGCAACCTATTTGTTCAGCAAACATAGAGGAACTAACAAAAGTGGTTAGTTATGCTATAAATTATATAGGACCTCTTAAAATCATGATACGCAACAATTTTCAATCCGTTATTATGTCACCTCGTATCGCTGGCTTTATAGGTATATAGTTTAAAGAGTATTATTCTCATTTTTAATTTATACATTAAAACCAATCTTCTTAAATTTGTACCATTTTATAAACTTAACCAGGATCATCTTGAGCTTTTTTTTCCAATAGTTTTTCCTAATAATCCCAAAGTACGACAGTTGTCTGCGGCATACAAAAGGCTCTTGGTGCATACACAAATAGCAGAATCAAGATTAGGTAATTGCCTCTAGAAGACTTACAAATATTAAGTCCATTAAGTGCTATAAATTTAACTACTGACAGATTTTTCTTGCTTCAACCTAGCAGTGGGCTTTCCAACAACGACAATAATCTAACAAGCCATGAAACTGCTTTTCTTTCCGGCAATGAAGAATTATTTAATTATCCAGATTTGTCTGAGTTTATTGAAAACATTGTGGAATATGTAACTGGCTTCATAGTTTTTAGGTTAAATAAATCGCTTCACTGCTCTGAGTGCCTTATGTATCTCGAAGGAGCCGATTCAACGAATTCACTTATAGAATATAAAACAGAGGGATCTTAAGATTCCTAGTAAAGATATCGTGCTAATTTGTAAAATTTACGGAAAAAGAAATTCGTTACTATATAAGTCAAAATAATGAAAATCAAATATCTGTTATAAGAGAATCTGTTTTTACAAAAATTATAATAAATGTACAAACAAAATTGTTAAATCGAAATCTCTTTCATGAGTTACCATAATATCATGATCATTATAATTTACTTATAAAATGCATTATTAAGAAATATTTGGATATTCGATTTTTTTATATTTGTCACAATACGAAGAAATCTCTTAGCTTAAGAAACAAGTTGAACCGCCTTATCATATTTCAAGGATGTAGTTAGATCAAATAGAATGTATAGTGCTAAAATAGGCGAAACAACCTGAAAATGTACTGTACCTGAAAATGTATATTATGTGTATTTTTGTTAACCGAATAAAATTGAACTGAAATAATATTTAAAAAAAAAATTGTTAAATTTATTATCTAAATAAAATAAAATATTTACAATGCATCTTAACTTCGTTGTATTGCTCTTAAAGATGCATAGAAAACACCAAAGTAATTATTTTTGAAATCTATCAATTAAATTATCTTAAATGAAATAAGCCACCCAAATTGACCCGTACTTGAATTGAAAAATCATGGTATTTATGTTTCCCTATTAAGTATGATGCTTCAACGAGCAGTGGCATACCTTTAAATTTGGTAGAATAAATTTCTACTACTTGCACATGAAAATACCTAACTTCATTTAGCTACCCAAAAAATAGGTTTTATTTTTAAGTACGACTATGGAAATTAATATTAATAAAAATTGAAAACAGAGAAAGGAAACTAAACAAAAAATATCATTTGACATAACACGTCTCACGCTCAAAGAGTTATACCATGTATTATACCCTTTTAAAAAATGAGAACTTTCCTTAAGCTCCTGGTAGTTTAGTTCCATACTGATAAAAAGTTGATCTACTCATCAGGTAGCTACGATAAAACTACAAAAATTCAATTTTCCTACCTTTTGCATATAGTACTATAGGTAAGAACGTAATGATTTAGTGAATTACCAAATCTAAAACTCAAGGAAAACTCTCTTTATGTGTCTATTAACCCCACATCAATATAATTGAAGGCCGGACCAGACTGTGTGGAAATCGACAAATGTCGGTCGATCCACGTTGGATCTTATGATGTGGAAAAATGAACACACTGTTCATGTATGAGGCATACGTACCCTACACACGATACGTCCAATGTTGGTTACGTAAATTTAAGCGAATGTGTACCAAATTACATATTTACAAAAGTTTGAAATAGTGCATTCTAAATTTTAAAATTATGTTTCTGTTCATAATTTGAATTTAATTGTTTGTTCATACGTTAGGACAAATACAGGAACAAGAATGTACGTTTTATGCTGTGTGCCTCAGGTCGATTTTTTTGACTAAATTTTCGACTTTTCATTCAAAAACAACATTACACTATTCACCGCCAGGTAGCCGGGAAAAGTCTCCTCGTGATGGCCGGTCTCCACTTGTATATTTTTATCTTGCCAAAAAATAAATGACAATGAGCCAATTTAGACCATGGATGAAATTGACATAAATCCCAAAGTACTAAAATGTTGAGCACTGGGGACTAAATTGAGCTTCAAAGGACTTTTTGTAATTTTTTGATGAACCTACTACTTACATATGTCACCGATAGATGTCACTAAAAGTAACAAAAGATATTTTTTCTGTTTTTCGTTTTCGAAAAACGAGGTAAAGGCATACAGTGGTAGACATTCGTATAAACGCACTATGTTTTTTGAATATAGTTCTAAGAGTAAAGTGTTTTGATTTTTTTCAAGTGGTCTAAATTATGTCTATCATCTTAAATCTGTTGATAAGATAAACCATTAGTAAAAATTTTAATGTTTTACTTTAATAAATTGAAAAATCTAAATTTCAGGTGGACATTCGTATAAACGCACTTCTGATAATGTACTAAAATAAAAACCAAAATTAGCAATTTTTCATATATTATTTTATTTAATATTTGGTCTGGCCCCAACCTTTCTGAATAACTTCGAAAATTTGAGTAGGCATTGAATTTGTTAAATTTTTGAGGGTTTTCGGATCAATTGTGGCCCGACATTCACGGATGGCACTTTTCAAATCTTTAATTGAATTATATTGCTGTTCATTTCCATAAACTTTTCGGGGAAGGCCCTCTAAAGATTTTCGATAGGATTGCAATCAGGACTATTGCCTATCCAAGATCTCAGCTCGCCAGAAAGGTCTAATCCGCAAAGAAGCTATACACGAAACCGTCTATCATGCAGGCCATTGGATCTTCCTGTGACGACCCGACACATTGCCCGTATTTTTAATAGTTCACCGAACATAAAATGGGCAAAATTTTGGATCAAACCACTTTTAACGGCCATGCATACGAATAATCCGCTCAAATTTGCTCGTAAATACATGTCGTCGATAACGGATTGGCAGAGTGTGATTTTTTCTTACGGAAAAAAAATTAATCTGGACTTTCCCGACTGCTACAGTTGCTCTGGCATAATTTGGAGGAACATGGCGTCGTTAGGTTGAAGCGTAATTTTGTGGCGGTGTGTTATGGTATGCGGATCATTTTCTTATAACGAGGAGCTTCCCATCTGCTTTATAACGACACGAATGAACTTCCGTATGTACGTGAAACTTTTGGAAGACGTTTTGATAAATTATCAGCAGTAATATCCCAAGAGCATTGATAATTTCCCGAAATAATTTTAATATATTTTTCGAAAGCACGTTGCTTGGTAACAGCCCGAAGCCGTAGGCTGAGGGCTGTTACCTAAAAGCAACGTGCTTGAGAAAAATATAATAAAATTATGAGGTATTTATCAATGCTCGAGGGGTATTCGACGAGAAAATTTTTTGCAATTTTATTTTATTCTAGTAGTAAGGCTGCTAGATTGTAAATTGGTCTATGAAAGTGTCATTTTAAAACAGTATTTATTGTAAAATAAAACTATAAATTCTTTTCATCTAGTAGCCAAAGTATGTTTTTCTAAAATAGCAAGCCTATTAAATCGGCCAATTTCGAGTCACGTGTACAAAATATACCAATCAAAATAACATTACACTGATAACATCCCTAGGGAAATTATCAGTGTAATGTTATTTTGATTGGTTTATTTCGTACACGTGACTCAAAATAGACTGATTTAATAGGCTTGCTATTTTAGCAAAAAAATTTCTGGATAATAACATCAACAAAAATTATAATTTGCAACAAGACAATGCCTCGATTCATGCTTCGAAGGAGACCACACCGTGGTTTCTCGAGAAAAAAATTCCCCTTCTTGAATGGCCAACTTGCAGTCCTGATTGCAATCCTATCGAAAACCTTTAGAGGGCCTTCCCCGAAAAGTTTATGGAAATGAACAGCAATATAAATCAATTAAAGATTTGAAAAGTGCCATCCATGAATGTTGGGCCACAATTGATCTGAAAGCCCTCAAAAATTTAACAAATTCAATGCCTACTCGAATTTTTGAAGTTATTCAGAAAGGTCGGGGCCAGACCAAATATTAAATAAAATAATATATGAAAAATTGCTAATTTTAGTTTTTATTTTAGTACATTATCAGAAGTGCGTTTATACGAATGTCCACCTGAAATTTAGATTTTTCAATTTATTAAAGTAAACCATTAAAATTTTTACCAATGGTTTATCTTAGCAACAGATTTAAGATGATAGACACAATTTAGACTATTTGAAAAAAATCAAAACACTTTACTCTTAGAACTATATTCAAAAAACATAGTGCGTTTAAACGAATGTCTACCACTGTATATTTAAAAACATATGTATTGCGTTAAAGCCGCGACCTATTTGTGAAATGACAAATCGTGAGGATACAGTGCCACTAGTGAGCAAAATCAGTAAGATGAACATTTTCAACACATGTATTCGCGAAATTTCGAAAAAAAAATTCACAATAGTGTAGATAGCCAAATCCATATTTGTCCAACATTTGCCCAATATCGCAAACGTCATATTCGTGTACTATTTGCAATCGTCTGGCCACACCTTTATCCGAATGTCTACCACTGTAATTATTTTGAATCTGCAACGCACGCTAGATTGTTTTTATTTTTTGTTTTCTTCGCACATATTGTATTGATTTATTTTTTTTCTGTTTGGCTCGTTTTGATTTATTTTAATTTTGGTTATTGAGCGGAGACGTGGATATATGATGACGTCATTAAATTGATTTTTCTCTTTTTAATACATATTGTTAATATTGTAGAATGTTTTTTAATTTAACTTCCCTTATTATCTTTTGATTATGGCTGGGAAATAGGGAAACTTGAGAATCTGTGTTTTAAATGAGTAATACATTGAGTTGTTTTTTAGCGATTTCAGCAAAACATTATTTAACTGGGTTTAACTTTTAATTCATGTTTTATCTCTGAAAATGGATGAATTTTTATTGTTTCTATTTTTTTTGTTCCCTTACTTTAAGTTCAAGTTTTTTATAAGGCACAATTATACTTTTAACCTAGCGACATATGTTAAAATATTGCATGAATTAAGGTGATTATTCATGTACAAATTTTGTCTACGAGACATAAATAATAATCGCTCTGATTGGTTGAAGGTCGGCCATATTTTTTTATCTTACGACAAAAATTAAAAATTGAACAATGCTCAATTTTGTATAAGATAAATACATAACCTTGAAAACTTTGACAGCAGTGAGAACAAAATAATATAAAAGACCGATTATATGCTTTTTGTTAATTGTCGAATTAGACATTATTCACTTCCACTAAAATGTATGTTATGTTTATTTAAATCAATATGGTTCAAATTTCAAAAATAACAAAAATAAAAACACTTTTTAGGTTATGCTTTATTAAAATGTCAACAAATCGCCTTAAGGCAAGGCTCCATGAAAGCTAACACGAACGATTTCGTTAGGTTTTTACAATTTTTACTTCTATTGTTATATTTTTTAAGTTCGACTACAGTTCGTAGCAAATTATTTTATTTTAATTAAAACAAGTAATTTTTCCTTTTCGTCGTACGATATGGCGACTTCGAGAAAAAAAATTAAAAAAAAATCGTTCAACCGGAAACGAACTCATTTCCAGTACGGTGATTTTTTTTTCGTGGTATACATAGGCTGGCTATGTTACATAGCCACAAAAGTCAAAGCCTCATTTGAAAAATTTTATTTTTGTTGGTGTGTAGGTACGCGTAGAATTTCGAAACGATTTTTTCGTCCATGTAGATTCGAATCGTTCGTTTTTTCGTATGATGGAGCCTTGCTTTAAGTGAAAAAGTAATCGTATAAAGGAATTACCGACCTTACAAAATACCGTATTCGGATATATAATTTCGGGCGAAGTAAACGAAAATGCAAATCAAAATTCAAATGCATACACAGTTTCAAGAGAAATAAATACTGTTCCTTACGATGATATTTCAACACAATTACAAAAGTTTTGGTCATTAGAGGAAGTTAATGTAAAACATAATTATTCGCAACAAGAAATGGAAGTAGAGCAACATTATAGTAAATATGTCTCTCGTAAACATCAGGGCGTTATTCCGTGAAAATGCCTTTAAATATTAAAATATTTGAATTGTGTAATTCTTACCAATCAACTCTTCGGAAGTATTTATGGTTAGAAGTTAGACTTATTAAAAATCCAGAGCTAAAGCAGCAATATGCCGATTTTATAAAGGAATATAAGAATCTTGGGCACATGGAAACCGTGACCCAGCCTTCGATAGTTGCATCGTCAGTCGGTAAAGCTTATTACTTACCACATCATCATGTAATACGAGAAACCTCTACAATAACAAGGTTACGTGTAGTATTTAATGCGTCATCGAAAACAGATTCAAATATTTCACTAAATGATGCAATGTTTCCCGGTCCGATCATTCAACAATTGCTAATTAAAATACTTCTTCGTTTTCGTAAGCATAAAGTTGCTTTGACAGCTGACATTTCAAATTGAAGACGACCTAACAGATTTATTGCGAATATTTTGGCGTGACTCGTGTAACGAAAAGATAGAATGCTATATATTATCAACAGTAACATACGGTACCACGAGTGCTCCGTATTTAGCAACTCGTACGCTGCTACAATTAGCATGTGATGAAGAAGCAGATTATCCCGTTGAGTCACAAATTGTTAAATCGGACTTTTATGTAGACGATTTACTAACAGGAGCTCCATCCATCGAAAATGCAAATCAAATTAAAAAAGGAAAATCAAGTCTTTTATCTAAAGGACGATTTGAGCTTCAGAAATGGGCCTATAATCGTGATTGAGTTGTTCCAACCAACAATGAAGGCACACAATCAAGGAAGGCAATTATAATTTTAGGATTAAATTGGAATACTAGCAAAGATACGTTTTATTTTGAATTTAACCACATCAAAGTTCAGTCGAAGTTAACTAAATGGATGTTTGTTACATCAGAATACAATCCCGCAGATATTATTTCAAGAGGTGTTATGCCTAATAAGTTAATATCGTATCCATTTGGTGGAATGGCCCAAGTTATTTAAAGTTAGATTCAGTTTATTGGCCTATTCAAAATTGGAAGAATCAAACTGAAATAGATGTCGAATCAAAGAAGGATAGTATCAATGTATATTTTACTATGAACAAGAAGAATTGGGATGTGTTTTCCAGATTTTCAGACTACAACCGTTTAGTTGGAGCCCTTGCAATCTGTTTGCGTCTATTTAATTGGCATGCGGGAGTGCAGGCGCCGCTATTTAGTTTGAGGCAGAGATTTTAGATAGTTGGGTGGTCGAAGTCTGTGTAAACAAATTATTTTTAAGTGCGTTACATGCTTCAAAGCGAAACCAGAATTAACAAACCAATTAATGGGAAGCCTACCTGCCTTACGAGTTAATAAGCCACCAAAGATTTTTTGTGCAGTTGGAGTAGATTTTGCCGGTCCTTTTCTATTGAAAACCAAGTTAAGAAAGCCAATCGTAACCAAATTTAATATCGCTATATTCATATGCTTCATCACTAAAGCAGTGCATATTGAACTAGTGGAGGCCTTAACTACTGATTCATTTATAGCAGCATTAATTCGTTTTGTTTCACGTCGAGGATTCTGTACACAGTTGGGCATATTCGTGTAAAAAACCATTTTTTACATTTTACATGTAAAAAATGTAAAAAATGTAAAAAACTGTGTAAAATACATAAAAATGTAAATTATATGTAAAAAACTATAACTTTTTAGAAATAACAAACAATAATACGTTATTAACAGAAAAATTAAAGTATAAAGTTAATAAAAATCATAAATGTAACGATTAAAACCATTATTCAAATATAAAATGAAATATTAGTAACTCTTTATGGATGTTTAGTTAGCCTCTAGTTTTTTACATTTAATTTTTTTTTTTACATGACCATATTGCAGTGCCACCTGTTTGATAATATTAACAAATTCTAATATTCGACAGAAAATAAACAATAACTTTGGTATTTTGTGTATTCGATAAAACTAGATAATGTCATCTAGCGATATTTTTGCTAAATATTAAAACAATTTAAGAGTGTGAACATTTTATAATAGAAAAATAGATTTTTATTGAAAACAAATTATTTTTATAAAAATTAATACATTTTTAAATAAAAGGTTTTCACATTATCGAGTGAATTTATTTTGAAAGAAGAAATTTTATTACGAATAAAAATTTTGGTTATGTAGAATGTACATATTTATTTTTTGGCGCAAAAAACAAGAAAAAAATTGTTTGTGTGCTTAACTTTGCTCGCTCTCTCATTCTCAATGATTAATTTTAGTTTCTATTTATACTCTCCTTGTTTAAATAGCAAGGTAGAGTTCACCTTGAACTTGAGTACGGTGATTATTCGATTTCGGCCCTTTCAGAAGTTATACTTATTTATTTAGACATAATTATTTAAATAAGTATGTTTGCGAGGTAACTTAAAATAAGTATATTTCTATTCCTTTCTTACACAAAACAATCTAAAATGAAAAAAAAATTATTTTTTTTTGTAGATTCATACTTATTTTAGGTTACTTCGCCAACATACTTATTTACGTACATAATATGTATTTATACATATTATGTATAAATAAATAAGTATAACTTTCGGAAACGGCCTAATCCATTTCCAAACACTAAAATTAAATAACCAAATGAAAAAAACCAAAACATCTATGTATGTATATTTAATAGAAAACATGCTACAGATTTTAAAAGCAATATAAAACCACATACATACAAGGTAGATTTTAGTTTTTACGTAAAATGACAATAATTGCAATTGGTAACGTTGTACTCTTTGTTCTTTATGTATTTTCTTGGTTTTAATATTTTTTTTGTCAGTCATGCTGCAATGTTGCCGTTATTTAAATTATTTTTGTTTGTGATTATAATCTTTGTTTTTGTTCTCTTCATACTTACCGCATTTGTTTTTTTTTGGAGATGCTTTTACTTTAGTAATACGTATGTAAATATTTTGTTTTATTTCACCTTGATCTTTTAAACAAGGCCAAAAAGTAAATAAAATTTATATTTTGGTTATCCTAAATTAAAAACAAAGACGGGTGCACAAACAGCGCTGCTAGAAAGGAATACAAAATTATTTTATGTATTTGGTTTTTAATTTACTAACAGTAAAAGCATATGGTTGAAATGGTTTCCTCTTTCAACATTTTTTCGCAGTCAAAATAATATTACATCAGCTGATTTTGTTTACATTTTTATTCTGTTGATAAAATTATGAACGGATTAGGATTTTTTATCCAAATAGATATTAACAACATAAAGAAAATTGTAATGTTTCGTATATCGTTTTTAGTTTATTGTTAATTTACAATATTTAAAACTGTTGTTATGTAAAATATGTTTAGCACTGTAGAGGTCAAATATTGATATTATATATAGTGCTTCGCTTCCCGTGATTAAGAAGAATAATGCTAAAAATGTAGTTAAACCACTGATTAGCTATATAAGATTAGATTTTTCAGTACAAAAAAATGTCATTCTAAATTTCAAAACGTATTATTTTGTGATGGTACCGATGAAGCGATATATGCTTCCTTTTTTCGCATTCTTCAAAAAAATACAAAACAAAAAATAACAAAATAGTAGTAAAGAAAAAATTCATGAATGAAACACAAATAAGGTCATTAGTTTGGTAATTTTGTTTGTATATTTTCGAGTATGTATGATGCATGTGCAGACGACCAGTGATCATAATATATATACATATTGTATTAAATACATACATACACACACATACATATTTTATATTTGAAATCTTCTCTAAACCAAATTTTGGAATAATATACATTTTTTTCTGAAAATTAGTTTGTTGATGATTTTTTTTTTTTAACCTTCATCCGTCCTTCGCTTTATTTTTGACCAAAATCGAATTTTTATTTTTGAAATATCTTATTAAATTACTGCGTTATAATAAATAAAACTAAAAATAAAGGTGAATTTTGTATTTGCTTAGCGTAAATTTACTGATGAATTTATTTTGGTAATTTTTGCACAAATTTTAGTGTTACTTTTTTAAGGGACGGATGAAGAGTCGTACATATTAAATCAATCAAATCAAATCAATCAATCATTTGGAGAACAACAATTTGTATGGTAATATTTTTGAAAAAGCTCTACCAAAGATCGAGCTATGTTGGTAAATTCAGCAGGAGCACTCAATGAACCAAAATTTGTCTCATTCTTCTTAAAAAAAATTTCCGCCAAAAAAGTTTCGTCATCTTTCCTCACCAACTTCTACCGGCAGGTTTGGCAATTAATTTTCTTTAAAATACACTAACATGTAAGCCTGTATAGTACACTAACGCATTTTGCTTTAAAACATGGATATCTGCTTCCTCAATGATATCGTCAGGTGGTAAATGATTGAACGGACATAACCTCATTAAATACCAAAAATTGCATCATTATTATTTGAAATTTGCTTGTATGTTAAAGGTTTAGGGATTATTAAATTTAAATAAAATATGTTAAAATAATCGTATAAGGCCCATAATATTCGTGCAGTGCGAAGGTAACACAAATTTGTGACTCAGTGAGATTAAAATTATATTCGGGGATGTCCATGGCTTCTTTCGAGAAGATTCTGGAATAACCGTTATTTAAATAATAATAGTAGGTCATATACAGCTATAAATGCTAGTCGACCTAATGCGGATGTTATATTTTGTAATGATCTGACAAATTTTGGTTCATTGAGTGCTCCTGCTGAATTTACCAACATAGCTCGATCTTTGGTAGAGCTTTTTCAAAAATATTACCATACAAATTGTTGTTCTCCAAATGATTGATTGATTTGATTTGATTGATTTAATATGTACGACAAAGCGCATGTAAATGTTGTTGACATCGTTGTTGAAGTTGTTGCGTTCCTTCTCTCTCGTCTAATCGCCCCCCTAAATAAAAATTGTTCTCCAAATCTGACTAAATTTTTAACCAATTAATGTTTGATGATGTAAAAAATCTTAAAAGATTTATATCATTAACAGATCGAACCTTTGTGTAGAATTGGTAATTACTATAACATTTTCATAAAAATTATTATGTATGTACAATGTAAAAGTTGATTCAATTTTATAAATAGATTTGCACAAATTCAAGATTATAATAGTTCGTTTTATTCAAAATGTTTATTTTGATAAATGATTTTTGTGTGAGTGATCTGATCATATTCAATATAAATGATCCGTTCTGCTCAAGTCGGAAAAAACACATTCATAACAGAAAACTGCAAATAATTATTCTAACTTTTCATTTCGTCAAATAGCAAAGAAACAAATAAAGAATGCTTTAAGGCACATATGTTACTTAAAAATGATATGCCTAGGTAGTCAAATTGTTATCAATTCAAATTTTAATCAAACTTATTATCCTTTTATTATTGTATTTGTTTCTTGCACCTAGGAAATCACACCAGAAAGCATTTCAAAAGCAAGAAAAATATTATGTAACATCCAAATCAAAAGGGTGAATCACCTTAACCTTCATCCGTCCCTTAAAAAAGTAACACTAAAATTTGTGCAAAAATTACCAAAATAAATTCATCAGTAAATTTACGCTAAGCAAATACAAAATTCACTTTTATTTTTAATTTTATTAAAAAGACTAAAGCTTTTAAAGCGAGGGATGGATGAAGGTTACAAAAAAAAAATCATCAACAAACTAATTTTCAGAAAAAAATGTATATTATTCCAAAATTTGGTTTAGTTTAAAGAAGATTTCAAATATAAAATATGTATGTGTGTGTATGTATGTATTTAATACAATAGGTATATAATATATATATTATGATCACTGATCGTCTGCACGTGCATCATACATACTCGAAAATATACAAAAATATACAAACAAAATTACCAAACTAATGACCTTATTTGTGTTTCATTCATGAATTTTTTTTTTACTACTATTTTGTTATTTTTTGTTTTGTATTTTTTTGAAGAATGCGAAAAAAGGAAGCATATATCGCTTCATCGGTACCATCACAAAATAATACGTTTTGAAATTTAGAATGACATTTTTTTGTACTGAAAAATCTAATCTTATATAGCTAATCAGTGGTTTAACTACATTTTTAGCATTATTCTTCTTAATCACGGGAAGCACTATATATAATATCAATATTTGACCTCTACAGTGCTAAACATATTTTACATAACAACAGTTTTAAATATTGTAAATTAACAATAAACTAAAAACGATATACGAAACATTACAATTTTCTTTATGTTGTTAATATCTATTTGGATGAAAAATCCTAATCCGTTCATAATTTTATCATTCGTAATACAACTAGTGCTCAATTATTATCGATAATTTTTTACGAGTTAAAAATTATAGATCATTAATTGCAGCACGTGTTGTATTTAGTAAGAGAATACAACTTTCCCGTCAGCGATTGAATCACAATTCATCCATTTGTGTCATGTTGTATGCAAATTATTTGACAAGCTTTTGTTTGCACGGCTTTTCCTTTGATGTGTATATAAAAAATTCAATCATAATAAGAAAAATTGAAATACAATTACAAATTAGAGATAATTGTTTAGGATTTTCTTGTTGCTATGGTGAAAATTGTAAAACTATCGCGTTGCTATGGTGAAAATTGTAAAACTACCGCTATAATAACGTCCTATAATAACGTGTTGTTGTTTGTATTTTGCATGGCAATCTAAATACTATTGCTGTAATAATCGCTTTTTCGCAAAATTTCCCATGGCATATTTTGTGAAAGTTGTATTCTCAACAGAATAAAAATGTAAACAAAATCAGCTGATGTAATATTATTTTGACTGGGAAAAAATGTTAAAAGAGGAAACCATATCAACCATATGCTTTTACTGTTAGTAAATTAAAAACCAAATACATAAAATAATTTTGTATTCCTTTCTAGCAGCGCTGTTTGTGCACCCGTCTTTGTTTTTAATTTAGGATAACCAAAATATAAATTTTATTTACTTTTTGGCCTTGTTTAAAAGATCAAGGTGAAATAAAACAAAATATTTACATACGTATTACTAAAGTAAAAGCATCTCCAAAAAAAAACAAATGCGGTAGTATGAAGAGAACAAAAACAAAGATTATAATCACAAACAAAAATAATTTAAATAACGGCAACATTGCAGCATGACTGACAAAAAAGATATTAAAACCAAGAAAATACATAAAGAACAAAGAGTACAACGTTACCAATTGCAATTATTGTCATTTTACGTAAAAACTAAAATCTACCTTGTATGTATGTGGTTTTATATTGCTTTTAAAATCTGTAGCATGTTTTCTATTAAATATACATACATAGATGTTTTGGTTTTTTTCATTTGGTTATTTAATTTTAGTGTTTGGAAATGGATTAGGCCGTTTCCGAAAGTTATACTTATTTATTTATACATAATATGTATAAATACATATTATGTACGTAAATAAGTATGTTGGCGAAGTAACCTAAAATAAGTATGAATCTACAAAAAAAAATAATTTTTTTTTCATTTTAGATTGTTTTGTGTAAGAAAGGAATAGAAATATACTTATTTTAAGTTACCTCGCCAACATACTTATTTAAATAATTATGTCTAAATAAATAAGTATAACTTCGGAAAGGGCCGAAATCGAATAATCACCGTACTCAAGTTCAAGGTGAACTCTACCTTGCTATTTAAACAAGGAGAGTATAAATAGAAACTAAAATTAATCATTGAGAATGAGAGAGCGAGCAAAGTTAAGCACGCAAACAATTTTTTTCTTGTTTTTTGCGCCAAAAAATAAATATGTACACACACATCCACAACAAACATTTGGTTTTCACTAAATAAGTACATGCTCAAATTAATTCAATTTGTTTTCTATTTATCATTTTCAATTTATAGAAAATGAGGGAAAAGCAATAATACCCAATACAAGGCGACTAGACTTAAATTGAAATGTAGCCTTTTCTGTGTATGTGCATACACCAATATACTATGTACATATTATTATTTTTAAGCAAAACCTGCTAAAATTCTCTCTTGAAGAGAGATAGAATTGTAGAAGGTTTTGTTTTTAAGGCATCTACAATCATAAATTGGTTTGTTGATGTACATATAATAATGTAATGTACAAAATATTGGAATGCGAATATGCGAATCATGCGTGCGAATATCTTGTTTATTTTGTTTGTCGAGGTTTTTATTGTTTTCTTATTTTTAGTATTGTATGTATGTATTTTTATTTTTTAAGTACATAGCTAATTTATTAGGATTAAAAGTGATACTTTATTTGATGAGCAATTATATTTGCGAGCACAATAATGCGAGTTGTTTTTGTCTCGACCCCTAAATATGCCATTTTCAGAAAAACATTCAAAATTCAAATTGATGGTCACGAAATTAATAACCTTGCACAACAACTAAATCCTATCGGAAATTGAAAAAAAAAAAAGAAATTATGTTAAAATTTTACAATCTGATAATCTCGCTTGATCGTTGCTAACTGCATTATTAGATTATGTTTACCAGTGTCTTCCACAGAAAAAGTGTGCAAATTTACGTCACTGGTTCAAATCAATAATAAATAAGTTTGTAAGAGGTCTTAACAGATTTCAGAGGTCTTTGCGAAGCTCAAATACAGTCGAATTTTTTATTTAATTCATTAATTCTTTGGCAACATAAATTGAGTTACATATATAGTTTTTCAAATTCATAAAATTAAGAATAAATGAAATGTTGAGACATGCCACTTTTCATGCCACAAACACCTAAATACGTTTTATGATGAGACTATACCTACTACCTAGCATAATATAATTTATGAAGCGGCGACTCAAACTTTCATAAATAAAAATAAATTCCCTTCTAAACCTGTTTTTACTAACAGTATGTAAAAAGTTTTTTTTAGTTTCTAGAATTTAAAAAGTGAACGATTCGACCCCATCAATAGGAATATATGCGAAATAATGTCAACTGTTAGTTATCGTGAGAATTGTTTCACCTTTATCAAAATGATCTTTTCATGCAGTTGTTCTGAATATTAATAAATTTGAAAAACTACATAAGTAACTCGAGTTACCTTGCTTATAGGATTACAAACTATTCTACAGTAAAATAACCTAATGAATAGTAATATAAAAACTTTTAAAATCACGAAATAATTTAGAAAATAAAATGTTAACTTAAATACTAATTACAAATGTATAATACAGACAAAATTGATTGTTAACAATCACACTTACGAATTGCAACACGGAAAATCCCTCTTGACCTCGAAAAATCGAAAAAAATATTATATGTATTCATTAAATATTCTAGACATAGAAGCCGTCGGTATATGTACATTACTTCCATAATCAGTCCTGTGGCATGGGACATATAAAAATTCCCTTTGGCGTAGATTTCTACCGCCAGGTAGAAGTGAGGTCTAAACAATTAACCCGTCCACATAAAGAATCTCCCACAAACATAGCCGCGGCAATTTTACGACGTTTTTCTAAAGTGTCCTATAAACATAAGACGGCAGGCCACATATCTGTTTCCACCTAGGCTGACTACGATCAGAGAGAACCCTGAGTTTCCTTAAAATATAAATGGTAAATTGCCTCTGAATTGACCCCAATCTATCGATGTGTACTGCATGGTGGGGTTACCATACAACCACAGCATACTCAAGATGTAATCTAACCAAAGGAACAAATAGACTTCCACATGAGAATATATCATGAAACTTCTTTGTCATTCGAATAATGGGATGATCCAAGGATTGGATAATATGTAAACAGAAAGTTACTTTGGTATCAAATACAACTCCCAAATCCGTTATTGAAGTTACTCTGCTAAGTTGATTACCGTCAAAATAATAGTTAGAAATTATAGGGTTAGAAGTCCTATAGAACGACATGACACTGCATCTGTTTATATTAACAAACAATCTATTAGCAGAGCACCATCTAGATAAATTATCTATTTCAGACTGTAGTATATCAACATCAACTAAAGACCGAGTTCGCATAAAAATCTTCAAATCGTCAGCAAACAATAGAACATTACAAAATTTAAATATATCGGTGACATCATTCACAAATAAAAAAAAGATAATTGGGCCCAAGTGGGATCCTTGAGGAACACCCGAATGGCAATAGATAAAATTTGATTTGATGTGATTCAATAGAACAAACTGCTTCCTGTCTACTAAGTAAGATGCAACCCACTTTAGAAACCTTGGATCAACCCCAAGCGCAGCAAGTTTTTTTATAATAATTTTGTGGTCAATTAAGTCAAAAGCCTTAGCAAAATCAAAATAAATTGCATCAATCTGTATCTTAGACTCTATTGATTCAATAACGAATTTTGTAAACTGTAAAAGGTTGGTAGATGTTGATCTACCACTACTGAAACCATGCTGGAAAGATGAGATGATTTGTTTTGTATAAAATGTCAAATGATTAGTTAGGCACTATTAATTCAAAAAGTTTTGGTATTGTAGACAAAATTGAAATACCCGATAGTTTGATATATCAGAGCGATCGCCTTTTTTATAAATTGGAACAATGTGGGTAATTTTCCAAGTAGCTGGGAAATATCCACTCGCTAAAGATAGATCAAACAGATAGCATAAAGGTGTAGTTATGTAGGATGCTACCGACTTAAGAATAGATGAGGGTATTCCATCTGGTCCGCAGCCATCCTTAAAATCTATAAGCGCCTTGGTAATCTCATCCTCCGTTATTGTTAAATGAAGGATGTTATGTTGGGAAGCACCGATGAAGCGACTATTATCAACTTGAATATCATATGTTTTATGTTTGAGTCGTGTGAGTGAGTGATCTGATCATATTCGATATAAATAATAATGTAGTATTATCCGTTCTCCTCAAGTCGGTAAAAGTAAAACACATTCATAACGGAAAACTGCGTACAATTAATTATTCTAACTTTTTATTTCTTCAAATAGCAAAGAAACAAAAAATGTTTTGTGGCATATCCTTAAAAATGATAAGCCTAGCCAAATTGTTATCAATTCATATTTTAATCAAATTTATTATCCCTTTTATTATTGTATTTGTTTATTGCACCTAGAAAAACGCATCAGAAAGCATTTGATAAATAACATCCAAATAGAAAAGGTGAATGACCTAAAGCGCACAACAAACTCATTTCAGAAAAAAAAATACATGTGTATAACCAACATTTTTTTTAGTTTTCATACAGGAGGAGATTTCAAATATAAAATATGTATGTTTGTGTAAGTATTATACAATAGAATAGGTAGATTGATCACTGATCAGCTGACAGCGGCACGTGTTCGAAAATAAAAACAAAGAGAGCCGTAAAATTAAAAAAACGAGAGTCTAGTCTAGTCTATATAAAAATAATTTGGCGAGAGAATGAGAGAGCGAGCAAATTAACACGTGATGTGAACAATTTTTTTCAATTGGTTTTGCGCCAAAAAATGAATATGAACACACACACAATACCTAAACATTTGATTTTCCCTAAATAAGTTCATTCGCAAATTAATTCAATTTGTTTTCTATTATTGTCCTTTTCTAGCACCAAGGCCACTAGACTTAAATTGAAATTTAACAGTTTTTGTTTGTGTGCATACCAAATTGCCAATATTATATTATGTTTAAGGCATCTAGTGCGAAATTTTGTTTATTTTATTTGTCAAGGTTGTTAATGTTTTATAATTTTTATTATTTTATGCCTTGCTAAACATATTTTACATAACAACAGTTTTTAATGTAAATTAACAATAAACTAAAAACGATATACGAAACATTACAATTTTCTTTATGTTGTTAATATCTATTTGGATGAAAAATCCTAATCCGTTCATAATTTTATCAACAAAATAAAAATGTAAACAAAATCAGCTGATGTATTATTATTTTGACTGCGAAAAAATGTTAAAAGAGGAAACCATATCAACCATATGCTTTTACTGTTAGTAAATTAAAAACCAAATACATGAAATAATTTTGTATTCCTTTCTAGCAGCGGTGTTTGTGCAGTTGTGCACCTGTCTTTGTTTTTAATTTAGGATAACCAAAATATAAATTTTATTTACTTTTTGGCCTTGTTTAAAAGATCAAGGTGAAATAAAACAAAATATTTACATACATGTATTACTAAAGTAAAAGCTTCTCAAAAAAAAAAACAAATGCGGTAGTATGAAGAAAACAAAACCAAAAATTATATAAATATGACTGACAAATTTAAATTACGGGACGATTACTGTACTTACGGTACTTTAAAAGTGATATGCCTACCTATACCTAGCCTACATAGCTAAATTATTATCATTTCTTATTTTAATGAAATGTATTATCCATTTTATTATTGTATTTATTCATTGCACCTTCGAAAACGCATCAGAAAGCATTTAAAAAGCAAGATAAATAACATCAACAAACTCATTATTATTTCAGAAAAAAAAGTATATTCAACATTTTGTTTGTTTTCATCAAAAACATTTATAATTCCAAACGAATTATAGTTTGTTTTGTTATGAATGAAAACGACTACTGAAGGTAGCATTGGTAACTAAATGACGACAGCAACGTTGCATATTATTTATTTTCATACAAACACATATTTACTTTTTATTTTTACACTCTTGACAAAAATATTGTATTAGTTCAAATTCATTTATTGAATTTAATAAAAAAATAATTAAGATAATATAAATTTAAAAGATGTCTTGATGTTAAAAATCGAATTGTGCCTTAATACTTTTATATTTAACGTGTAGTTAAGTCAAACACACTACACACAGAGTGCATTATCGAAAACATCTGTACGACGAACATATGACATCTTGTTTTCTAGTGTACAATTAATTAAATTATTTCATTAAAACTAAATAAATTTAATTATTTATTACACTGACATTCTTAGGTAAACGCCAAGCGAATCATTTTGATCAAACATTTACATATCTCGAATCTCGAATAACGAATGACGAACAAATATTTAGCGTATTTTATTGAGAAATTTACAACAAAAATTGCACTAGGCAGAAAAATTAAGTAATTCAAAACATAATTTGAATTATTTAATTCAAGCTCGAACAAATAAAATACTATTTATTCAGAAAAACAGGAGAATTAACAACATAAAACCTATAAATTAAATCGAAAAAATAATTCTCGACTTATATTCTATAGAAAAAAAAATATCCAAATGTTACATCCAAGATCCAACCACCATACATTACAAATTTTTCTCAACAAAATATGCTGATTGTTGTTGTAATTTATTTTGTTGTTCAAACATATGTACACATAAATAGGGCTTGGTTTATTCGATATTATTATACGGCGTTGCCGTGATGTAAATTAACCAAAACAAATTATATTAGTGTTGGGTAATTTTTTTATTAAAGGCTTATGTACACAACCAACCTCAGTTCAGTAGTCACTTTGTACCTTTAAATTTGTTATAGTTCTTCTTGGAATTATAGATGTTTTTGGTTTTCATACAGGAGGAGATTTCAAATATAAAATGTATATGTGTATGTATATTATAAATAGGTAGATAGATTGATTGATCATGATCACTGATCAGCTGCACGCAAAACCTGCTAAAATTCTCTTTAGAGAGAATTGTAGAAGGTTTTGGCTGCACGTGCATATACAGCTGTATATACTCACACATCTATACATTCTCTAAAATACACAAAACCTTCTACAATTCTCTCTTGAGAAAGCCTGACTGCGTTGTATAGCTCTCTTACACATTTTTAAAAATATATCATGGTTAGTGTATTGGTCGCTACGAAAAACCATATAAAAAAAATTCAAATTACCACTACTAATTCCAATGGATATCACACACTACTTAATATCAATACCATAACCATATATATTACGATATTATTTCACAAATACATGCACCATGATATATATTTTTATAGCATTAGTATACATTCCGTTGGGCTTTCTCAAGAGAGAATTTTAGCAGGTTTTGAAAATACACAAAACTACATAAACAAAATTACCAAATTAATGACCTATTTTTGTGTTTCATTCATGTATATTTTTATACTATGCGAATACGTTTTGTTATTTTATGTTTTAAAAAAGGTGTGAAAAATCAATTATTTACCTCTTAGTTTACGTGTACACGCGTACATTACAAGAGATAATTGATTTTGACCAAAAAAGCCAACCTTGAAAAAATTCAACTATGTATGAAAGCGCATATGTATATAAATATTGTTAAAAATAAAAATAAGAAATCTCACTTTTATTTAAACAACAACAAAAACCGGCTATCATAAACTTAGTTTAATTTAAATAAGCGAACACTCTATAAAAAGATTAATTCTACATAATTTCTCTTATTCCGCATGCCAATTAAATGTAAATTTAAAGAAAATCTGTACACAGTTAAAATAAAATAAAAACTCGTATAGTAAATAAATTAAATAAGAGATGGCGTTGTTAGTATTTTACAATTTGTTTTTTACATTTATTTTGTAAAAAATGGCTCCATGTAATTTACACGTTTTTTACATGTAAAAAACCATGTAAATTACACAATGTAATTTACACGCCCAACTGTGATTCTGTACTCACATTTATTCAGACAATACGACTAATTTTATAGGAGCAAAGTCGGAACTAATAGAATTACAAGACGTGTTTTTCAATGAAACTTCAAGAAATAAAATAATCAATTATTGTTCAAATCACCGCATACGGTGGCATACGATTCCACTAATATCGCCACATTTCAGAGGTCTCTGGGATGCGTCAATTAAAAAAGCAAAATTTCATATGAGACGAATCATTGGGAAAGCAACATTTACGCATGATGATTATTTCACTTTATATTGTCATACTACGTAAATTATAGTTGTTAAATGTTACATCGTTCCAAATTATCAGCCCTATACTAATTTTTATTCATCCTTAGTTTTCGCCCAAGGTTATAAATTTTTAATATTCAAGTCAGGAAAAGCCAAGAAAACCCAATATTATTTGGAATCTCTTGAAGAGCTATTTTAACCCAAAAGTAATTAAATTTTGTTCAACGCAACTACATAGGATCATTTCTCAAAGGAGTACAAAATATTAGGTGTACATTCTCGTGCATATTGTCAACGCAATTTTCCTTAAGGAAATTCATGTGAAATATTTTTTTATATTATGTGTGTTGACTTATATAAGCAGTTTTCATCGTTTACGATAAATAAAGCGCACCTACTCTATTCTATCATTTTTCAATATTGACATCAACCCCAAATATATTATCCCAAGGCACACTAAAGGGAACACACGCTGGTTGCTATTTACATATAATAAAAAGGCATCTCAATTTTTGTTCCACTCATATCTAAAATATTGTATTTTTGTGACTTTTTTATAATGAAAAATTCGAGCCTTTCTTGTTGCCTTATATTCATTTCTAAATTAATTTTTTTATTTCATCTTCTCGAGATCCAAATTCAAAGAAGAAAAGAAAATTGTGAAAGGAAAATATTTTTTTTTTTGGTTGTTTGTGTGATAGACAAATACATATAATTTTGTTCGCATTATTGTGTTTTTATCACTCTTGTTCTGCTACTATGGAAGAAGGCACAAAAAACAAATGACAACAGAAAATGATTAATTTGATTTGAAATGGGAATATTTTCCTTTTTTGCTTACTTCGAGTGCTTTTGTTTGTCTTTTCTTTACTGGTGTGCGAGTTTGTTGCTCTTAAGTATAATGTACTGGCAAAGAGCTTGACAGTATTATTTTTCCGAAAAATTAATAAAACTTATTGAACCTTCTGGAAAATCATCGGTTTTGGACATCAAAATTTGATATACGAATATTTGGGTTAAACGATTTTTTTTTTAATTTTTAGGTGTGGCACAACGGTACATTGCCGTTGTGCTGAAACAATTACCAGTATTTAACAAGCATTTTACTGAGTTATTTACTGAACCAGCTGCATACATTTGTTGCCAATATACATACATATTTAGAGGCGTCCACAAATGCCAATTTATTTTTATAATCATTATTGAGACAAAATGAGGGGAAAATTGATGCTGTTTGAGGCATTGCTGTTCAAAGGAACGCGAATGATGATTTTATTGTTATAACCTTAGATATACTCAGATATATCGCAATACGCTAAGCCAAACGCTTTATGTATATGTACTTACAAAACAGATTTTGTAATATTTACGGTATTTGTACAATGTAAAAATATGTAGGAGTGGATTTTTTATAAAGTTCCCCTATAAAAAAAACGAGTACCGTATAGAATGTTAGGTAACCAAATATTTGTCGTTGAATATGTTAAACTCCTAAATTAAATATATCGTCTTGTGTCGCAACAACATTTTTTTATTTGATATATTGTATAAATATACAGTCGTGTGCGAAATAATACTAGTTTGTACCTGTATTTTGTGTATAAAAATATCCTCTTCCTGATTATTTATGTACGAACGAGTCCAAAAATGGTTTCCTTTAGGGGCGGTGCCGCGGTGGTAGCCATCAGTGTGTCCAAAGACCACCGAAGACTGAATTCCGACGCAGTTCACGATAAAACCATTACATATGGAGGGGGAAAGATAATGGTTTGGGGTTGTTTATCGTGAGTTGGAGTTGGCACGATATACATATGTATTATAGCAATTAGGAATGTGGATAAATACGTCGAACTACTCGAAACCGTTATGCTACCTTATGCAAAATATGATATGCAGCTTAAATGGGTGTTGCATCAAGACAATGATCCGAAATATACCAAACAAAATATGTACGCAAAAAGGCGAAGGAATAGCTCTTGCGGAATAAAATTAAGGTTATGGAGGGGCACGTCCAATCACCTGACCTCAATCCAATTAAAAATTAGTGGACCGAAAAAATATTTCCAATCCACGAAACTCAATGCAATTATGGGAGATAACCAAATCAGCTTGGATGTCCAATCCCGTTGAAAAGTATTAATGCAATGCCTCGACGGATGAGTGCTATGCTAAAAGCTAAAGGCTATTCCACCAAATATTAATCTTAAGTTGTAAACAATAACAAATAAAATGAATTTTGTGAATTTTTTGCTGAAGTTTTAAAAAGACTACTGTTATTTCGCACATCACAAAAATACCTTTAAAATATAAGCGGTGCAAAACATTTAATACCTCTGACATGTATGAGCCGGCAGAGTAACTGTTAGATTCTCTAAACTACAAATAATTTTTAATCATATCTACATAGGTTGCAAAATATCTCATACAGGAATTGTAAATTTCATAGTAAAGAAAAATTATTCATTCACTACTATTATTTCGCACACGACTGTATAATAGGAAGGCTAAATAGTAATATGTTAAATTAAATTACGTTCAAATTAGTCTAATTGAATATGATGAAATCTCCCCATTTTCATAATCAGCCCCTAGATAAGACGCGTACATAATATACCTACGCCTACGCGTATTAATACAATACATTTAATTTAATTTGAGAATTTTAGTAGCTAGAAGTTGAATGACAAGCGAGTTATATACAAAATTTCCATTTATTTTCTTAAGATTCATATAAATGTAAAACTCGATAAATTATTGATTGAAAACGAAGATCGGTTTTATAAACGGCGATTTAAAATATAATTAAATAAAAATGGCAGGATGGTTTTTAATTACCCTCTTTTCTTTATTGGTTTACATGCCGGAAGTACATTGTTGTTTTTGACAATATGTCGGAATTCAAAGTAAACAAATAGTATTACCCGATCACATTAAGAATAAACGGGGTTAGCGACATCTATTATAAAACATAAAAATTATATTTAAATTCAAGAAAAATTCATTTCTGGACGTTATTGTTACATTCTGCCATTTGATTGTTTGGGATTGTCCTCAATCCTCTTGCACTGAATCTTCAGTATCGATTTCTTCATCTATGGATTCACGACCCGTCTCATATGGTCCGACGGAATGACTCTGTGGCAAGCTATTGATCGACCACTGGATGTTTCTTAACTTTACATCCCATTTTCTATCGTTGAAATCAAACATGGTTCGGAGTGCGTATAATATTGTCCGATTGGACCGCTCAACCTGCCCATTAGCTGTCGGAGTGGCGGTTGCGTTGAGAATATGCTTTATATTATTTTCCATGCAAAAATCTTTTTTTTAATTTATTTTATTTTTAAACGCGTCAATAATTAAAAAATCATAAAAATTACCTTTGGTACTCGACGAAAGGACCAAGGTGATCCATCGCGATTTTCTTTCTGATATAGGCCCTCAATACAAGTATATATATATACTTCTACACGAACTGACGCATACGAGGCCACCAAAATACTTTGTGTAGGGATGATAAAGTTTTATGTAAAGCAAAATGCCTTAGGTTGTCATGACACGAATGAACGACTCTTCCCCTTATACCTTTAGGAACTACAAATAACAGTTCATCATCAATTTTTTTATACAGTTTACCATTATTAACGACAAATTCATTATTCGCTGATTTATTTATATTTTGCTTAATTTTCACTATCTCGGTGTATTTGTCCAGTAAAACTTCTATATCTATTCTTTTTCTACGCTTTCTATTTTTAAAATATCTAACGACGCTGGCTCTTTCCCTTATGGCTCTGAAACGGGCTTGCTACTAAGTGAATCAATATGAATCATATTGATTTCCGCTTCGGTGTTTTATTTAAAAACCAAATTCCTGTAGTCGAAGCCACCATGCACCAATGCGAGGAATGATATCTCGCTTAATTGATGCAGTTAGTGCACTAAAATCCGTTACGACGATAAATTGCTTACCCAATATCACAGAGCTAAACCTTTCTAGTGTTTCTACCACGGCAGGAGCCTCGAGCTTATAATTATGGTATTTTTTTCGAGATCGGTCGTCTGGCGACTGAAATACCCTACCGGATGTAATTTATTATTCTCTTTACGTTGTAGCAATACTCCTGCTAACCCTATTGAACAAGCGTCAGTATGGTTTCGTGTTAGAACCTAAATATTGCGTTGGCATAACTTATTTTTAATCGGTTGAAAAGCCTCATTTTGATTTACTGTCCATTCGAAGGTTACATTTTTATGTATTAACTTGTCAGGGGTTCAGATAGCATTGACAACTTTGGCACGAATTTACGAAAATAGCTTCCTAAACCTACAAATTGTCTAACTTTATGTTCATCTGTTGTTATCGGAAATTTTCCAAGCATCCAATTTTGTCTAAACCTGGCTTAATGCCAGTTTCCATAATTTCGTGGCTCAAAAAGTCTACTGAGGTATTCAATATTTTACACTTTGTCATTTTAATGGTAAGGCCGTATCCGCGAAGCTTAATTAAAAATAATTACAACAATTTAAGGCCTTTTTTATGCTATCACTTGGTATAATGATATCATCTAAATAAACTACTAGAGCGTTTGCCAATCCGAAGGGCATCTTTCTAAACAGATATTGGCCATCGGGGGTTACAAATGACGTTAGCTTCTGAGATTCTTCAGAAATAGGTATCTGATAGTATCCCGAAGCTAGATCAATAACTGTAAAGCACCGTTTACCTGATAGTGGTTGTAATGTGTCTTCAATGTTTGGCAACGGAAATCTATCTTTTACCGTTTTCGTATTAAGTTGCCTAAAATCAACGCAAATGCGACTCTCACCGTTTTTCTTTTTAACTACCACTATAGGCGATGAATATTCCGACGTAGAATGTATAATTATTCAAAGTTCTAACATTTCGTCGATATGCTGACGAACTTCTTCTCGTTGGCTTACTGACAATCGATATGGACGATAATTTACCGGGTTGTTATCGTTTAGTATCGGCCATATTTAACGCAAAACAATCGCGGTATTTTAAAACTAATATTTTTACATTTTCTTTCGTATCTAAATCAAGACTTTGATTTTTACATTGATTAAATAAATCTTCGTCGATATTTTGAAATTTTATATTTTTGATATTCTCATTTTTATCATAAGTTCTACTTTTGTTATTGAATTACTTTCCGTATTTTCGCTGCAAAATAAAATATTTAAAAAGTCGTCCTCAAAATTAGAAATATGGCTTTTAGCGGAAATATCCTTATTTAAAAAGTTAAAATTACTTGAATTATTTTCGACGAAGTTTGTTTGTGTGTCTACACTATTTATAGACGAGTTCCTAGATTCGCAGTGATTTAAAATAGTTTCAGATAAAATAGAATTACCAACAATCGGCTGATTGGGATGATGTTCGAAATTGTTTAAATTACTAGCTAACTTATTATTAAATAAATCAAAAGGTTCTAAACCTAAACTATTTACAGAACTTTCGCGTTGAAATTTTTCTCCTATATGTAAATGTTTTTTGACAAAAATATTTATTTCAACGTCAATATTTTGTAAATTAATTTTAATATCTTTATCACGTAGTTCAATAATTTTTAAAAATTCAAATGCTTTCATCACCATTATTTCTGGTCGATCGAGAGCGCTATGACCAATCCACAAGCGGTTCTTATTGGTTGTCGTCGGAAACAATTAGGGCGTCAGCTATTACATTTACATCATCGACCGTAATATTTGCTTCAACTTTCCCTGGCGAATTTCTTATACCTTTCGCAAACCCTCTTAACACTTGATAACTTTGATCGACCCTTAAATTTAATGCATTCGCTGTACTTTGTTTCAGAGTTACACAGTTACTACCTAAGTCTACAAATGAACGAACCTCATTTCCATTTACATAGTTTGGAAAGTTTTGTATACTCATTTTCTAAAACCTCTATTCGTCGTATTGTTTTAACATCACTTCAGTTATGTTTAGCCTTAACTAAACAATTCACCTCGTAACGGCCTGCTTTTAGGCAAAAAGTACAAATTAATACATTATTTTTATAAAGAGGTGAAGAATTTTCACTATTTCTGAAGTATTTATTATTACGCGGGTTATATTGATAATTATGATTATTATTAAAATATTTATTTTTCTTGCTATCTTAAATATTTTCGCAGGTTCGAGAGCAAAATGTTGTACCGCTAGTGAACAAATTAGATCTTTGTCAACTAAACCGGATATAATATATGTACTTAATTATTGAATTGTCATTTAAACGAATTTCACTTGCTATTTTCCGAATGTCATAAACATATTCCACAAAGGATTCTGATGCCCTCTTTTTGCGATTCGATAAAATATTATGAATATCAGCGGCGACTCTTCTATCGCTAACCTCAAAAATCAACCCCTCTCGAAATTGAACCCAATCCACTAAATTATCAGCCATTGTCTGAAACCACGTTTGAGCTACACCACGAAATTTACTGATAGATGCATATAAAATAATTAAATCATTAAGGCCATAAACGCGTTGAATTTGTTCGACTACATTCACCCAACGGCTCACGGAAACGCACTCGCGACCCATAGGGTTAAATTCAGATAACATTTTTGACATGTCGTTCTGTGATAAATTTAAAGGGCTGGCAATAAACCGGCACCCAAAAAATGAATATTTGAGATACAAAAAATTGATAAAACGGCATAAATTAATGAGCAACAAACAAAAATTTCTGGGCATCATAAAATTAATTTTTTGGAACAAAATATAATAATTTGGCGACATTTATAATTTTTTGGCACTATTGGAATGGAACACAAAAAATTATTTTTGGGCATCGAAATAAACATTTTGGCCGACAAAAATAATAAACTGACAACAAATTTTCATAAATAAATTAATTAAAACTTAAAAAATTGAAATTAGTTTTAAAATATTCTGGAAAATGCAGATTTATTTTTAAAATCGATTCGGAAACCTTGCAGGCACAGATCAAATATTAAATAATTTGTATCGATTAAATTTAATTTTTGGTCTCGATTTTTTTTTATTTTTTTATTACTAAAAATTATTTTTTTATGTTCCAAAATATTATGATATATATGTTGCCAATTTATTAATTTTGTTGCCAATGTTTGTCGCCACAGTATTTGATAATGTCCTTCAAAAATATTTGTTTGTATTCTCATATGTGGTTCCAAAAAATTATTTGTGATGCCAATTTATTATTTTTGATGCTATTGTTTGTCGCCAAAAATTATTTGTTGTATGCATGCCCGTTTAAATTGTCTCAACTTAAAGTAGCACAATTATAATTATTTGAACTATTTAATCTACCTAGTCCCACTTCTGATTCAGGCGCGGATCCAGAAGGAGCTGCAGGCCCTCCCTCGAATATAGAAATTATACCGTTAACAAAACAGTTTTTTTAAGAAGTATCTATATAAATTATAAGATAAACAGAATAAAAAAATTAGTTTCCAGTAACTATATTAAAAAAATAGTACAGTTACAGTAAAAACATTAAAAACATTTAGGTACACTGTTTCGATGTGGACTGTATTTGTTCGACGAAAACTGATTGAAATGTATTTTTCAATAATGTACAGTTTCCTATGCACAATTTGATATTATCAAATAAAAAAAACACATTTAAGGTTATACACACTTATAATTTTTATTACTTTCTCTTATGAGGTACAAATCACGAATGACGAATTAGTCGTTCGTTTTTTTCATCTCTTTTTTTAAATGAGGCTAATTCCATTATAAGCCTTTATGCGACATCTGTTATAAAGAAATGAAATACATTCAAACATGCCGGGGCCCTTGAAAGATCCATTTTCAAAATAACGAAATAGCATCTTAATTATACATATTAAAATAACTTATACAAAATAATTCATTTTACATTGATAAGCTCAGTATGCAGCTCGCGCTAAGATAAATTTTAACACGGTCTCCACAAGTCTCCACTAAATTACAGATAAATTCACAAGTTAAAAAGATTATGTAGAGATAAATTTTTACATTTGCTTTATTTGTCCTACAACAAAAAAAATATAGTTCGAGCGAATGTTAAATAAAGTATTGAGCGACTTTTATCAAATGGATTCAAGCTATTGTCTAGATCTTCTTCACTGTACTCCATTTTGCGATTTAAAAAAAATAAATGTTTATTTTTTAGTCGCTGTCAAAATTTATCTCAATTTTATTGTGCTAGGCAGATAAATTGTTGCGAAAACGTTTGTAGACTTTCCACTAGCGCAGTCTGTATTGAATGAGATAACTACAAATTTTTCACGTCAGCTGCGTACCGGATCTGCGAAATCGTGAGCTAAATATTTTTTTGTTATTTCGCTAGCTATATTTTACGTCAAATTTGTATGGAAAATTTATCTTAGCGCGAGCAGCATACCGAGCTATAATAGAAAAATAGCGAAACAGTTTTAATCAGCGATATAAATACATGGATAGGGGATTGATCAAAAATCACATTGATTGACGTCACTAAAAATGGAGCAAATTTTATTGTATAGTCTTACTACTCTTTTATATAGTCCTCTTTATCAAAAAAAGTATTTCCGAATAAGTGCCGTACTTGAATAAATTTCATTTCGAAATTTTTTGAAACAGATTTTTTTTTTAAATTCAATGGGATAAATGTTGGATAATGTTTAATTATATTGAAAATAATTAATTAATTATGTTAAATTTGAATAGTTAAACATTACGCTACCAGTTTTCGTACACTAATTAAAGAATTAATAACCATTTATTCCGTTAAATTTCAAATACATCCCTGAAAATAAACAACAACAACAAAAAATTCGAATAAAACGTCAAAAATCTAGCATAAACAAACAAATATGTTACCATGGCTACTACTACTTTTATATTATTGTATCTGGCATGTTTTGAATTTGCAACGTTTATTTTTTCCGTCTCTAGGCGACAGCTACTTTGCTTTACCGCCTCCTACACATAAATTTGAATTTGGTATTCGAAAATTCGAATTTAAAGACAAGGACGAAGGTTTTTTCTTTCTCTATCACACACTTAATACTTTTTCAGTTGCTCCATAAAATTTGTTCTATCCCCTATCCATGTATTTATATCGCTGGTTTTAATCATTAAAGTTTTTCAGTATAAGTTTAAACTTAGTAGGATACATAATATAATTTTATGATTGTTTCAAATTCAATTTTTTAATAATAACAATAAGTTTTCTAAACAGAGGTTTCATGAAACCAGTCACAGGTTATTCAATGGGCAGTCTACAAATTTTCGATATAGCTCGCTTGTATACTCCACTTTGCGTTTTAATTTCAGCCACGCGAACCTTACCATTGGAGCCAGGGCATACTGCTACGACCAAACCCATTACCCAATTGGTCACCAAAGAATTGTCTTCTACGAGAAGAACAACATCGCCTAATTTCAAGTCTGGTTTTGTGTCTCTCCGTTTATTACGACATTGTAAAGTGTGAAGATATTCAACAGAATAACGCTTCCAAAAACAATGGACGGCGCTTGTTACCTTCCTCCATCTACTTAATGTAGATTGTGAATTGTCTAAGATTGGCTCAATAATGGCCTTCATAGAACCGCCTGTCAGGAAATGGCCAGGAGTCAGCGGAAGTGGATCGCTAGGATCAGATGACAATATTGACAATGGTCTGGAATTTAATATTCCCTCGATTTGCACAATGAGGGTATAAAATTCTTCATATGTATAGTGCGTTCCAGTGGTTACGCGTTTTAAGTGATATTTAAAGGACCTCACTGCGGATTCCCACAGAACGCCAAAATTGGGTGCCCGTGGAGGTATAAATTTCCATTCTATTCCTTCCATGTTGCAAAAGGTCAGAATCGATTCACCTTGTAATTGATCATTAAAATCTCTTAAGCGTTTTCGTAATTCATTATCAGCACCCACGAATGTTTTGGCGTTATCGGAATACAGAGTTTTTATTTTTCCTCTACGAGAAATGAATCGTTTAAGACATGATATAAAAGCCTCTGATGAAAGGTCACTGACAATATCCAAGTGAACCGCTTTAGTTGCAAAGCACACGTAAACGGCTACAATAACCTTTGAGGCGTTAGACTTTCTCATGTATTTGTTTTTAATTAAGAAGCGACCGCAAAAGTCAACACCAACTATGTTACATGGCCGGGATGGTGTAACCCTTTCTGGTGGTAAGTCACTCATGATTTGTTGCAATTGAACTGGTTTTGCCTTAATACATGTTACGCAACCATGAACAATTTTCCTTGCTATTGATTTGCCATTAATTGGCCAATACTTTTGTCGAACCAATGACAATAAAAGTTGCGCTCCAGCGTGAAAGTTGCGTTCATGTTCATGTCTAAACACCAACACGGTGAAATGGCATTTATTCGGTAAAATAATCTGATGTTTAATATCATATGCCAATTCTGATTCTGAAAGTCGGCCACCTACTCTTATCAACGAATCTTGATCGAGAAATGGATTCAATTGATTTAACTTACTGCTCCTGTGAAGCGGTTTCCCGAGTGTAAGACATTTAATTTCTGGAATGAATTCCAATTGACTGATTTTGCACAATTCTATCAATGCACGTTCTATTTCTAACACAGTAAGTGGACCCTGAATTTCTTTTTATTAAGATTATTAATATATCGCAAGCAATATGATGTGATTCGAACCAGTTTTTGAAATGAACTAAACCTGGATATCAAATCGAACGGTAGTGGTTTGGTAACAAGTAAACTGATGGGTACTGGTTTGAATTCGAAATCCTGAGACGTATCTAAGTCATAACTAGATTTACTATAATCATTTGTAGAATATAACTTGTTAGGGCCGTGCCACCACAATTTTGAAACTGGCAATTCAACCGGAGATATTCCTCTAGTTAGAAGGTCTGCGGGGTTGGATTCAGATGAAATATGTCGCCAGGTATATTCAGACGTTATTTCTTGAATATCGTTAACACGGTTAGCGACGAAAGTTTTAAGTTTGTACGGTGGTGTATTAATCCAACACAATGTAATGGTGGAGTCTGACCATAAGTTTACACTGCTAAAGTTTATAGACATAGAGTCGGTGACTGTTTTTATTAGGGTTGAGAGCAAGAGTGTTCCGCAAAGTTCTAATCTTGGTAATGTTAACTGTTTCAGTGGGGCTACCCTTGACTTACTGCAAAGTAAATTGACAGAAATGTTATTTTGATCGTCTATAGTTTTAATATACACACAAGCCCCGTAAGCCTTTTCCGATGCATCGGAAAACCCATATAATTCTGTACATGTAGAGCTGGATGGAGTGACACATCGACTCAATTTTATTTCGTTTACCATAAAAAGTTGAGATCGAAATTGATTCCATGCGGTACACTCGTTTGGGGGAAGCTCTTCATCCCAGCCAGTTTGAGATTTCCATAGCATCTGTATTTGTAGTTTTGCAATAATAATAATAGGTCCCAATAGGCCTAACGGATCATATAGTTTCGCTATTTCAGAGAGCATAATTCGCTTTGTTAAAATCGGGTGTTGCGTTAGAGAAGGAATCTCAAATACAAAAATATCATCCTCGGGTCTCTAGGTAAGACCTAACGTTTTAATAGATTCGGAACCGTTAAATTCATTTGTTTTTAGTTTTTCACGGTTTTCAGGTGGTATACATTCTAACAGTCTGGCGTCATTTGCACACCATTTATGTAGTTCGAAACCACCCAATTTCAACATATCAATCAACTCGGTTTGAAGTTGCAATGCTTCTTCCAACGTGCCGGAACCTGATAGGACGTCATCAACGTAAAAATCTGTTTTTGTGATTCTAGACGCATTGGGAAATTTATGTTTTTCATCTTACGCTAATTGTAATAACACGCGAGTTGCCAAGTATGGCGCCGACGCGGTACCATAAGTTACTGTGAGCAACTCATAAGCCTTTATTGGATCGGTACTATTGGCGCGCCAAAGTATCGTTTGAAGTTTTGTCTGGTTGGGGTTAATAAGCACTTGCCTGTACATTTTTGAAATGTCAGCAGTGAAAGCAAAACGGTATTTTCTAAATCTAAGCACTATTGAAAACAAATCCTGTTGGACTGTAGGACCGGTTAGT
The DNA here is from genome assembly GCA_963556165.1 of Tipula helvola. Taxonomy (NCBI): domain Eukaryota; kingdom Metazoa; phylum Arthropoda; class Insecta; order Diptera; family Tipulidae; genus Tipula; species Tipula helvola. Next base: position 186,860,470 of record OY744481.1, on the reverse strand, counting down.
AATATTTCATTTAAAGAATAGTTATTTGAAGTCTTCGCGGAAGCGTCGAAGACTACTCGTAACTTTGTGCTAGTACTAGAAGGTTTGAAAACGGCGTGGTGTGGCAAAAAATATGAATCTAGATTTGAATAGTTAACGGTTTCTTTCATATGGCCTAAATGTAAATATTCGTTAATAAATTCTGTGTATTCTTGCTTCAAATTAACATTGGAGTTTAACTTCTTTCCAAATACTGAAATCGTTTCAACGCAGAAGTTTTTGATTCTCCAAGTGATGCATCAGGCTTCATTGGAAGAGAAACGATGTATCTACCGGACGATGTTCTGGAACGGGTTTTTACAAATATTTCCTCACATTGATTCTCTTCATCCGATAGGAATCTCTGTGATGGAACCTTTTCAATTTCCCAGAACATTTTAATAGATTGAACTAGTTCGTCGGAAGATTCAGATTCAGTCTGTGTAAGAAAAGTGTGTCGGTTATCATTCACCATAGTCACCGACCGTCCACCAATTATCCAGCCAAACAAGGATTCCTGAATTGTGGGACTATCCTTATTAAGTTTAACGTGATTTACTCCAAGAATTTCAAAAAATATTTCTGCTCCCAATAGTGCTTCTACAGGTCTTGAAATATAAAAAGTGGAATCAGCTAGGGTTAAATTTGAAGGTATTGACCACGAAGAAATATTTAAATTCGTTTGAGGCAAAGAACCGGAAATTTGGGGAACGACTAAAAAATTTAAATTTTTGTTATACTTGCTGTACTTTGATTTAATATTTGTTGAAATGCTTTGTGAAATTACAGTTTTGGTTTTATTAATGCCACTGACAGTTAAATTCGGTATCGTATCTGGATTAATGCCAATTTTATTTGCCAAAGATGAAACTATAAAATTTGACTGGCTACCGGAGTCCAATAACACTCTGCAATCGTGATATTTGCCTGATTTGTCTTGGATTTGAATTATTGCAGTAGACAGTAAAACTTCTGTACTTGTAGACGCATGCATATTTTGTTTAACCTGTTTATCACTGGCACATAATTCGACTGAAATATTTCGTAAAGAGTCATGCAATAGAGTATGATGTTTGGAATTGCACACTCTGCAGCCACTTGACTTGCAATTATCTATGGAATGGGATGAACCTAAACAGTTAATGCAAACTTTCAGGTCCCTGGCTTTCACTAAACGATCGTTTGTTGATAATTTGAAAAACGATTGACAAATAAATAGAGGGTGGTACGTACTTTGACAAACACGACACAAATTTCGTTGATTGCCAATATGTTGCTTGCCCTGAGAAGTCTGATTTTTTTGCATTTTGTGACTCATTTGACAAAACGAACGAGCTACCTTTTTCATAGGTTTTGTTAAAGTTATTTGGTGGCTTGAAATTCGGTTTAGTTACACCTTGACAAAAGTTATCTGTATGTTTTTTAGAGTGTTCAACCGATTCAAGCACCCTACATTTTACATGCAAAAATTCTTTTAATTGTGGCCAAGTAGGCATTTCTGTAATAGTCAGTTTATCTTCCCATTCTTTACGCAGTTGAACATCAAATTTTTTAGAAATAATATGAATGAGAATTTGTTCACCTAAACCTGAAATCTCTAGCTTACAAGCTTCTAGAGATGAAATGTGATTGCGACAGGCGTTTGACAGTATTCGCAAATCCTGGGCGTTATCCCTTTTGATTTGCGAAAGTGAACATAATGCTTCAATGTGTACATCGACAATGAGCCTAGCATTGTCATAAATTAGGGTTAAATCCGTCCACGCCCTACCAGCTGAAGTTAGTGTAATGTGCCCAATTGTCTCTCGGGCGTCGCCTTTTAGTTTATCAAGAAGATAAATGAATTTTACTATGTTAGTGTGCATTCACAGTATTGTTTTCGAGCTGCGTTTCGATGTTGTTTTCAGATTTTAGTTTTTGTTGTTGGGTTTCTTCACGATATTAGCAAAGAAATGCTCCATTTCCATGTAAAAAAATTATCGTTTGGATAGAAAAAATCCAAGTTTTCTACCAAAAATCTAGTGTCTTTAGCGGTGAAGACAGCTTCGATCCAAGTAAAATATGTCAACCATCGTAATTTTTGGTTGTTTTCGTAAAAAAAATTCAAATTTATCGACGCATCGATATTTATAATTTTAAATTTTTATTTTTATTTGTTTTTTTTTAGTAAAATTATTCTCAAACTGATTGTGGAATATATTAATGCATGCTTTAATTTTTATTTTATTATATTTACACAAAATCTTTATGTGTTAACCAAAAGTACAAAGGAAAAAAAAACGATCAGTTTTCAAAAATAAAAATGAAATAGTTTTTGTTGTTGTATCACGATAAGCCCAAATCAACATCGAAACGCAGGGCGAAAACAATACTGTGAATGCACACTTAGAAATTTTGTTATTATTGTGGATAACAGCCAAATAAGTGTCTTTAAACGTCAGCCACTGGGCAGGATCGCCACTGAATGTTGGTACCTGAACCTGAGGAGGTCTAGCCGCCTCGGCTTTCATCGACTCAATGTGCTTCTCAGATGAACCGGAAGAATTCAGTGACTGAGACTGGCATCGTGAAAGTATCAGTTCATTTTCCTGTCCCTGAGCTTGTTCAAAACCTTGTAATTTAGTTTGAAGAGTTGTAAGAAGCAGTAAGTAGGCCTCATCAAACTCAGTGAATGACTCGATAAACTCCGCAAAATCCTCTTCTGGCACAATTTCGGTCAGAGTATCGAGAACCATTTCATATTTACTGTATGTTTTATTCAAAGAATCTAGTCGCACAGTATACTCAATGAACGTTGTTTCGTCCGTAGCTTGATCCATACATTTTTTTAAAATAGTTAGTTTTGCCTTCAACGTGGCAAATTTCTTTTTGTTTGATTTAATTTGCACGTCCATTGCTGCGTTTATACCACAGCTAAATTAGCAATGCTAAACCGAAATGACAACTGTAGCAATGGTATAAACGCGACATATACATAGTTCAGCTAGCTAAAATAGCACTGCTAATTTAACGTTGCTACGTAGTTAGCTGAGCTATATAGCTACGGTATAAACATTGCTATATTAATAGAAATGCCAAATTGTTATTTTTGTGTTTTGTTTATTGGAAGAAATTGGAAATAGGCAGTCGTAGGTATTAAAATTCGTGATACATTTTTATTTTTAAAAAATATATTTATAATTATGGTTTAATTTTTGTGTGTGCAAAGTTTACAATAACAAATTAAAATGGAGAAAAAAGACAATTTTTTTTTTTGACATTTGTAGCAACTTGAGGTATAAACATAAGCTAAATAATTTTGACAATTCTAGCAGGACTGTGTTCATAAACTCTACATTGTAACATATATTGTTAACAATTGCTGCGTTTATACCACAGTTAAATTAGCACTGCTAGAATTGTCAAAATTATTTAGCTCATGTTTATACCTCAAGTTGCTACAAATGTCAAAAAATAAAAATTGTCTTTTTTCTCAATTTTAATTTGTTATTGTAAACTTGGCACACACAATAACTAAACTATAATTATAAATATATTAGTTAAAAATAGAAATGTATCCCGAATTTTAATACTTATGACTGCCTATTTCCAATTTCTTTTGATCTATGAATATAAACAATAAACAGAAAATAACAATTTGGCATTTCTAGTAATATAGCAATGTTTATACCGTAGCTATATAGCTCAACTAACTACGTAGCAACGTTAAATTAGCGGTGCTATTTTAGCTAGCTGAACTATGTATATGTCGCGTTTATACCACTGCTACAGTTGTTATTTCGGTTTAGCATTGCTAATTTAGCTGTGGTATAAACGCAGCAATAGACAGTTCTAAAGCGTTCATAAACCTCGGTTGTAACCGCAGCAACGTGCTTTGTATTGTTCATAAACCTAAACCAAAATGTTCCCTTATTATTACAAAGGTCATTCACAACTCTACTCAATACTGCCTTTCCAGCTGTCATTAAAAGAAACATTTATGGATTCCGATGCTATTGATCAATTTACGGATGAAAATAATTTATTCGGTAAAAATGAACACGTGAAATGAATATTGGTTCTTGTTAATTAAATAATTATTTTTTTTATTATATGTATTTGTGATAACGAAGAAACAAAATTTTGCTAAACAAAGTTTGTTTTGGTAGCAAATTTGACGTTTGTAACAATATCGTTGTTAACTGCTATGTCATTTGTACAATGACAGTTGTAACAATTTGTTACAATGTAGAGTTCGTGTATAAATGGTGTCAATCGCCTCGACGTTTTTCTTTAAATTATTACCACAAAATCATTCAAAGATTAAGTATATCTAGTGATACTTAACCTTTAAAAATACAAGTGAAATTGAAATTAAATTAATTTACTATATAATCTAATATAATAGGTGTTTTCGGAAATAGAAAATGGGTAAATTCGCAGTAAATTTCGACCATTAAATTACACTATAATGGTCTAATTTAATAGTCTAAATTTACTGTGAATTTACTCAACGTCTATTTCCGAACACGCCTAATATTTAAATTTTGCTGTGAAATTGAATGGTATAATATGTTAGTTTGGATATCTTACACCAGATGACACTGCGTATGATGACTGCTGACGATGTAGTTGTATATGTATGTGTTTGCAAATACATACATATGTTTGAATTACCGTTATGTGAACGATGCTTATTTTTTACCGTTGTGTAAAATTTGCTGTTTTTACCGTGTTGTGTACTAACTGGAATGAGGTACAGCTTGTAAAACTGTGCAGCGTGATGTTTTCTCAATTTTAGGTTAGAAATCCGTGGTTATATTTATTGTATTTTTGTTTAGGTAACTGTACAGACAAGCTGGGTCTCACAGTTTATGTATTGTTTGTGTTTTATTTAGCTGCAAATTGGATTGTTGCACTTCAAAAAAACTGCGTGTATTTTACCAATCATTGGATAAATTTTATTGTATATCGCGTTGCATCAAGTTTTTGATGATGTTGTCCGACATTAAATTGTTATAATGTGGCTCGATGGACCAAAATGTTTCGATGTGGACTGTATTTGTTCGACGAAAACTGATTGAAATGTATTTTTCAATAATGTACAGTTTCCTATGCACAATTTGATATTATCAAATAAAAAAAACACATTTAAGGTTATACACACTTATAATTTTTATTACTTCCTCTTATGAGGTACAAATCTCGAATGACGAATTAGTCGTTCGTTTTTTTTATCTCTTTTTTTAAATGAGGCTAATTCCATTATAAGCCTGTATGCGACATCTGTTATAAAGAAATGAAATACATTCAAACATACACTAAAAACTCAATTCGCTTATTTGATTTATTGGCGTAACGGTCGATAATATCCGAAGGTTTTATTTCATTTGTAATATCGCTGTGGATATGTAAAAGTGCCACCAGTCCCATCAAACGATCCCATTATTTCGTTTCCCTTGTTGCCATTTCTGTTTCCATATTTGAACTTCGCCTAATAAGATTTCAATAAAAGTATTTATTTTCTTTATATAAAATTGAAACTCGGTGAATACAGATTCTATTGAAGTTTGTAGCGTTTTTGAAGAAATTTTTATAATATTTTATAGAATTGCTATCCTAAATCCAATATACTGAAACTGTCGTTTCCAGTTCTAATTTTAATATCTTCTATATAATACATAGACTCTAGAACTAAAACATTATTATCTACTTTTTTGTCTTGTAGCAAGTCTTGGCAACGTCATGTAAACGTCTAATTCTTCCATTAAGTCACTCGCTTCTTTAATAATGGTAGAAAACATGGCTTCACTGTTCTTTCTTTGATCTTTGAGTTGCTAAGCAAATCTGACAATACATTTTTGGTTGAAGTTTATCTAAATTAATTTTTTGCAATAAATTACTGAACGGGAGAGGAATAGCTAAACTACAATAGACTGGACATTTTTTTTTTTTTTTTTTTTTTTTTCGCTGGCGCTACATCCCATAGAGGAATTTGGCCGCTTCATTTTGAAGTTTCGTAATCATTTTGTTAACGGATAATGAGTGATTAATTCATTGATCCTACCCTTAAACCAGCCGTGATTTTTTCATCACCCGCCGGGAATCGAACCCTGGACCTCCGGAGCGTAAAGCAAGTATGCTAACCACTGTGCCACCGGGGCGGCAATGGACATTGCAAATACATAAAATAAATCGATTAGCTTTCCTTCCGTGATGATTCAAACTCTTTTCACTTTGGCATTATCAGGCATTAATGATTTGTGAAAACGAGGATTTAAATAATATTACAGAGTCGTGTCGCTCTACCCACCGTGCTTCACATAACATAAAGACTTGAGCTGCTTACTGAAAATATTTTTAAAAACGAAATTTCCAACAGAATTTCTGATAGACTGTATATTTGATGATTTGCTAATACTAATATCAGGTGCGTGATTAGTGCAATGACATTGAACAGCCTGTGGCAGCTCATTCCGTATTACAGCAAACACTCCTTTCTGAACTGATGTCATAACACTACAGCCATCAGTACATATTCCTATGCAATTCGAAGTAATAAAAAAGTTTTCTTTCAGAAAATTTCAGACTGTTTCCGCAATTATCTTTCCAGTGAGAACTGGTTTTTCATCGGAAAATAAATGTCCGGTGTCGTAATTTTTCCCATGAAAATATAAGAACGTAACGAAATTCTTCAATTCTTTATGGTATTTCACCTGCTAGTGCTAAATCAAACGATTATTTTTTAATATCGAAAAAATTAATTGTTTGTGCTTGGTGGGGGCGATCGCCCCTATCGCCCCCCTCCCCTTTGTATCCGCGCCTGCTCTGATTTGTAAAACTCGATAAATTATTGATTGAAAACGAAAATTGGTCTTATAAACGGCGATTTAAAATATAAATAAATAAAAATGTCAGGATGGTTTCCAATTACACTTTTTTTATTGGTTTACATGCCGGAAGTACATTGTTGTTTTTGACAATATGTCGGAATTCAAAGTAAACAAATAGTATTACCCGATCACATTAAGAATAAACGGGATTAGCAACATCTATTATAAAACATAAAAATTATATTTAAATTCAAGAAAACTTCAGTTCTGAACGTTATTGTCGTTGGTGTTACATAAATTAAGCTCTTACCAAATTATGACTAATTTGTCGCGGTTCACTCATTCACTATACATATATCTCATTAATTCATTTCATCGCTATACGAGATAAATAATAATATTCACATATTATTTCAACAGAAAATACAAATTATTTTCTAACATATCTGTGGTTTTTTTGAGAAACTAGTGAACTGCAAAAAGTAAATTGACGATTGGAAAACTGCAAAATCCGCTACCTATCGGAAATAATGTAAACCCTACGCTCTGCATGAAATGACATTTCTCACCATATAAAACATATGGAGAGTAAAACTATCGGAATTAAATTAAACGCTAGCTACACTATGCATGCCAAAATATGACAGTCCAATCGTCAATAAATAGCATTACCGCTTTTTCTTTTGATCTCACTACTTTACCGATCTTCCATTTTCCAGCAAATAAATTATAATAATATAACTTATATAAGGGATATCGCTGTACTTTTCCATAGAAAACTTGCGCTCAATGATATAAGTAGGAAGCTTTATCGATAATGCAGTATTATTTGACGTGAAAACGGAGTACGGTATTATTTCTAAAGATGTCAGCTTTAAGAATTTTTAATTTTTGGTACGATTATATTGTTTTACGATTATAATTTTGGCGCTTCAAATCAATTAAACATAAATTGTAATTTCATTAATAATTAGATTAGTTTTTGTGAACAAAACAATAAAATTTAAATTATAAATAAGTAATAAACCGTTTAGTTCACAAAATAAAATAGAGGGTTTAGAAACTTTACAATAACACATCTCATCCTTTATAAATTCTATACTAATTAATAAGTTGTCATTCGCATTATTCTCATACAAAATAATCTTGAACAATGAAAAGAAATTTCTTACGAATTGTTGACTGAATATTAATTTGAGACTGTATATTTTAATTAACATTTTCTTGAGTCAAGGGTTATTCTGGTTTTTAATATAATACGCTTTAAGCCAAATTGAGCTTTCTATTAAAATATATTTTTCGAAAACATCTTACTCCTAAGTCTGTTCAGCTTCAAATGCGCTAAAGTTGCCCAATATCTACTAAACACTCGTTTCTTAACACATCATTTGAAGGGTACATTTAAAAATCTCAGACTGATAGTTCGTAGTTTACTAACTACTAACTACCGCTAGGTCATTTATTAAACCGTTTTGTTTTTGGGAATTTTTGCAAAATGGACAAAATGTATTAAATAAAAAATTCTGCCTGATATTTTTGTCTAATTTTGCCTGTAGTTACTATCTTCGACCAAATTTTGAAACGGTATTGTTCCCCGGAAGAAACACTTTCGCCACATAAATAAATATACCTTCTTCCCGTACTGTAAAATAAATAAAAAACCTTATAGCCAAGATTATGGGTGACCTGGTTTTTTGTCACATTAATAGAATATCTTATTCTTTACCCATCGTTTTTAAAGCATGAGAAACGGTGTAATGATTGGTCCGGATATATGAAATAGGACCCCTTACTGATATTGGAAGTGTGGCAAATATGCCCCCTATAATCTTGACCAGAAGATTTTTTTTTAAGGTGCAATAAACCAGTAAGACTCCTTACATTACATTTAAAATGTTAAGGTTAAAATTTTATAAATTGAAGCAATATAATTTAGCAAAAGGTATAATTAATTACTCTTTATTTTTAATGGATTACGCAAAAATTCTAAACATACCAGAAACCTTACATAAGGGCCTTAACACTGAAATCCGAATTGAATTAATTAGAACCCTTTAGTGGTTGTGAACAAAGTATTTGGAAATTTTCAACATGGATTCACGAAGGTAGAGTTTCTTGAATGGAACGTACTGGGCAAAGAGTTAGTTTATACCCTTTAGAAACCAGAAATGGGGTCGCTAAATTGACGTTAGTATTAATCAAAAGAATTTAGTAATTTTGAACAAACCATTTGGTTAAAATAATAAAATCTGTATCGAATGTAGATCAGTGTTTCAGAGAGTTGCTTATCACCCCGCAGTCTCGAATCGCTTTTCGTCCTTCTCGAATTTCATCATAATCGATAAGAAATAGCATATTTCCTTATCGGCGAAATTTCACCCCAGATTTTTATCAGAAAATCACTTCCAGACCTACAGTCACCATAACGAAAATTAATTTTTATGACCCCAGGAAGTGGAAAACCGAAATTTCATAATTACGTAAAACAAAGTATAAGCAGCCATAAAAAAAAAATCAATTTTATCGAGTTATTTAAATTATCCACAAAAATTTCTTTAATAAGTTACAAATTCGCGCAGTAAATTCGTGGGGTAGATTTAATATTCAAAACAAATTCCTTTTGATTTTCTAAATAAATTAATCGATATGTGAACAAAGGATTAAAGAGGTTGAAATAGTATATTTCTCCACACCGAAACCCTACATTTTTATGAAACTAATTTATGTAAGATTAGGTATTTCTTATTTTTTGGTAGCTATAGAAATGAAAACCAATTTAATTATTACCATAATTTGTTTTTAATTATTTTCCAAAAAAAAGAAGAAAAATGAAAATGTAAAATAAAATCTTAACGTAAGGAACAAGCAAATTGTAAAGAAATTTTGATAACTAAAATAATTAAAACAAGCCAAAAATGTTATAACACCCATCATCACTCCACAAAAATACTTTACATCTAGGCCTTGAGAAATTTCAGACGCAAAAATAAAACATTTTGGATATGTACATAAATAAGAATCACTCATATAATTTTATTCATATGTCTGTATCAGCTCGAACAAACTGAGCTTAATATAAATAAATTATAAAAAGCGTTATGTTGTCGGAAATTAATTTGACATTTATTATTTATAATTCTGAGCCTCAATCTACTGACCTACTGTTCCTCACATTACATTATCAATAAAAAAACTCAATTTGAAAAATTTCTACATTTTTTCTTGTTACGTATTTTTTATGGTGCGCAAAAATTTATAAATTTAATTTTGTATAAATGCAAAATGAAAAACCAAAAATAATTTATGAGGAAATGAGAAAACTAAATATTGAACATTATTTAATATTACAATTAGGCTTGCCACCCGTCCTCCTTTGTGGAGGACAGTCCTCCTTTTGAAAGAAGTTTCCTCCATCCTCCCGGGAGGCAAAAATGTCCTCCACATTAAAAAATAACTTTAGATTCCTTTTTAAACCATTTTTGAAGGAGTTAAAAAATTCAATTGCTTTCGGAAGTTTTACTGATTATTTGCGCACATTACAGGAACTAAAAATACGTCTAGATTTTTATAATAGAACTATGAAATATGATATTTCCAAAACTTCATGTAAATATGCAGTTTGCGTACTCACATTACCAAATTTATCCTGAAGTATCTTATCCTGGAAAAGTAAACAAAACTCGAGAAGTTTCCTGTTTAAATTATATTTTTCAACTGACCCATTACAGAATAATGATTATTACGTTCACTTGTTTCTTTCAATGTACAGTTAACGATGATACAATATGTGTTTACGTTAGAATTTATCCTAAACAAGTAATAATATTATGGTAAAGAAGTAATAAAGTTACACGGTGAATATATTATAATTTTAAAACTACGAAATTCCAGCATCACGAAATTCTAAAATTTGTTAGAACATTCTGTAATTCTAGATGATAAAATTTTGTAAACCAGAATTTTGATAGTATGAATAGTTCTTTGATCAAAATTTATTAAGAAAGTGAAAGCTCGTTATAATGAAGACAAAGGAACCGGAAACCAAAGTCTCGGAGCCGGGAGTCGGAGTCGATGAGTCGGATTCTTTTAGCGAAGTCGGAGTGGGAGTTGGAAAAATACTGACCGACTCTGACTCCACATTTTATATTTTTCTTTCTCTCCGGTACACTTTAACTTTACCTTAGTTACAACAAAACTCCTCAAATAATGAGGAAAATAATATCTTCGCAATAGAAAAAAAAATCATCGTTAACACATAGAAAAATCTTTCTGCTTGATAACGAGATGTTATTGGCTAGAAATTATTTCGACTCCAAGGTTAGTGTATTATTAAGAGAAGATCAACAAAATAGAGGCAAACCGGCGCTGTGTAATTTGGCAATGGTTAAAAATGATTTTTAGATATTATGAAAAGCCCAGTCACCAAGAAAATGCAGTTGAAGAACTAGAAGAAAAACATGAATTCGAAATTATTTAGATGGACTAAATTTTTTGATGGCTTAGAGAAAGTGGTAAAAATCAACCGAAATTTTTGTTATGTTTAAATTATTTTCTAATGATGAAAAACGCGCGGTTAAACACGAGCAGTAAAATTACATGTAGCAGTTGGAGTCGTAGTCGGAGTCGAATAGTCAATTTTTAATACATCGGAGTCGGAGTCGAACTATTTCACCGACTCTCGCTATATTGTATAATTTCGTTGCAATATATGTATTTATGAAAATGTAAGATTTTCTTAGTTTACTTCCTTATAAATCATTTGGCTGGCGATAGTACTGTTCCGTACCAAAATTTGGATTTTGGCGAATGAAAATTTCGTTATAGTAAAAATTTCGTTAAACTGATGTTCAAATTAAACAAAATATTTTTTGTTGAATGTCCTCCACTGAACTTTTTAAAAGGTGGCAAGCCTAATTACAATATATGTATATTTTACGGAGAAATGTAAATTTTGTTGAAACTTTCATTTAACCCTCTCAAACGCCTTGTACAATATATTGTACATCAACTTTCATCGCTTCAGCCAACCGTAATTTTTAATTTTTGTCTCATTTCTCTTGTGCGATCGTTCTCTTATGTATTTATGTTCACACTACAGTTTTATGAGCAATGCCATATCATAGCAGTGCATAATTGTGCTACGTATTTAATTTTTGGAAGAAAGTCAATTTTAAATGGCGTTTGAAAGGGTTAAGAAGCCACAAGGTAAATAAATTTTAGTCCGTAGTAAAATAAATGTATTCCACTAATTTAAATGTTCGGTTTTTACGTGATAAGTTGGTACGCTTTTCCAAAACCAAAAGCAGCCGAGAGATTAAGTGAAAAAGGTAGAAAATAAAGGATAAATAATATTGCCTGGCAATAAACCGGCACACGAACAATTAATATTTGAGATACTAGAAATTAATAAAAGAGCACAATTTAATGAGCAACCAACTATTTCTTGGCGCCATAAAAAATACTTTTTTGGAACAAAAAATAATAAATTGGCAACAAATTTATAAATAGTAAATTAAAAATTAAAAGATTGAAAATATGTAGTTTTAAAATATTCTGGAAAATGGAGATTTATTTTTAAAATTACTTCGTCAACCTTACAGAGAGATCAAATATTAAATGATTTATATTGATTAAATTTGATCGTTGTCTCGATTTTTTTTTTGTTACTAAAAATAATTTTTTTCTGTTCCAACAGATTATATTTGTTTCCATTTTATTAGTTTTGATGCCAAAAGTGTAGGTCTGGATCGTTACAGCATATTTCTTTATAGCATATTTCAATATGGTACATGGTACTCTACGACATGCTTCCCGATTACATACTTTATCAATTACCAATATAATTTTATTTTATTTGGCAAAATACTGCTAAGCGAAAGAAACTAGTATTAAACCACACCATGTTACAAACTACAGATAATAAATTATGTTTTTGGATTCTCACGATTTTTCCTGCATAGGAGATGAATTAATTAAAATTTAAAAAAATCTATTGAAATGGCCCAGGTGGAATTTTGAACCGAAATATATGGGGCAGTGAGCAACAATGCCAAAAACATGATGACAATGAGGCGAAAATCCCACGTATGGCATAGTACATGTAACCACACCGGCAACTTACTAGCAAAGGTTGTTGTAGCGCCATATGTGCGTTTAGCCACCTCGCACTGCGACTTAAAGTTCTTTTGTGTTTCCAAGCCCTGGGAAATGATTTATTGTGACTTGTTTTAGTGTATTTAGTGTATTTTGGTATCATTTTTTTCCAAAGCATACTGTGGTGATTGGCATATAATTCCAATTTTGAGAAAAAAGGATTTCATTTCAAAGCAATTTTGTTGTTTATTTTCCCTAAAAATATTGTTGGGAATAACACAGTAGGCAGTAGTCTGAAAATGGAATTATTTTTTCCCAAAAATTGAACAAAATACCAGTCGCCAGCGCCACAGTATGCTTTGAAAAAAATGATACCAAAATACATTAAAACAAGTCACAATAAATCATTTCCCAATTCCCCGGGAAAACCAGAATAGTGCCACTAGGCTCATTGCTCTCCTTCCTAGATGTTTACTGTAGGAAGTACTTCTACCGGAAAAACGGTAGCATTGGGGCTCAAGGACTTCTTATTTCAGCGCTGCAACTTAAGCTAGATTTGCACTTTACATTTTCAACATCAAATCTAAAAAGCTGTGGGAATATGATACGAATTCGAATGTATAAAATTCGTATTTGTTTTAAATCAGTAGGTCTACTATGTATTCCGATCTGAAAGTAATTTTTCCCGAATTTAGAACTTTTGTATAGAGAAAAAAAAGAAAATCAAATTTATTTCATAGTCAAAATGAACTTTCAAATTGGTTTTACTTTCAGATCGAAATACACAGTAGACCTACAGAAACGAGCGAATCTACCTCAATTCTGAGTTATAAACATTTTAAAATATAAAAATTCTTTTGTGTTATTAAATTCCCCACACAGTTTCGATACAAAACACTAATGACATTTGACATTCTAGCCTGTACCGAGGGTGCTGCATTTTGCAACAGCGGTGAATATTCTTACCATAAGCATGTCCCATTGAAATTCGAACATTATACATTTGAATTTGTATCGTATTCAGTGTCTATTTACCTTGGTTGTATCTATTTACCGTATATTTTTAGTAGGTTATGTATGGCAAGATGTTTTGGGTATATTTGTAAATTTTAAACCAAAAATATTATTAGTTATCAACTAGTATATTCTTTGTTTATTTAATAATGAATCATAATGTCTTTTTTAGTATTTTATTAAATCAAAACAGTATAGCAAAAACAGTATATTTTAGTTTTATTTATAAATAATACTTTATCACCAATTTTATAGGTGTTTTTTGGTATTCGAATGAATACTAATTCATGTATATTAATGGTGTATTTTAAATAAAACTAAAAATACTAAAATAAACTAAAATTTTTATTTTTTATTTTACGTAATACAACATATTGTTCATGAAAAATTAAAAAATCAGGGGCAACACCAAACGCCTAGAAAACCACAAACAAGTTTCCGCTTTCAAACATTAAATGGTATAATTGATTATCTAAACATGTTACATGTGGCATCCTTCTGAAAACTGAAATTTGTACCTTACCTGGAATCGAACCTGGGACCTCAAGTTACAAAGCAATCCATTTACCCACCTTACTATTGCAAACTAGTATAGTAATTATATATATTTAGGTTTAGAATAATAAATATTTCGTCTACAAGAGGAATGTAATGTATGTGTTTATTTAGAGTTTGCGTAAAGAATATGGAGATTGAAACACTAAATAGCTGATATTTTTTTATAAATCTTCTTTCTATGGAATATTTTTTTAAAAAAAAAGGTAGGCAATGTGTAATTAAAATCGATATTAAATTATACCTATAACGTACTAATAAAATTGTAAAATCAAAACTTGAATAGTAAGAAGTGACCAAAATTGTTAAATTTAAGGATGTCCAAAATGATGGCATTATGATGTAAATGCATGATTTATAATGTTAGAAAATTTTGCCTAAAATAAAACAAAACTGTTTTAAGATATATTACATAAATAAGTACAAAAATAATATTAAAAACTTGTTAAAATTATAGTGAATAAACGCATTTATTTTCTTTTTGGCGTATGGTATTGTGCTGTGTTTTTAACCGCTAAAAACTGTGTGGCTTAGAATAGTTCTACAAAAGTTTTGTCAAATGATAGTTTAAGCATATACATGTATAGTAAGGAATTCAAAATTAGAATTTACTAATGCAATCTCAATCAATAGCATTAACTAAATTAATTTGAGAAAGCTACGTCATCAGTTGAAAGGGAATTCCTGAATACACATACTATTTCAATCATAAAAAATAATTTATTGTAATTGTACTAAAAACAACGGCAGAATTATAAAAGGGCGAGGCAGCAGTTTGATCAGATGTTATTACGATTCATACACTAATATCACAACAACGCTTGGACGGATGTATTTTACATGATTCGTCAACACGGTAAAATTGAGAAGTACATATAAGAATTTAATTTGGTTTCTTGTTAGCAGATTTAGGTATTTAAACGATATTTTAAGAGTTGAATTTTTCTTGTGAATTAATTTTTTACGATTACTGTTTTGTGCATAAATACCCCAGAATTTGTTTTTCGAATTCGATTTATTTAGTAGGTTAGGAAAATTTCTTATCCAGTCGCTATCTTAAAAGGTTAATGATAAATTAACAAAAAATTGGTTTCTGGTGTGAGTCCTGAGTTATCTCGGATTCAAAGTAATCTTTAAAATAAAACAATAAAAAAATGTATTATGTCCCGGTATATCATGGCTTGTAAAGAGAAAAATATTCATGATGTGCATCAGTGGCAGCGAAAGTATACGAAAGCACGAGGTACAAAAACAAAAAATTACAATAAGTTTTCAGACACCTTCCATCATACTTTCAATTTAAAAACAAATGGCTCAGTTTTACTAGTTTTTTACAATTTTTACAGTGTTATTTACATATTTCAGATTAGATAAAACAAAAGCTCATGTGAATAAATTCAGTTTACTCTACAACATATTTTGATTTATTTCATTTACTGTTTCTAATTTTGACAAATTCTATCACAATTCAAACCAAAACAGTAGTAACCTCCAAAGTAACGGAGTTTGGTTCAATACAGCCACTAAACCTCTAGGAAAGGTCAATAAGCATTTTTGACGTCGGCCACATGCTTTCGTGCGTTTGGCTATGCTTTTTCTGCCTTATAATCGCTAAACATACAGGAAAACGAAATCCGAAATAACTCCCAAAGTGTTGCGTTAACTGTGGTTTGCAATTTTTAGATATTATTTTAGAATATATTAGTCAAATCGCAAAATTCAAAACCCATAAAATAAGTTTGGGTGCGATTAAGTATCTCTCGTATTACGAGTTACGAGTTTCGAGAACAAGGGGTGCGATTATGTAAGCATTACGAGTTTCGAGTTTCTCGAAATTGCGACAAAACGCGATTATGTAAAACTTTTTGCGACTTGTTGTTGTTGTTTTACTCGTACAGCTTTTTATGTACGGCAGACCACTTGTAAAAAATCAAAATATGCATAACAACCACAGTACTGTGCATAACAACAACAAAATTGTATGCCGAAAACGACGCTATCGGGCAGCACTTATGTTTAAAAAAAGTGTTTCTCGTAATTGCTTACATAATTGCGTTATGTCGCAATTACGGCATACTGAGCTTCGAGTTCTCGAAACTCGTAGCTCGTAATACGAGAGATACATAATCGCACATTCGCACCCCTTATGTAAGCAATTACGAGAAAACCTTTTTTAAACATAAGTGTTGCCCGATAGTGTCATTTTCGGCATACAATTTTGTTGTTGTTATGCACAGTACTGTATGGTTGTTATGTATATTTTGATTTTTTTACGAGTGGTCTGTCGTACATAAAAAAGCTGTACGAGTAAAACAACAACAACAAGTCGCAATTACGAGAACTCGTAAAGTTTTACATAATCACGTTTTGTCACAATTTCGAAAAACTCTAAACTCGTAATGCTTACATAATCGCACCCCCTTTTCTTTTTACAAGGTTTGTCTATGTTTTTAGACAATCCCAGGGTGCAAAACAATTTTAAAAATAAAAAGTTAAACTGGTTAAGTGATTGTAACTTTTTGTCGCACTCGAATGGTTGCCGGTCTCGGTACCATCTGTCAGCAATTTTACTTAGACCGCGAATTGAAAGTTAAACCACTTACAATTATCATTCAACTTTAATAGTAAATTGCAAAACAATTTATTGTTGAACCGCATTAAATTATTAAACGTATCATCGTGTCTCTACTGATGCCTATCTAACCATAATTATAACGTTTTGGTGAAGGTCATTATGTGGTTAGCCTAACGAACGATATTGTAAATCAATTTTTCGTTAGAGAAGGGAATCGAGCTCAGGAGTACGGCGTGGTACGAAATAATCTTAAAACTTTCCTACATTCTACGACGAATTTAATGTAAATCACTAATAACCAATAAACACAAAGGAGTTGCATTCGAGAAAAAAAATTGTCTATTTTCTGTATAACTTATTAACAAAATGCTGCGAAATCGTAGTATGAACGGTTTTTGATAGGTACTTTTAATACACTACACTTTTAATCAAACATAAAATCAATGTGTTGAACGGAATTGTATCATTCGACAATGGCTCTAAAAATGTTTTTCTCCGATTCATCCAACCGCACTTTATTTTAATATTTATTATTTTTTTACTCTTTGAGGTTTTGAATAATTGTTGCAACTGTTTTAGAATTAAACAAAATCCTAATAATTAAATGCAGCATTAAGTAGATCGGCAATAATCGTAAACGAGATTGTAATAATTTCGGATAATTAAAACATAAGCATACTTAAATTAGTAAACATATTTAAGATCTCTCCGTGGATGTCGATTAAATAAAATTAAACTAAGCATATACTGAATAAAACATATTAAGAATGTTGTTATAATTAGTTTAATAAATGACTTTTCATCAAGATTCATTATGGTTTATTATTCCACAAAAATACTAAAATTTGATTTTTTGGAGGTTCTTAATTTAAAAGTTTTTATAAATAATATACGTCTAAAGTGAAATTCAAAATAAACATAAGAAATTCATATATTAGTCTGTTTTGCTAATCAATTTTGTTATACATTTGTTTGTTTTTGGTTTTTAAAAAAATTCATTCAAGATGATAATTTTTACATAAAATTGGTTTGAATACATAATTTAGAATATGTTAGGTATACATTATGGTATATTTTCAATAATTTTTCCACTAGGGTATACCAAGACTACGATGCCTAAAAAATTATCAACATTTTTTAAGCAGATAATTTTTATTGTTTCCAACCAGAAGTAGCGCAACCACACTTATCTAATATGTATTGTTGAACAATAGTACATATAAAATAACCCGATTTTCTGCTAAAAGAAGAATCGATTTCCTCTTGACTTGGCGTGTGTGCCAATTCGTTTTCAAAATGCTGGTTAAAGGCGTAAACACCACTTAAGAAATTCTTACGGGTTACGGCAACTCAACATTTACCTAGAAATATAAACAAATAAATAAAATTTGGCGAGTCTTCATACCATTCTACAAAAATATCCGTTTTTTATTATGATGAACCCAAAAGAGGAAATTATTGAAAAAATGGGATGACGTGATATTGTATTGGGTGAGATTGTTGACATCGTAAACGAAAGTAAAAAGCAAGATGGGCTTCGCATTCCCTCACTGTTGATCAAAAACACAAACGAGTATCCACTTAAAAGGAATGTTAAAAAAAAAAATGTTTAAAAACTGTTGGACCAAGTATATTGAATTAAAAAGAGTGAAGATTGATTAAATAACAACATTGCCAAAAAGTTGCGTTGTTATTATCAATACAGGAAACTTTTCAGCCCATGTAGTATATTATAAGGATCTGGTAGGGTAGTAGAAACAAGATAACACAATTCTTGCTTAGAGGATGTAATTTAACACCTGAATGATGAGTTGAAAAATCTAAAATTGAAAATTAAATTCGGATTTTCAAAATAAATATTTTTTTAACGCGAATTATGATGTTAGGATAAAATAGAAATTTGAAAATTTTATTTGTATTTTTTTTTCGTGGAAACGAACGTTTTTTCATTTGTGTATTTTGACAAAATTTTTTGATGTCAATTATGAATTCAAGAAAAGTTGTTGTTTGAATTAACAGAAGATATTAGACGTTTATTGTTCATTATACAACAATAATTGTACAGCTAAATATCTCCTCCGGTGAAGTCTTCAATTTATCAAGTATCTATCAACTATCCTTTATGTTCTTTATGGAAGAACAATCATCAAGCGATTTATTAAAAAAGAGCTTAAGGCTATAAATAGATTTAAATAGAAATTGATATATTCGAGAACTCATTGGGCTTTAAACTAGTATTAAAACGTATTTCGAATTATTTATCTGTAAAATATTAACGAATTATATAGTTTATGATACATCATAATTGGATTAAGTAATAAAAATAATATATGTGAAAGGACGTGATTAATATTTACAGTGGAACAATATTTTAGTTATGAAGAACACTTCTTTAAACCAGAACGAAAAAGTTGTGTACCCGACAAAAGGTGAAATACTTATAATGAGGGAATTTTAGAGTAGCAAAAACATAAATAAAACTACTAAACAATTTTTATGTGAAAGCACAGTCGTAGACCAACTTAAAAAGCATAGTATAAATTTTAATAAAATGAAGAAGTTTGATATCCTGTGGGATATTAACACAACATTCAAATGGAAATATTATTATTTCTAATTATGATTAGGTAGATATACACTTGAAATCTCAAAATTTGAAACACCTCTTAAAAACATTTACTTACCTTTTTTTATGGGGTATGTATTGTATATAATGAGAACATAATGAAAATTTATTCAATTAGAAAAAAAAACAAAAAAAAAACTGTCTCATGCTTTTTTTTATAAATGCCATACTGTGCCAAGAATGATGAAGACAAAAAAATTAATTATCTGAACATAAATCACGTCGTTTAGTCGTTTGTTAAGTGATTTTTCATTTTGTGTGCTTTATACGCTACGTCACATAAATCAAAATTGACATTTTCAAGTATAAAAGTCGTTTTATATGTGTTCTGAAAATAATCGATATGAAACAAGGGAAATCCGTTTCCTTGTGATCCTTTTTAGTATAGTACAACGTAATGAATACGGATATACACATAACTTACCTTCCAGAACAAATTTAATAATAGCAGTTTAAAAAAATCAATTAAATTAAATTAAATAATGATGGTATGCAAATTAAGAGTAAATTAACAGATTAATAAAAAATAAAAATTTGACAAAAAATAAAAAAATAAAACTTAAAAAGTTTATTTAATATAAAATGTAAAATTCTTAATTATTTTATTTTAAATTGAGATGGTTTGTGAGAAATTTAGATACATTTATTTTCGAAGATAATTGCGATCAATATTGGGTTGGTTCAAAAATGTTTTTTAGTTGTCGTCGATGCCATTTAGATTACACTCTTTTCAGCTCGCTCCTCTAGATTCTGCATTAGACACAACAAAACTGCAGTACAGTGATTTTAGCGTTAATTATAGCTTCTCATACCCTAAATTTAGCATATAAAATTATTCGACGTCAATTTAGAATGAATAAAACTTCTTGTTAAAAAAGAACAAATTATTATCTATCATTTTATTTTTTGTAGAATAAATTTATTATCCATTAATTTCGGTAAATCTATTTACCACTTTCAATGAGGGTATTAAATGGAATTAAAAAACGTATCGGCCTCTAAAGCTATCCTTTAATTACAATCTAAAGTGATTCGTGTGGTTTGCAGGCAGGTTTTAATTCACCTTTGTTCTGTGAGCAATCTCGTCCATTCCAAGAATGAGAAAGTCTTTGAAATTAACAAATAAAAGACGCAAATTTAAGCAAAAAGTTTAAATATTTTGACCGCTTAAATAATGTCAAAAGTAATTCACATCAAAGATTTGTCAATTGTTGTTCGAAAACTGACGGATTCATCGCCGGAGGAGTACTTTTCACATTAACGATATTATTAACAATGGGGAGCCTCTATGTTGAGTCCCAATAAAAGCCACCAGTTTTCTACTGTAACAATTTCCGTTCAAAAATTTTCTCATTTTAGAAGCGTGTTCGCTATAACGTAGAATGTGAGAAAATATGAAATTTTAACCCTTAACAAACGAGATCTTTTTTTGTAATACTCGCTTTTACTTAGGTCGACAGACTAGATTAGATGAAGTTTTGGAATATGGCCAACTACAATCGAACTTGGTTATTCCTAAACTGATTGTGATGCAATTCGATATGTCCGATGGAAATGGGATTCTAAAATGATTGTTGGATAAAGTTCTGGAATATGGCCAGTTAGGAAGGAACTCGATTAGTTCTGATCCGATTTTAATGAAATTCGACATATACGAAATGGGATTGGCCAACAAGGATGGAACTTGGATATTACTTAACGGATTTTAGTAAAATTTGGCGTGTGCGACGGAAATGAAATTTTAGGATATGGCCAATTATTATGGAACTTGACTATATCTTAACCCATTTTAGTGAAATTTGATATGCTCGATTGAAATGGGATTCAAAATGATTTTTGGACAAAGTTCTGGAATAAGGCCAACTATAGTGGTACTTCGCTATTTCTTATCCAGTTTTAGTGAAATTTGGCATGCGTGTTGGAAATGGAACTCTAACATGATTTTTGGATGAAGGTCTGGAATCTGGCTAACTAGGAATCTAGGATATAACTTAGCTATTCTTAAACCGATTTTAATGCAATTGGGCATGCTAGATGAAAATGGCATTATAAAATGATTTTTAGGGGAAATTCTGGAATTTGGCCACCTAGGATGAAACTTGGCTATTCCTCAACCGATTTTAGTAAAATTTTGCATGCGTGATTGAAATGAGATCCTAAAGTGATTTTTAAACGATTTTAGTGAAAATCCACATGCGCGACAGAAATGGAATCCTAAAATGATTTTTGGACAGTGTGTTTAAATTCATTTTTCGTTCCCTTCTTTAATCTCTCTCTGCGAAAGGAAACAAAAAAACCTTTTTTTTTATTTATTTCCCCGGGAAGGGGAATGTAATAGCGATCGATTTATTTCTTTTCTAAAGAGAGGAAACAAAAATTTATTTATAAACAACCAAAACAAAGGAGAGAAGCGAAATAAACAAAAAATCGAAATTATAAATTTTAAATTTGTTCACTGTTTTTGGATAAAGTTTTGAAATATGAAATGCGAAATATGAATTTCACCATAATCAGTTAAGGAGTATCCAAGTTCTATTCTAGTTTGGCGAAATTCCAGAACTTCATCCAAAAATCATTTTAGAATCCCATTTTCATCACGCATGTCAAATTTCATTAAAATCGGTTAAGGAATAGCCAAGTTCCATATTAGCTGGCCATATTCCAAAACTATATCCGAAAATCATTTTAGAATCCAATTTCCATCGCGCATGTCAAATTTTGCCAAAATCGGGTCAGAAAGAGCTAAGTTGAATCTTATTTGGCCTTATTCCAGAACCTCAGATACATATCACTGTAGAATCCCATTTCCAACGCACATGTCGAATTACATCACAATCGGTTACGAAATAGCCAAGTTCCATATTAATTGTTCATATTCCAGAACTTCATCCAAAAATCATTTTATAATCCCATATTCATCCCGCGTGTCAAATTTCACTAAAGTCGGTTAAGGAATACCCAAGTTCCATTATAGTTGGCCAAATTCCAAATTCATTCAAAAATCATTTTAGAATCCAATTTCCAACGCACATGTTAAATTTCTTCGTAATCGGTTGGGGAATAGCCAAGTTCCTTCCAAATTGGTTCTATTCTAAAAATTCACTTAAAAATCTTTTCAGGATCCCTTGTCCAAGGCGCATGTCAAATTTCATGTCCGGTTTGTTCGGAAACCAGGTTATCTCCAAGCCCTACTTCACATGCCCTCTTACAGAGGCCTTTCGTTTTCTATGACATAATTTTTTGGTCCTCTCAGCGTGGCCTTTCGTTCGTTAAGGGTTAGCTTTGCGTAGGGCTTTCGCAAAACAATTTTGTGTTCATTTTGTAAAACCAAACTACTATAAGAGGGCTCAGAACCACGGTCGAACCGATTATTAAAATATTTACGATTTATTTTTGTTTTAACGGCCATAAATATTCATTGGAATCTAAATACACTGATCTCCAATTTGGTGGGAGCAGATGATGTAAATTGGTAAGAAGCAGATGATGTAAATTCTAGCTTGAGTATTGACTGAGCATGTTACACAAGACTTTCTGGGACCTGCATCATGTTGGGTTTTTTATGTGAAAAACAAGAAAGTTTGTGGTTTTCACACTAAACTGCTGTCTACAGCATACAACATTAATTAATCAACATAATTTGTAAATTTTGTAGAACGTCAATCAGTGGCGTAACTACAAATTTAGGGAACCACAAAATTTTTCTTGGGCCACTAGAAATGTTCTTGTATGAACAAGTAAAGTTTTAGTTAACAACTTATTTTTTCCTATTTCCTAGCCTCGCATGAATTAAAAGTGTCTAATTTCGAGGGTCCGATACAGGACATGATTCATCATTTCAATGGTCTCAAACAAATCGAAATTTGTTTGGCAATCAACTCAATGCTATTAATATTTCTATATACATACATATATCGATAAAGCATCACAAATTTCGAGTATAATTTGAAAAATATCAAAAATGTTGAATTTTGAAAGTATCTTGAATATTCTAGAAGGTTCTCAAATATCGAATTACCTGTAAGTATGTAAAACCAAATGAAATCCTATACGCGCTAATCACCGCCTTGTAAAATGTAAATAAATAACCTGGACATTCTTTTCTGGAAAAATATCGAAATTTCGAGAAATCAACTAAATATCATGATTTAGATTTATATGTGTAAGTCTGTAAGTTCCCACAACTCAAAGCTAAGCGCAGAACATTGCCATACAAAAATCGAATAAATTGAAAAATCTTTGAAAATCTCGAATAATCCAAAAAATGTCGAAAAACTTTAAAAATCTACAACAAACCGCGGAACAATCTCGATCACCCCAGAACAATTCGGTTAATCACTATATTACCTCTATTGATCTCGAAAAATTTCAATAATACCGAAAAATCTAAATATTAATAAAGGGTTTCGGAAATCCTGTAAAAATCTAGAAATCCCACGCAAATTTCGAAAAATTCCGAAAGTTTGTATAAATATCGAATTATTTGTCAAGTAATTTAATATTACTAATACATACTACTAAGCAAAATGCTATACTAACCTAAGTATCACTACTTCAAATATATTTTGATTTTTTTGGAACTGAGTTACAAGTTTGAATTCCATTTTATTATAAGATTTCCGATGAAAAGTGAAACAAAAATTCTAAACCTATATGGAACTTGATAGGTGTGGGTTACCTGAGTTCCAACGATAATTTTGATAAATGGAAAAAAACTTGGAGCTTATGAAGCAAGTTAAGGCTATGTCTAGCACCAATCACGCATCCTATTTCCATGCTATGCTCCAATAATCTCTAGAAATTTAAAAAAATGATCAAAATATGAAATCCGAGACAGGGGTATATGAAACAGGAAAATTTTCAATTTCCTGATTTAAAATAGTTTTTCAAATTAAACCGGTTTTACCGGGTTAAAAGGTAAATTAAGTTTTTATTTATCGTTTACCGGTAGTAAAAAATATTCGGCAAACGAAAAACTATATCAATCACATTCAATCTTTTGCAAATCAATTCAACCTTTTCTAAACAGAAATTAATTTGTAAAAGATTGAATTTGAAGTGCAAAAGAGGTAAATTTGGAGTGCAAAATGTATTTTACAAATAAATCAACCCAGCAAACACTAAAATCCTTATCGTTTGATGTCAAAAGCTTTGATTTTAAACGAATTTAGCAAATTTTGTTCTAAATCTAAATATCCGTTAGAACCCAAAGTCATTTTAATTTCTATGGAGTCAGATTACGTCTAATTACTCATACATTCACCTCCAGCAACAGAGAAGAAATTGCTGGACTTCTCTTAAGAAAATATTTTATAGCAACAGGAACGATGTTCCCTTTCTCTAAAAACTAGAACACGTTCTTTTCAGCAGTAATATCCCAAGAGCATTGATAATTTCCCGAAATAATTTTATTATATTTTTCGAAAGCACGTTGCTTGGTAACAGCCCGAAGCCGTAGGCTGAGGGCTGTTACCTAAAAGCAACGTGCTTGAGGAAAATATAATAAAATTATGAGGTATTTATCAATGCTCGAGGGGTATTCGACGAGAAATTTTTTTTTTATTCTAGTAGTAAAGGTATAAACAGAACAAGAGCGACAACAACGAGCGTCGACGAATAAAAAAAAAATATCGACGCGATATCGCTGTAGTTAACATAACAAGAGCGTCAGCGCATGGCGATAAAAAAATAACAACAAACGACATAATCTAAATCTTGTGTTTTTGGCACAGGAATATTATAATTTAATATTGCCAAGTAGATGTCAGTAGATTGCCAAGTAGATTGCCAGTGATGCTGCATTTCTGTTGAAGAAAAACCTAATGCGCCTAAAAAACCTAAATATATGTATTTTATATAATGACATCAAAATGTTGCAAAAGAAATAAAAATTTATCGAAAAAAATGGGTAATAATATGAGAGCTATCGTATAGCCTACCTAAAAATATAAAAAAAAACAGTTGCCAACGTTGTATCGCCGGCGATAAAATAGAAATAGATTCTAAAAAAAGTTCGGCGATATTATCGTCGTCGCCAGCGACATTGGTTCTGTTAGCATCGTATGGTTTCTCTGTATTTTAATTTGACAGGCGTCATCGCTCGTAGTCGACGCTCTTGTTCTGTTTATACCTTAAGGCTGCTAGATTGTAAATTGTTCTATGAAAGTGTCATTTTGAAACAGTATTTATTGTAAAATAAAACTATAAATTCTTTTCATCTAGTAGCCAGAGAATGTTTTTCTAAAATAGCAAGCCTATTAAATCGGTCAATTTCGAGTCACGTGTACAAAATAAACCAATCAAAATAACATTACACTGATAACTTCCCTAGGGAAATTATCAGTGTAATGTTATTTTGATTGGTTTATTTTGTACACGTGACTCAAAATAGACTGATTTAACAGGCTTGCTATTTTAGCAAAAAAATTTCATAAAAATTTCCTAGAAATTTCCCGTTTTGAAAATTTGAAAGAGTGATCTACTTTAAGCTTAACCTGAGCTACCATCTATCTGATCTTGTCTTTGAACTAATTTTCGAACGCCTGATAACTCTCGTGGGCCCCTTTAGCCGTGGGCCCCCCGCGGCTGCTGGTGCTGCGGGTACCTAGTTACGCCACTGACATCAATGATAATCAAGCAAGATTATATGGTTTGAAGGCAGCTTTCAGTTCATCTTTATACTGTCCACCCTAGTTGGAACTTTCACCGATTCTCGGCCACTCCCATGGACATTCTCGTCCATTCTAAAAATGAGGAGTTCTATGAAATAATTCCCAAAAGAATGCTTCAGAACCGAAGGAGTTTAAGCGTATCACGTAAAATTGGATATTTGTTGTCTGTTCCCTTCAGAATCTGGTTTAGCTATTTAAAATTTGTTGCAGTATAAAGGACCTTACTCGTGATTGGTCTAAGAGGCAACCATTAATGAAACATACATTTTCATTAAAATAAAAACGTTTTACATTATGGAAGCAAAAGATACGACGTACATGGAGAAAATAACTATGATTTTTATTTATTTTAAACGGAATAATTATTACTAAAATTTTATTTTATCATAAATGATTTCTTGAAGATATGACTGTGGAAAACAAAAAAAAATTATTTGCTACTTCTCCATAGGCGCACGTATCTGTTTGCTTCCATAATGAAACATTTTGAAATTTAAAGATAATTTTATTTACGTAAACGTGAACCATTAATGGTCGTTTCTTGGACGCCTTCTTACAAATTTTCACAGCCGATATTCAATTCGCAGTAATAGGACTACTTACGGCAAATGTTTTTTCTTATCTGCCATGACACTAAGAATTAATGCCAAAGATTACGTGGAAGCCAGACGCACCATATATATAAAGGGTGTTACTCAGTATTATCTGAGAAATCAAAATTAAGATACATTTAAGATTTCCCACCCTCCAAACCGAGTTTATGATGAATTCAAAAAATCTGCCCATGTTTTGAACCAACCCAATTTTATATTTCCAAACGTAAATATTTCCCTTCTGTTAATTAATCTTCGAAACATATTTTTAATTTGCAATTTGTATAATCCTATTATTTAAAATTCTAAAGAAAATTTTAAGTTAGCCGCATTTTAACAAAATAATTACATATATGGGCACATGAAATAATACGTGTTTTTTAATTCAACAAAATTTCTCATCAACCCATCATAATACCTGCCTGATGCTTCCTTTAATTGTTCAATAAATTCATTCCCAGTGATATCAGTCATTGAATTTGGATCCATATTCGACAGCAACTCCAAATCCGGTTCACTAAGCACAGACACATTACATAGATTATTTTTCAATTGGCCTACTAATTTTTTTAAATGCACTCGTTCAACATCGATTGAATTATTGACGTTTCCAAAATTATCCACCTGGTCATCTAGGATGTCACGATGCGTTGTTATTGTTACAAAATGTGTGGGCTGAAATGAAAGTTAGATTTTTATATTTTTTTTAAATTAAATTTGTTAATTTTAAAGTTTTAATTTTAACCCCATTTCCCTATTTAAAACATTCATCCAAGTTTCACAAAAAAACACAAATAAAAAACAATTCCTATTAATTAAATTTGATATTGTAAATATTTTGGTAACCAATTAAAATCAAATGAGTACCTCAATTCATCACATCACCATATAAATTTTTTTTTTTTGATATTTGTTTAATTACTGAAAAGTTATCCGCGTTAAAAATGAGTGAAATTAAAGAAGAAACTAGGTAAACACATTTTAAAATTTTATTTCAAAAATGCGATGAAGGCAACGCAGGTTACTATAAAAATGTGTTCAGTTTATGGTGATGATGCCATATCGGAAAGAACATCCCGTGAATGGTTTGCTCGATTTCGTTCTGGAAATTTTGATCAGATTGCCAACCAATCACTAAAAAAGTCAATGAAATCATACAAAGTGTGTAGTAAGGCAGGCATACAAGAAGGAATCATATCGCTGAGGAACTCAGCATTCACATCAAACAGTTTTAAATAATTTGGAGAAAGTTGTATTCAAAAAGAAGCTGGATGTTTGAGTGTATACAACGACAACATTGTAACGGTGGCAAAGCCCATTTGATGCTTAGGAAGGGGATGCTTTTTGGTCAAACGTTCATTCTGTTCTCTACTGTCAACATTTAACCAGATTAAAGCAAGAAATTAAAAGAAAGCGGCCAGAATTGATCAACAGAAAAGGAGTTGTGTTCCATTTTGACAACGTCAGACCTACATACACACACCTCTTCATCACAAAATTGAGGTTGGAAGACTTAATGTATCCACTGTATAGTCCTCATCTTACACAATCAGATTATCATTTGTTTCGTTCACTGGACAACTTTCTTAATGGTGTAAAATTGACTTCAAAAGAGCTCTGTGAAAATTCCTGTGAAGTTTTTCACTCCAAAACTCACAGACATTTTATATTGACGGGCTAATGATTTTACCAGGAAAATGGCAACATCAACCAAAATCATAGATGCGTTTGAAATTCGAGTAAAAAACGGCGGAAACATTTTAGACCACAATATATACAGGATATATACATACATAATACATATACAAAAAAAACACGTTAATAAATTGGAAAATTGATTGCCATTATTATGATGTATTTTACAGTTTTATGTTTGGTCGTAATTTCGTTTCCAAAGTAATGAATATTAAATTACAACTCAACAGCATAACATCGCTTTACTGTTTATTGAACATTTGTGTGGTTTTATCAAACAATTTGATTCTTCTATTAATTGGTTTCTTGATTTAAAGAAGGCAATGTGTAACACAAATTAAGATTTATCAAAATTAGAATATTTAGAAAAATTAGGGTGCAAAAAATGAAATACTTGGAATTAAAATGTCTAAAGGGTATGATTTTCAATTTTTGTTTTTACTTTTATTTAACTGTTCTGAGAAAACCAAACCACCGATTGATGGCTTTTTGATTGAAATAATAATTAATTTTTGTTAATAATTTTATTTGGAGTTTACAACTAACGGTTGTATGAACAATTATTTTTATCTAAACACATTTTTCTCAGTAATGCTCATGGCCCTAATAAATTTAATTTAAACAGTAACCAATTTTATGTAGTTTAAAGTAAAGAAGGAATTCTTGAAAAGAACATTTAATTTTAAGATTTAAAAACAAAAAATTAAATTCAGAGTTTCTGGAAAAGGAAGATTTAATTTTAAAATATATCGAGATGAAATTTTAAAATTAAAATGGAAATTATTTAATTTACGGCTCAAAAATAAATAAATTAATTAAATTAATTTTTATATTAGTTTTGGGACATTTTTTATTTCGTATACAGTGAAGGCAATAATCCTGTTTTAGGCAATATCTTATAGGCATATAAAATAAATTTAGGAAAACTTCACTTATAGATATCTACAACTGACGAAGAGCTACCAATACTTCGCCAATAAACGGCAAGACCAAGGTTATTTAATTCACAGTTTTATAAAATTTTTGAAAAGTCACAAATTTACAAAACTATATTATTATGTTTAAATTTTGAAGAATTCTCAAATTTCCTACGTCGCCTGGAGTTAATTACTTTCATTATTTCCTCAACAATTCACGAATTTATGAAATTTTACAGCATCTAAGAGAATTTAATCAGATAGTTAGAATCTTTTACAAAACTTGGGTTAATTTTATATTATGCGAGAACCTATGGCAAAAATAATTTTTATGTTTTCGTGTTTGTACGTGTTCAACTTTCGCGGGTATACAAAAAATGGTGAATCACATATTACAGTGGGTGATTAGATTATTAAAACCGCTTTGAGTACTGAAAATTTATTTAATTTACTTAACATTTTAAAGGCATGGCCACATTAAAATATTATGTTTACGATTGTTGTTATAGATTGTGTGATTAGTATGTCTACTTACCACCAGAGTATCTGAACGTTGGGTCAATTAGTTTTGTTTACATTTTTTTTATATGTAGTTTGATCAAAAACAACTCTATTAAAATTAAAAAATATTCAAAGAAAATTACTATGATACGAAATGTAAAATAAAACAATTGATTAACAAAAGGATAATTATTATATTTTTAACATAAAATAAATAGAAAATCCTTTGGTTTACAAGAATTTGATGTTTAAACACCGAACATTATTTGAGTTTTGTGAGGTTATGTCAGATGCTTAATGTTTGGTTTTGTTTAAGAATTTCAAATTTTTTTGCCCATTTCTATTAGAAGATCCTTGCTGATTATTGTTCTTGTGAAATTTGTTATTCCAGGCAGTTCAAATGGTTCTTTTAACATAAAAATTTACCATACAAAACTTAAATAATTGATGATTTTGTATTTCGTTTTTCTAACAATTGTAACGGCGATCCGTTTATTTTATGTTAAAAATAGACAAATCCTTCTTTTGTTAACAAATATCATTTGAATATTCTTCGCGTCGTGGTAAATTTCATTCATTTTTTTTAATTTTTGTTAGAGCTGTTTTGGGCCAAAACCCATATAAAAAAATGTAAACAAAAATTTTGACCCCGTAACGTCGCGACGTCTCGTGGAATAAATGTTGAACTGATGTACTAAAACACAATCTATACAAATTACGTGTTTTAATAAAATTTGTATGTACTAAATTTAAGTACAAGGAATGTAAATTACTTATTTAAAAAAAACATTATTTCTAGCAGGCCTAGCACAAAATAATGAAAAGATGAATTATTCTCTAGGACTAGTTCTATATTTCTTTAATTTGGTGTTTTGACCTATCTAGACTAGAAACAGCTCTAAGGGTGTTACAAATTTAAAAAAAAAAAAATGCATTAAGCACAAATTAGTACATGTTAAATTTAGCACTTATAATATTTAGTACACAAGTAAAATTATAATTTTTACTTGTGTACTAAAAATTTTAACTGGTGCTAATTTTCTACAATTTTTTTTTTAATTTTAGCCTCAGGGCTGTTTCTAGCCTAGTTAGGTCAGAATATCAAATGAATGAAATGTAAAACTAGTATACTAGATAACAATTCATTTTTCACTATTTTGAGCTACAGTATTGTGCAAATTAATGGAATCATTAAGATGTAAACCATAACCTATAATTCTCTGCCTGTGGTTCGAAATTGTTATTAGGAAATTTTACACCAAGTGTTTGATGTTTTATCAATCAAAGCTGTATATTCAGTAATTATAGTGTGTTATAGTGTAACTTTCGTTATGGATATCACGCCCAGGAAGCGCGAAAAGATTATCACACGTTTATGTCACAAAGAGACATTACAAGAGAGTGTGGCGTGAGTCAGGGGGCATTAAGCAAGATTTTGATTCGTAAAAGGCACACGGGATCAGCTGAGGTGAAGAGATCGGGCAACTGTGGAAGAAAAAGAAAAACGACACCAAGAGATGATACCTCTTTGCTTCGAAAGAGCAAGTTGAACCCAAGAAAAACGAGTCACAACCTGCAACAAGACTCACTGAAAAAAATAATTCAATGAATCCATTTCATTAAATTTTTCGGAAGAAAAATTCTTTGAACCAATGAATTTATTAACTGGTCACATTAATTCTAAAATAAACACGATTATAAATTAATAACCGGGTCGTCAATTCAATTAATGGACATTTATTGACTGATTTCTCGTTGATATCCTGAAATCTAGGGAAGTTAATAAAAGTTTTAACAACTTTATAAACTAAGTTAATAAAAAAAACTAATAAAAACCAGTTTATCCCACTTGAGAAATGATTAATAGATACGAAAGTATTTAAATGATTTTCTGAAAGAACAATTCGTTGAATCGATAAAGTATTTATTATTTTAATATTGCTCTTATTCAGTCTTGATTGGGAATTAACACTTAAATTATATAAAAACTTCATTCATTCAAAAATAAAAACGAATTATCTAAACTGATTTATGCCTATGAAGTTTATACTATATTTTACTAAAATTTGTTTAGTTTCATTTTAGTAAATTCTTCACTTGGGCACACAACGGCATGAATATTTTACTAAAACAGTACTAAACTCAAAAACATCGCTATTCAAACAATGACATTTAGGGGAATTAAGTTGGTAAGGTTTCAATCAAAGTTATTGTGTACTAGTAGAGTATTAAAAACTAAAAATCTCAATTTACTACATAGGCCGAAATATAAAATTAAATGTTTAATAAAAAAAATTTTTCTGGCCCAAATGCACATGAAGGTTTTCAAATGAGCTATGAGCTCAGCTATATCTGTGCAAAAAGTTAGGAAGTTCTATTGGACTTTGCTACCCTTAGTATTAAAAATTAAAAATTTCAATTTACTACATAGGCCGAAATATAAAATTAAATGTTTAATAAAAAAAATTTTACTGGCCCAAATGCACATGAAGGTTTTCGATTGAGCTATGAGCTCAGCTATATCTATGCAAAAAGTTAGGAAGTTCTATTGGACTTTGCTACCCTTAGTATTAAAAACTAAAAATCTCAATTTACTACATAGGCCGAAATATAAAATTAAATGTTTAATACAAAAAATTTTACTGGCCCAAATGCACATGATGGCTATCGGTTGAGCTATGAGCTCAGCTATATCTATGCAAAAAGTTAGGAAGTTCTATTGGACTTTAGCAAAGTCCAATAGAACTTCCCAACTTTTTGCACAGGTATAGCTGAATTCATAGCTCAACCCATAGCCATCATGTGCATTTGGGCCAGTAAAATTTTTTGTATTAAACATTTAATTTTATATTTCGGCCTATGTAGTAAATTGAGATTTTTAGATTTTAATACTAAGGGTAGCAAAGTCCAATAGAACTTCCCAACTTTTTGCATAGATATAGCCGAGCTCATAGCTCAATCGATAGCCATCATGTGCATTTGGGCCAGTAAAATTTTTTGTATTAAACATTTAATTTTATATTTCGGCCTATGTAGCAAAGTCCAATAGAACTTCCTAACTTTTTGCATAGATATAGCTGAGCTCATAGCTCAATCGTTAGCCATCATGTGGTTTTAGGCCAGTAAATTTTTTTTTATTAAACATTTAATTTTATATTTCGGTCATTATAGTTAATATACATTCCAGTTTTGTGCGATACCAAATATACAATTAAATTAAATTCCCTTGAACTATTTATTTATATTAATTAAATTCAAATCGAAAATAGCAATCTATCGATTCAAGATGTGTTTTTTAGGAAATAACGTCATGTTAAAATTAAACTTCAAATAATCCCTATTTGCGGAAAGCATTTCAATTTATTAATTTTCATTTGCTAATTTTTACGAATAAATATAAAGATAATTTTTGTTTTTAAATTACTAAACTTTTGTTTGTATAATTAAAATTATTAAATACATATGTATATTTCATTAATGAATTTCTAACTTTTCGTTTTTTACCCAAAATTAAATAAAAATTATCTTAACGAAATTTCGCTATTAATTGCAATTTTTTTTCTGAATTATCAAAATATAATTTTCAAGTGTTTTTTAATAATTCCATTATTATTGATGAAATACCCCTGAATGTATGTGTTTGAGTAGGTAATAAAGTTGTATTTAGTAAAAATTAGTAAATACTTCATTCGCGTAACTGATTTTTATATAAAATGTACAAATAAATTGTCTGGTGGTAATGGTGTTCTTGACCGAAATTCAGAGTCAGAATTGGAATGAGGTTTTAACCTGATTTCGAACTTGTACTTAATAATTCCCTAAATAAATGTTTCATTGCCGTACCACAACACTCTAGAATATATAACATATTGTTTGAGTCCGTTTCTTGTTTGCGTCTCATGAATTTGTCTTAGCGTTCTACTTGCCTTTCCTCTCTGATCGCGATGCTCTGGTTGCTTCAATATTTTACAGTCGCAATTCAACGAATGGACAGCCAGACTGTTTTTATTCTAGTTGCCAATATTTCAAAAATATCATTTCGTTTTGTGATTGCAGGAAAGGAAAATTGAAATCATGCAGTAGTCATTCGGTTTCTCACTTCTTATTATTTAGATAATACCGACTGTTATGTAAGCCAAGAAAAGTTGTTAAAAGTGGAAAGTTAGTTTTTGAATAATTAAACTTCATTTTAATAGATAAAATATAGCTTATGTGCTTCAGTAGCAGTCAGAAACAATTTGATTTAAAACAAATATAAATTGCACCAAAAATTCCATATGTTAAAATTCTCTTGTTAAATTTTATAAAAAAAATGCATCATAAAAATGCATAATAAACAAAATTATAAACTAAATAAATGTTTTAATGGCGATAAAGGAAAAATTAATCAAATAATAACATTTTAATTCATTATAAAACTATTTGTTGAATTTTATAAATTAGTTAATGAATTCAATGAAGCTTATTAAAGTTAATAAATATTTTCGTTAACAACAATAAAATTTTAATTGAATTAATGAATCTATAGTGTTAAAATTGTAACGACTTTCTGCTTCTCCGTGTCTTGTTCATCTAACCGTAGTCCTCGCTGTATTATTTGTCTAATAATCGCGTTCGTCTTCATTTAGATTTTGAGCGTTTAATTTAAGAGGTGTTTATGTGAAAAAAGTTATTATAAAAAATGTTAATATCCAATTATCCAGATACATAGATATATAATTTATATGTATGTATATACAGACTTAATTATTAAGGTAAGCGTAAAATTGTTACAGTGGCATATTTTAAAGTGCTTGAAAATAAAGCTTAAATACATGTTTCCTGCCCTTACAAAGGAAAAATCGACGTGTATTTAACACGTTCACGACCATAGGACGCATATATGCGTCCTATAGTTTTCTCCATAGACCAGGGACGCATATATGCGTCACACTTTTTTATGTAAGTAATATATTAAAGTTTCTATATTGGTTTGAAGATTCTCTTGAATTTTTTTTCGTTTTAGGGGAAAACTCGTATATACGTCATACTATTAATAATGTCACAAACCCCACAAAAAACCTAAATAAAACATTTATTCTACCATTAGGCTTGAATTAGCTTATTTCGTGCAAATTTATCATCTGGTTTATGGACACCCCTAGCCTGAGCACCTCGGTCGTGAACGTGTTAATGCCGTACTAAACATGTTTTAAATAACTACAAAAAATGCGTTTTGAATCGATGTTAAAGTTTTGAAATTAGTGTATTTTGAAGCAAAAATGCAAACTATTTTCCTTATTGCGTGTTTCTCGCGTTTTTATTATTTTTGTTTAACTCTAATTATAAAATTTATTATTAGCTATCGATTGGCATCAATATTCAATTTGGCCAAAAATGTAGTTAGGTAAAATATATTTAGCACGGCAGTATGGACGTATGGTTGTCTGAATAAACATTAATTTTTCATGATGGTAGAAATAAATATTAATTTGAATTTTAGAAGTTAGATAGCTTCTTCTTCTTCTTCCGCTGGCGCTACATCCCATGAAGGGATTTGGCCGCCTCAACGATGCTCCTCCAAATAATCCGATCCGCCACAAGAGAACGCCAGGCACGGTGACCGAGTGTGTACAGGTCCCTCTCAACGTCGTCCATCCATCGGGTAGGTGGTCTCCCACGAGGTCCTACTTTCGTTGGTGCCGACTCCAAGGCCTGTTTAGTGGTCCGATTTTGTGAACGTAGTACGTGCCCAAGCCATCTCAGCCTTGATGATTTTATGAATCCTATGATGTCGACTTTATCGAGATCATTTCTGATCTCGTGATTCATTCGCATTCTGTACGTGGCTCCCTCTTTAATGGGACCGAGAATTCTTCTTATCATCTTACGCTCAGTTACAGCGATTTTCTGGATGTTTTGCGCTGTTAGTGTCCAAGACTCGCAACCAAAGGTGACAACTGGTCTTATCAGCGCCTTGTAGATGTCCAATTTTATTTTGCGCGATATATGAGGAGACTTGAAAATTTTGATATTGGCGTAAAATGCTCGGTAGCCTGCTGCGATCCTCGATGAAATGTCCACAGAAACGGAGTTTTGCTCAGTGATCAGTGATCCTAGGTATTTAAACTCATTCACCTTTTCATATTGAGTATCTCCTGAAATGAAGTCCCCACGAGTCTGCCTTCTCGCGGTCACCATGTATTTGGTCTTCGCTTCATTGATCTGAAGGCCTATTTGTTGGGCTGTTAATTCCAACGGGAGGAGGACCTCTTTCAGAGAGATGATGTTGCGACCCAGAATGCAAATATCGTCAGCGTATGCTAATAGCTGGGTTGATTTATAATACAGGCAGCTACGCTGGGCTATATTAAGCTGACGAATGACATACTCTAATGATAGATTGAATAGAGTTTGAGCTATTGGGTCTCCTTGCCGCACTCCAGATGTTATCTCAAAGGCATCCGAAATTTTGCCTTCTATTAGCACCTTACATATTGAGCCATCCATTAAAAGCTGGCACATTGAAACCAATTTTGACGGTATGCCCAGATAGGACAATACGTTCCATAACGTGTTCCTCTTAATGCTGTCATACGCCTGTTGAAAATCTATGAATAGACTGTGTACAGGGATGTCCTTTTCATAGCATTTCTCCAGCACAATCCTCAGCGTGAAAGTTTGATCGGTCGTTGATCTATTTGGCCGAAAACCACATTGATAATCACCCAAGATCCTCTCGCTATAAGTTGATAACTTTGTTGCGACTACGTTAGCCAAAACCTTGTAGCCCGTGTTCAGCAAAGCTATACCGCGATAGTTGTTGCAGTTTAATCGATCTCCCTTTTTATGAAGTGGACATATTAGAGCCGTCTTCCACTCTACTGGGATTTCTTCTCTAGACCAAATTGTTGATATTAGCTCAAACATGCGGCAGAACAGATAATCACCGCCATATTTGAGCATTTCGTTGCAGATACCATCCTCACCAGGTGTCTTGTAATTTTTCATCTGCGATATCACGTTCCGTACTTCATCATATGATGGAGGAGGTGGTGGTGTCATCTCGACGTTAATATCGCGTTGAAGCAAGAGAGGTTGTTGCTCGGAAGGTGGTGCCTGTTTATTTAAAAGCGAGGAGAAGTAATTTCGCCACACTTCGAGGACGGTTTTGGTGTCCATTTCCAACTCGCCTGATTTGTTGCGAATAGCGCTGCTACGTGGATGAAAGTCCGTAGCTAATTCTCTTATGCAACGATATCTATCTCTCAGGCTAGAATTTTGGATGTTGCGTGCCTGTTGTTCATGCCATTCCCGTTTCTTCCGTCTACATAGCCGATTAGCGATTCTCCTCGCAGTCATGTAGGCGTTATGGGATTGCCTTGTTCTTTGCGATAGATCTCGTTGTCGTGCGCGATCTTTTTCCCGAATAGCACCAATACAATCATCATCAATCCAGAGATTTTTAGGCCTTGACGGATTTTGGCCTATGGTGGACTTTGAGGCATCGGTTACCGCCGTTTTGATAATGTCCCACTGTTCTTGAACGGAGTCAGGAAGTGGTTTATTTTCCAAGATTTCTGATATAGTCATCCCGAAGGTGGTTCTGGTAACTTGCTCGTTCAATGCCGCAGTGTTCCAACGAGTGATGCGCTGGAAGCGATGATTATATGTGGTTGATAGACGAAATTTTAATTCAGCAACTACCAGGAAATGGTCTGAATCAATGTTGGCTCCACGTTTAGTTTTGATGTTTTTAAGGCTAGAAAAATGTCTTTTGGACAAGAGGATGTGGTCGATTTGGTTGACCGTTGTCCCGTCGTTTGATTTCCATGTGGCTTTATGAATGCGCTTATGTGGGAAGTATGTGCTGGCAACCACCAAGTTGTACAATAAAGCTAGCTCGATGGTGCGCATCCCGTTGTTGTTTGATGTATGGTGCAAGGAGTTTGGGCCGATAGTGCTTCGATATGTACTGCCAGCACTGCCAATTTCAGCATTGAAGTCGCCCAAAACAATTTTGATGTCATGTTGCGGAATTTTGCTCAGGACGGTTTCGGGCTGGTCGTAGAAAGCGTCTTTGATTTGATCAGGCTTCTCCTCGGTGGGGGCATGAATGTTCACAAATGTGATGTTAAAGTGACGTCCATGAAACCTGAGTGTACAAATCCGATTACTGACAGGCATGAAGTCAGTCACAAATTGACGGCATCGATTGCTAATCAAGAAACCAACGCCCAATTCATGTTTATCCATGTTATTGCTATGACAGAGAGTTAGTCCGAAGCGACTATAATCGGTGATGTCATTGCCGATTAGTCTTGTTTCCTGTAGCGCTACGAGGTCGAGTTTATACGTAGATGCTTGTTCGAAGAGTTGATGGAGGCTCTCCGGGCGGTTTAGGCTGAGTACGTTCCATGTTCCAAATTTAAAATCGTTGTCCTTATATCGTGTCCGAGGTCGTTGTTGTGAATCCAAAAATATCCGAGGCTCATGTTGAGGTTTCGTAACAAAAAATTTTTACAGGTTGGGCTGTTAACCCAACGCCAACCTTCTGTAGAAGGACCACAGCCCTCACACTTTAGCCTACTCCTTTAACAGAGTAGTTTCTAGTGGCCGCCACGAAGAGGCAGTGTGAGCACTTGCTGAAGTTGCATGCAGTTACGGCACATGAAGCGAGTCTTGTGTTTATCCCCCTGCATACACAGCAGCCTGACCACAGTTAGATAGCACCGTTGCAGTATTTGGGAAATATGCGTTCTACAAACAGCCTTCGGAATATCGTTTAGTAAGTTTTTAAATTTGCAAAAGTACTAAAATAATAATAAAAAAAGTTTCTTTATTTCCAGATTGACATGGATTTCAAGGTCCTATTTGCAGAAACTAGTGTGATTTTACTAAAATGCCGGAATACAAAATGTCACTTAAAAAATTTCTATCAGATCCAGGAAACGAAAAAGACAGAGGTATTGTTCCATGTTTACACAAATTCAGGGAGAATGATATTTCGAAAAGTAAGTGAAACATTACATTAAAATGTACATTGACGTTTGTCGAGTTTATTGGGACCAAAAAACCGATGTAAATAAAAAAAACCGGAACATAGTACGAAATGATTTACATAGTGCAGTTTTTTGATGTGAAAACATCTTTAGCGGCAGGAGTAAGTAAAAAATTGTATAGGAATCGGGTTACGGAAACAAAAGTGCCGAACAAAAAATATTGCAGGAATGTGTGAATATCGACAAGAACAAAAAAATAAATAAAACGTAAAATCAATGCAAAATCTACGCATACTCAGGCAATATACAACATCATCCGGCATTTCAAAAACATCGTGAGCCGAATACAAAAAAAAATCTAAAAAAAAACCGCCTACTTTAATTTATTTTGTTGTGAAAATATCTGCTATATATGGCCGCAGAAGCAAGTGTTTTTGAAAATGAAAATTACATATGAGTAAAAGGACCACAAATTATGCTTGTGAAGTGTAATAGTTATTTACGTTACAAGGGCGGTAAATGAGTTGTTACAGTACGAGTTCGATGTTTATTTGAGAATTTTGAACGAGTACTGTAACGATCATTTAACGGACTTGTAACCTGATTTTCCTTTGTTCAGTGAGTTTGCCGTAACCATTTACTACTATGGAGGTTTAGGTGATTAACTTAACAGAACTGTACTTTGCTCGTGCTTAATTATTGTCAGTAAGGTTCGTCCTCCAAATTAAAAATATAATTATAACTCACTGACTTTTTGAACCAAAAATGTAACTTAGTTTAAATACTGAGCGAACAACATCTGTCTTTATGGAGGGGTTTCTGAGCCTTAACGAAATGGCTTGAAATGATTCAATAGTTATACAAAAAAGTTTTCACATAAATCTTTTGCGAGTTGAGGGTGAACTCGCTCGTTGTTTTTTTTATTTTCGTCAGTTTCTTGGTCTGAAAGTACTCGACATAAATATATTAATAACATTAACATAATGGGATGTTTGATTATATATTTACAGATAATTTGACTCATAACGTTGTTGCTATGGTTGGCTATTTAGTATCAACACAAAAGATGGTAACAAGCACCAACAAGGGCCAGAAGACGGTTACAAAATCTACTACAAAAGATTAGCAAGAGTTTTTTGTATATATAGGGAAGACGATCCAAGAGATTGAAGATCATCTCCGGTTTTGGAGTGCTAAACAAGCGCCTATTCAGCCTATAATTTTAGCTGTGGGAAATACTGCTGAAGAAATTAGTGAGACTTGTGTACATTTCGAAGGTGTTCGATTCGAATTCAAAAATATTTTGAGGGCAACGGACATATGCTTTAAAATATTCCATGTTTACAATTTGGAGTATCCTATCGTTGCTACAAATTGCTATTGTTTTGTACAGAAACAATTTAATGGCATAAAATTAGCTCAAATTAAAATACGAAGTAAATGTTTTATTGAACGAACTACTATGCAACGCAATTTAAATTATGTACATAGTTACTAATTTAAAATTATGTATTGAATTTTAGAAAATTTAAGTTAGTATTTATGTTGGCTGTTAGTAATTTTAATTTTATTGTAAAATTTTATTTTTTCTAAATTTTATTATTAAATATTTAAATATTATAGATTCAATTCAATTTATCTTTAACACGTTAATCGCCATGTCAGTCGTATGTGTCTGACACTAAGAATTTCTCCATGGGCCATGTCAGTCATATATGTCTGACATACGGGGTTTAGTACATAAGAAGGCCACGTCGGTAACTGATATCTGACGCAAACGATAAATTTGTTTTATCTTTCAAAAGCTTAGCCTTCTTTGAGCAAAATCTGAAAATTGCTGGGCTTACTACAGAAAAATAAATAAAATAGACTTAGTTATACAATGCTAAATATGTAATAAAATTACCATGGCGCAGAGGAAAACTTTGTTGAAATTATTGTGGCGATTAACGTGTTAATTAAATATTTTTTAACATTGAATTATATTAGTACATACATAGGTTCATATTATACTTAAGTATTTAGTTTGAATATTACTTTACAACTTTAATTTATTGTTTAATTTCTTATTTTTTTGGTTTATATTATTATAGCAAATATTATGTGAATTCTTATATTGGATATTTTTAATGAATTAAAGATTTTCATGAATTGTAATGAGAGGAAATATTATTGAAAATAAAAAAAATGTACTATGTTGAACATTAAAGCAAGCGTTTTAAACTTTACCCTTAAAACCATAATATCCCCGAATATATATAAATATATATATATATATATATATATATATATATATATATATATATATATATATATATTAACCCCTCTACCTCCCTCCCCCCCCCCCCCCATTTATTGTTGCGACAGTTTTGATTAATTTATTCGTTGATTTAAACACAAAGTTCATACATCGTGAAACGAGGTTACCAATTCAATATTATCTATTACATTGTGCCAATGAATTAGTTATTCAAATTAATAAATATAGGTGTTGTATCAATCATTTTGCTTCATAAATATTAGTAAGATTAATTAATTAATTCATTAATAATATAAACCATAGCATAACATTTTACATTGATTCAATAAAAAGTTGCAAGGCCAACCAAATTGGTTACAAAATGATAATTTTGTGTTGCGTTGTATTAATTAAAACATTTATTAAATTTTTTTGACAAAAAATATGAATTGTTACATTGTATATATTAATTTGTTAGCTTTTAATAAATGCTATTCTGATCTAATAACATTGAGTTTATTCAATCAATCAACGAAGTTTAAGGATCCAAGTTATTAAAAAATTCATTGGAACAATAATCTTTTTTATTGTATATGCGTATGTTTTTTTTCAGTGTAGCAGTTTCAGGCGTAGCAAAACATGACTCAACTGTCCGTAGAAGACTTTTGTGATCTGGTAGGAGCGCTATTCGACCACAAAAAAAAAATAACTTCTTACCGATCGTATGAAGAAACAGAGGCTGTTCTGGGCCAGAAAATACTCCAACTCGACTACAGAAGACTGGAAAAAGGCTTTATTTACAGATGAAACTCACTTCATAGTTCAGGGGCAGCGGTCTAAATCGTCAGGAGGTCTCAAAACGAACAACTCACTCCAGCTCATATTGACCAAACTGTAAAACTTCCAGACAAAAGAATGTTTTGGGGATGTTTTGCATACATGGCGGTCGGATCTTTGGTACCAATCGAAAGCAAGCATGACGAACAGCCAAAAATACAAATCTATATTGGAACAGCATTTGAACAAAGAACTTGAAAAGTGCCAACCCGAAGAAGGAGCAATTTTTCAACAAGACTACTCCTTGCCACAAGTCGAAGGAAATGATGAAATATTTAAACGATAAGAAGATAACTGTTCTAGATTGGCCCGGCAATTCACCCGTTCTCAACCGAATTGAAAATTTATGGGCCATTTGCAAAGTTAGACTGGACAAAATCGACTGCACTACAAAAACAAAGATGATAGAAGCGGTCATCAGATTTGGTATCGGGATGAGAGGATCACAGAAAATTGTCAAAAACTAGTGGAGTCCATGCCAAAACGAGTAAAAGCCAAAGGGGGACATATTTCCTATTAATTAGCGTAATGGTACTTGCATAATTTTGTAAAAATATTATTTTACAAGGAATAAACGATTTTTCCAAGACAATTGCATATGATTCCATTAATTTGTACAATACTGTAGCTCTGCTAGAATTTTTTTTTTTGTTTTTTTAAATAAGCTAAATATTAGTAATTTACTTATATAAATAATTTAGTACAAACAATTTTTTTTTAAAACACGTAATATGTATAACAACAATTGTAAACATATAGGTTTTGCACTCCAAATTCAACGTTTTACAAAATACAATCATCCTTTTCCAAACCAAATTCGCCTTTATCCAAATCAAATTCACCTTAATTTATTTAATTTAATAAATTTGCTGTATTTAAATTCATCAACAAGTTGATATAATAAAATAAATAAACCTATAATAAGGGCATAAAATTCACCTTAAAATTCGCCCTATAATTATTATAAACTTCACCTTAGATGTCATCGTAAAATTCACCATAGGATTCATCCCAAATTGATCTAAATTCAATTCAAAATTCATTCCCAAATAAACCATACAATGTCTTCTTAACTAAAAAGTCACATTGAAGCGCACCTTAAACTTCATCGTACTCGTACAACCCAACCTTAAAATCCATTCTAAAATTCATCCGAAAATATATCCAAATTCTCCATCAAATTTATCAAAAATTTACCCCAAATTTACTTTAAAACACTTCTTACCATTACGATAAATTAATTCTAAAATTCACTCTTAAATTCAACCTACAAGTCACTCTAAAATTAACCATAAAATTTTACTTTAAAATTCAGTCTAAAATATACCTATATTAGCGCACCGCACGTCTTATAAAATTGCGAAGTGGTTAGTCTCGGAATTTAATAAATATAACCCCCCTTCTGGATTCAGCGTCAAAAATAGTTTTGATTTCGTGGACAAAATAAAAAACATACAGTTGCAGAATGACGATATCCTAAGTAGTTCTTTTGACATAGTATCACTATATCCAAATGTTCCAGTTCCTGAAGCATTACAAGTAATAGGTGACTAGTTCAATCGTTTAGAAATCCCAGTAGAACATCAACTTCTCTACTCACAAATTACCAAAATATGCATGGAACAAAACGAACTGCAATATAATGGCGAATTCTACAAATTAACCCATGGTACGTGTATGGGCATCCCACTCTCATGCTTTATTTCAAATGCACTCATCGGAAATCTAAAAACAACTTTATACCGTAACAACAAACTCCCAAAAGTTTGGTTGACATACGTAGTCGATGTATTTGCAGTAATGAAACAAGCAGAAATAGAGTCAATATTAGAGGCCATAAACAATCAGTATACGATACCATAAATTTTACAGTAGTAATAGAAAAATGTGGGACACTTCCTTTCTTAGATTTGATGTTAGGAAAGAATAATGAGACGATCGATATAGACATATATCGAAAACAAACAAATACCACAAGATGCATCACCAACGACCCTTATACTTCGGTCAACGTGAAATATGCAGTATTTAACAGCATGGTTTACAGAATAGGTCGTCTAACTTTATCAATCGATAATTTCATTAAGGAATTATCTAACATCAAGAACATTGCTAGTTTAAATGGTTATGATGAAAATTTACAAGATTAGTTAACAAACACACAAGAAAAATACAGCTACAAAATATAACCACATTAGAAGAAGAAAGGAGCGACAAATAGCGGGTAAAATGTTGTTTCGAACCCGCAATAACAAACAAATTGAAATCAATTTTTCAAAAACATAACGCGGAGTTAGTTTTCGGGAACGACAATAAACTACAAAATATCTTATGTAATACAAAAGACAAGATACCGGCCTTGGAAAAATCAGGTATATACCAGATTAGCTGTGAGAATTGCAACAAAGTTTATGTAGGCCAAACGAAACGCTCTATACACACAAGGGTTAAAGAACATAAAGAACTAAGCACACATAAAATACAATCAACCAACTAAATCAGCTGTTGCACTACATACAATAAATAACGGGCATTTGAAGATAGACATTGGAAATTTAAAATTACTCAAAGAGATAAATGACACACACCAACTTGATGCTTGGGAAAGCTTATATATGAGCAAAACTAGATATAAAACGATGAATATTGATTAACAGCCCATCCCCTCTACTTTATTTAAACTTTGCCGTATTTACCGCGAAGAATAATTCCTCCTTCATTATATACTTTATTACTATTTATTTGTATTGTCACACGTTAGCTATATACTTTGCTCCAAATTTCACCAAAATGTAGTTACCGGTTTACAAAAGGTTACAAAAGAAAA
The DNA here is from genome assembly GCA_963556165.1 of Tipula helvola. Taxonomy (NCBI): domain Eukaryota; kingdom Metazoa; phylum Arthropoda; class Insecta; order Diptera; family Tipulidae; genus Tipula; species Tipula helvola. The sequence continues at coordinate 186,815,516 of OY744481.1, read as the reverse complement.
CAATTTTAAGTTTAGACGTAAATTAATAAAAAAATTTTTAGACGCAAGAAAGGCAGCAGCTGAAGATGGCATAGATGTAATTATGACGAAATACATACTGCAAATTTTAATAAATAACAATTTTTAAAATCAAAACTAATTGTTTATCTATTAAAAATTTTTTTTGTGAACTAATCAAAGGTGGTAAAGGTTGTTTCCGAAAGTTTTCGTTCGTCTAAAATATACCCTATAATTCAACCTACCATAGAAATCACCCTAAAATTCACTGGAAAACCATCTCTAAAACTAACCCTGAACTTCACTCTAAAATTCACCTTAAGTGTCAGGAATTTAGAAAGCGAAAATCCTTAGAGCTTACATAAGAATTTTATCAAATTTAAAAATTCTGGAGTTTGGAAATTTTAATAGTGGAAAAATTTATAGTGGAAATTTTATAAAATCGTTAAATTCAAATTCATCATTTATGTATTTGAAATTTGGAATTATTTATTTTAGAAATTAGCGAATTTTGTAACGTAGTTTGGAAAGAAAAGAAATTTGAAAATTTAGGCAAATTTAGAAGTTTTGTATTGTGGGAATATTAGAATTTAACAAAATTATTGCGAATTTGGGAAGGTACCATTTTAAATGGGAGTTTAAAGATCTAAATCTTGAAAGTTAGTATAAACTTTGAAATTCGTCAAATTTAACAATCCTGTTACTTAGAGAATTATTTTACAACAGTTTTGAAATTTAGAATTTGTATTAGGAATTAGTTAATTTAGACATTTAATACAAAATACAATACATATTTTAAATTCAGAATTTTTATAAATTTAGAAAATTATCATAGGAAATTGCATATTTAAGGAATTTGGCCATTTTAATAATTTAGAAATGCAAAAATATAGAGTATTATTTAAAATTTTTGATTTTAGTACTTGTATTGGTTCCTTGGTAGGTCCATTGGTTCTAAACAATCGAGCATTTAGAAACATTTAGAAACCAACAGCTACACATTTGATGAGAAACTGCGATGGCCTTTCCCATTCAGTAGTGGGTTCAGGAAAAACTGGGTGCCAAGCAAATTTAGTTTCTCCATCGCCTACCGGCACAAACAATTATGTTTTTCCTCGTTCATCATTGACTCGAGAAAAACAATTTTTACGTTGCATACCAATATCAAAACTTGGAATAATTTGCAAATTTTCAATAATTTCAAAATAATCTCAAAAATTATAAATACGAATTATCAGTGAGTCAAAGGACTTCAATCCGATGTTTTTAATTTCAATGTGATATTTCCATAAATGATGAATTTGAAGTTGGCAGTTTGAATTTGATTTGAAAAAAGATGAATATGCTTTGAATAAAGGTGAATTTGATTTGGAAAAGGATGAATATGGTTTGTAAAACGTTGAATTTGGAGTGCAAAACATATAATATTTTCATGTAACAATGCGTATAAAATGTTTAGTAAATTAAATAAATTATCATTAATCAAAGCGGTTCTATTAATTACCTACTGTATAGTACAGAAATTAGTACGGTTGCTTGAAGGTATAACAAAAAAAAAATAGTTTAGTACGATTTGGGGCGGCTCGTTCATGTATTCGCCACAATTCTTCAATTCGCTTTCCACCACACAATCAGTTCGCACGCGAACACTTCAAAACACAAAGAACACACCTATTACACAACACAAAAACAATAGAGCTTTGCCTCTTCCATACGAAGTGACAAAACAAAATAAAATCAATAATTTAATCAATCAGTCTCGTCTCGATCTTTAAAGCTACAACATATCGCTCGTGGTGTTGGTCGCCCAAACAAATTTTGGTGTATCAACAAAATGGGTGGTGAAGAATAGTAAATAGGAAACACATGTAAACCAACGAAATTAAAATTAAAATAAATATTTGATAAATTTAAAAATAAATTTTTATTTTTATTAAATTACAAAAATAAAAATTAAGTGTATAACATATTTTATTAATTTAACATTGTTATAAATTCTAACATACTTTCCTTTCCTCCCGCTATATTATGTGTAAAAAATGTACCCGGCGGCCTCGGCGACACCTAAGAGACTTTCCAAAGGCTTAGTAATGTACTGCAATTAATCAATGAGGAAACAGCGACATTAGACACTGTCTCAGTCAGCATTGGCTTTTACAGGGATATTATGGCTGAGTGAAGCAACAGTTTTTTTTGTAGCGATAGACACTGGAATCATTCTGTTCACTGAATATTAATTTTATTTGTTGGGTTGGAAAAAGTGCTGAAACTAGATGGACGTGATTGTACTCGATTTATCTTGCCTTTTTTATTAAATAAAATAAAGGTGTATTCATAGTATGTGTCAGGATGTGGTTGTTGTAGGCACAATAGAGTTTTCGGTTTTAAGTTTATAAATTGCTAAATAGTTGTAGGACAGCGAGTTCCATTACGTTTTTTTTAAGTTTTTTTCACATTTTCCGAAATAGAAAATACGCATTTAGTATTTTGTACAAGCAATGTAATTTTTATGCGCGCCTTTCTAACATATCTAGTTTAGTCCAAAAAATGAATTTTCAACAAATTTGCATTTAAACACACAGTTTGGACGCCAATGTAAACACATAAATTCATAAGTATTGAAGTAGAACTGCAATGTATGGTGGAAGCGCATATCGTAGAAAACGTATTGAAGAAGAATAAAAAGCGGACCTACCTTCCAGGTCAGTACTATGTATAGCATAATGCATGAAGCAATGCAATATGCAGGTGGTCTACGCAAAACGGGCCTATAGCCGCGTACGACCTCGATTTTGCTACTGCGTATGGTATGACGTTAAAAGCCAGCTGTGAATATTTGGGAGTGCTTTGAGCTCCAGAAAAGATTGCAAAGATAGAAACAAATATACAAGCAAGATTAAAGACGAAAACAAAATGTCAACAACAAGCGGTCAAGACAAAAATTTAACAAATGCAAGGTTGTTTATTAGGAAACACATTCGACGTTGGAGATATGATGGCTGTCATAAAGCGTAACACTGGAAAATGGATAAGACAAAAATCTACAGTGTGGAATTATTTTAAGAAAGCGGATACGGACGGGTGAGCATAATCAATTCGTTAAGTGTAATATATGCTGCAAAGAATATAAAAACTCTGGACATACATCTAACTTGGCCGATCATCTAAAACGAAAGCATGATAAGATTATCAATTCATGAAATTCTACAAATGTTACAAACGAAGACGTAGTGGATGATGATGTAGTTGTGTTATCGTCAAAAAAATCAAGGCAATCTCTTAAGAACAACTTTGATAGAGATAAGTTATACTAATAATTATAAAATTAGAAAAAACCTTGATAAATTATATGTAGAAATGATTGTCAAAGCTATGTTGCCTTATCGAACTTCAGATCATACAGGATTTAAAAAATTTCTTAAGGCCTTAGATATGAAGTATGAATTGACTGATAAAAGTACATACTCTTAGAGTAAAATTAATTCCAGAGTATTATGTATAACGATGCTCAAAACAAATTAAACATGGAACTATCCAAATGTGACAATGTGAACATAACAGCGGATATGTGGACCAGCTCTTCTAACGAACGAATCCTAGCTGTCACTTGCCATTTCGTCCAAGACGAGAAATTAATGTCTCCGTTTTTAAAAGCTACAAAAATTGAAAGTCATCACACTGCAATGAAGCAATATCACAGACTCACAGGTAAATTATTTAATATTTTACAGCCCAGAGTCCCTACTATTAATATTTAAATATGAAAAAAAACTGCAGCAATTTTATAATTTCGACATTTACCTTACTATGCTCCCTGTCTCAACTTGACAGTGCAATGCAATGGTTGTGCATTAAAATTGGCTGGCTTTGAAATCAAATTAATAACGGCAGAAGCAAAAGAAGTTTACAAATCTTTAACAAGTTCAGTCAAGGGAAGGCTGAAACCTTTAGAACAAGAACTGTAACCATTCTTGGAATCTTATTAGACCCAAGATTGAAAAAGAATGGTTTCTAGACACAGCAAGATGCTGATAATGCTGTACAACTTTTGCAAAAAGAGTGCACTTCTTTTATAGTATTTCATATTCATTATGACAAGTGAACACGAATGTTGCTGTAGTAGAACAGAGTCTGCCTCTACCTTCTGGTTCTGGGCAAAACTCTGAATTTGATGATTTACTTTTATAACAAATAATCAGCTTCGCTTGATTTTTATTCTAGTAAGTGACTCTATTAGTTATATACGTCAATACCTCGAAAAGCGGTCAATAGACAAACACAGCAATGTTTTGGAATATTGGGAAAAATCTACAAATATGCTCAGAGACCTATCGAAAAAATATCTGTGTAGTCCAGCTACTTCTGTTCCGGCAGAAAGAATATTTTCCAAGGCAGGCGACATAATGACCGAAAAGCGTAACCAAATAAAATATACAAATTTAGACAAACTTCTTTTTCTAAATCATAATATGATAATGTCCGACTGGAGAAGAACAAAAACTCAAAAAACGTTAATTTTCTTTATTTAAATAAATCTATAAATTCCTGTTTGCTTGTTTGTCTGTTCCGAATGGGCGTCTCAGCCGCTCAACCGATCGCCATGAAATTTTTACCATGTACAAGTTGCATATCCAGAACCAACCTTACGATATTTTGGAAGGGGCTGGACCCCGGGGTCTAAGGGCTGCGGTACAAATTTTTTCGAAAATTTTAATTTTCTTTAAATTTTTCCACGAAAATGAGTTTATGGGCTGGTTATATGAAATTACTGACATGTTCGAATCCGAGGGGCCCAGCCCTGGATCAAAAATTAATTTTAATATTTGATTATTTCAAAATTACTTCTCAGTCGCTCAACCGATCGCCATGAAATGTTTACCATGCAAATGTTGCATATTCAGGACCAATCTTACGATATTGTGAAAGGGGCTGGACCCCGGAATCTAGGGGCCATGGTACAAATTTTTTCACGAGAATGAGTTTTGGAAAGGGGTTATATGAAATAAGAGACATGTTCGAATTCGGGGGGTCCGCCTCTGGATCAAAAATTCATTTTTACATGTAAAGATACAATTATTTGATTGTTCTGAAATAACGCCTTACACATCGCCATGAAATTTTTACCATGTATATGTTACATGTTCAGGACCAAGCCCACGATACTTTTGAAGGGGCTGAACCCCGGGGTCTAGGGGCTGTGGTACAAATTTTTTCTCAAATTTCAATTTATTTAAGATTTTATTGACGGGTATGACTTTAGGAAAGGGGTTATATGAAATTAGTGACATGCTCCAATCCGGAAGAGTGCCCTGGATCAAGAATTCATTTTTACATGAATAGATACAATTATTTAAATGTTCCGAAATAGCGCCTTAGCCGCAAATTTATACACCAAAAAGGATATCTAGCGTGCGATTGTTATACACAAATCATACCTCTACTATAATTGATTTAATTATTCAAATTAATTTTATTAATTTAAATTTAAGACAATCTTTCATCACTTTAACTGAAGACAAATCTCTGAACACTTATATTATCCATACTAATAATCCATTTTTACTGGTTTCACATGTACTGTTTAGTGTCCTATTTATCATATCCCCATCCTATTTATCATCTCCCATCCGCTGGTTATATGAAATTACCAATTCATTGTTGATATGTATGCTAAAATGGAAAGTGAACGACTTCTTTTCATTCACTTAAATCAGAAAAAACTTCGTTCCGAGGAATATATTCACTTGCGCGATGCAATTGCAAATGATGGAAACGTTGCTGACATTGGGAAATTGGTCATATTACCAGCTACGTATACGGGAAGTCCAAGGCACATGCACGAATACGCTCAGGATGCCATGACGTATGTCCAAAGATTTGGATGTCCTGATCTATTTATAACGTTTACGTGTAATCCAACATGGACTGAGATTATAGATTTACTTCTAATCGGGCAATTATCAACCCATCGGCATGATCTGACAGCTAGAATTTTCAAACAGAAACTCATAAATCTCATGAACCTCATAACTAAAAATCATATTTATGGAGAAACTCGCTGCTGGATGTATTCTATAGAATGGCAGAAAAGAGGCCTACCACATGCTCATATTTTGATTTGGTTAAAGGACAAGATTACTCCGACTCAAATTGATAGTGTTATATCAGCTGAATTACAAATCCCCAAGAAGATCCGATACTTTTTGAAATCGTTAGCAAAAACATGATACATGGGCCATGTGGAGCCGTGCATCCCAATTCACCTTGCATGAAAGACGGAAAGTGTTCGAAAAAATATCCCCGAAAGATGTATGAGGAAACACAAACTGGTAACAACGGATATCCACAATACCGGAGACGAAAACCCGATGACGGAGGACACACAGCCACTATCAAAGTAAACAATGTGCATCATGAGGTAGATAATAGCTGGATTGTTCCTTACACTCCGTTACTGTCGAAAATATTTAAAGCCCATATTAAGGTTGAGTACTGCAACTCGGTTAAGTCAATTAAATATATATGTAAATACGTCAACAAAGAAAGTGATATGTCAATTTTTGGACTTTCTAATAAAAAATTCACCATTCGATGAAGTCACGCAATTTCAAATAGGACGTTAGATCAGCAGTAATGAAGCTGTCCGGCGAATTCTGAGTTTTAATATTCACGAGCGTTATCCAACAGTTGTACATCTTAGTGTACACTTAGAAAATGGACAACAAGTTTACTTTACGGAAGAAAATCTGTTACAGAGAGCTGCGCAACCAACGAATACGAAATTAACAGCCATTTTTCAATTGTGCGGAACGGATTCATTCGTAAAAACGTTGCTGTATCATGAAGTTCCAAAATATTATACATGGAACACGTCGAAGAAGCAGTTTTTCAGAAGAAAGCAAGGTACAATTATTCGGGAGTACCCTGGAATACGTGGTTCTGATGCCTTGGGTCGAGTTTATAATGTTCATCCTAACAATACGGAATATTATTTTCTGAGAATGCTGCTTCATGAAGTAAGAGGACCAACGTCTTTTTAAGCACTGAGAACGTCAAGTATGTCAAACCTACAGAGAGGTATGTCTTAAACTGGGCTTACTTCAAAATGATGAACACTGGGATAGAACACTAACCGAAGCATGTCTTATGTGTCGTCCAGCACAAATACGCAAGCTCTTTGCAATCATATTAACAACATGCACACCTTCCGATCCTAAAGGTCTTTGGGAAAAGCACAAAGAAAGCCTTAGTGAAGATATACTTTGGCAAGCATGTAGAACAAATCATGATATGGAAATACAGTTTTCAGCAGACATATTTAATGAAGCACTTATATTACTTGAGGATGCATGCTTATACATACATTAATAACAAAGTAATTTCCCAACTTGGGTTGCCAGCACCGACACGCCATGGAAACTCAAAAAAGTCTCTTTGTGGATGATCAAATACAGGCATACACTAAAGTGATGCAATACATAGCAAACGATAACGGAGGAATTATTTTTCTTGATGTCCCCCGAAGGCACTGGAAAAACATTCCTCCTTAATTTGATACTTGCTGAAGTAAGACAGCAGAATACAATCGGCCTCGCTGTTGCATCATCTGGAATTGCATCCACTTTACTGGATGGAGGACGCACAGCACATTCAACGTTTAAACTACCATTGAATTTGAATCAAGCGGATAATTTTTCTTGCAATATAACACGAAATTCGGGAATTGCCACGTTATTAAAAACATGTAAAATCATTATTTGGGATGAATGTACCATGGCACACAAAAAAGCATTTGAAGCGGTTGATCGTACTTTGCGCGATTTGCGACAAAATAACCGACCAATGGGAGGAGCTCTAACACTACTAGCAGGTGCTTTTCGTCAAACTTTGCCAGTCATTCCACGATCAACACCTGCTGATGAACTTAATGCCTGCCTGAAGGCGTCTCATCTTTGGAAACACGTTACGAAAATCACACTATCTACAAACATGCGTGTGAATTTACATCACGATGGTACAGCTAAAACATTTTCCAGGCAGCTTTTGGACATGGGTAACGGGAAATTGCCAAATGACTCTGTAACATGTGAGATATCGTTCCCGCCTAATTTTTGTCAAATGTTGCCATCAATACAGGATGTGGTAATGAAAGTATTCCCAAATCTGCCAAATAACTTCAAAAATCATAATTGGCTGTGCGAACGTGCACTCCTAGCTCCCAAAAATGACGGCGTTAATAAATTAAATAATGAAATTCAATCGCAACTACCCGGGTCACTAATGAAATACAAATCTATCGACACGGTTACTGATGTGGATCAATCCGTCAATTATCCAATAAAGTTTCTTAATTCTTTGGAGCCACCTGGTATTCCACCACACATATACTATTTTTAAAAGAGGGTTCACCAATAATACTGCTCCGAAATTTAGATCCACCGAAATTGTGCAACGGAACACGGCTTTGTGTGAAGAAATTGATGCCGAATGTGATTGAAGCAACGATTATTACCGGTAAAAGTAAAGGAGAAGATGTGCTAATTCCGCGCATTCCTATGATTCCCACCGATTTGCCGTTTGAATTCAAGCGACTACGTATGTTGCTTGCTCCAGAGTAGGAACGCCAAATAATTTATTTATTTACACACCAAATGAAAAAACCAAAAATATTGTTTATCAAAACGCTTTATAATAAAAATTATTAACTAAACTATCTTTATATTTATTATTCACTTTGATCTGGTTAAAGGTTTGTAAAAATGGAGTATAATTATTGGCAATTGGTAACAAATATCAAACCAAAATTAATGAACTATCCTCACAAACAGGATGTCCAATAATATCATTACAAAATTTCGCCTGGATGCATTGACGGAGGCACCCGTTACTGAATACAGCTACTTATAATTTTCTTTTCATATGTGATTGCAACTACAGCGATGTAAAGAGAGAATTCTTGCATAACAATCAAGGTATTTGAATTATATACCTCCCGTGCAACGCCGGGTAACTCAGCTAGTAATTATATAAAAATAAAACTGAGTTTTCTTTGAATTTGCAAAACTATCGATAGAGTTTTAATAGTATGTATATTGTATAACAAGTGAAGAAAACGAGCCATTGCAATACGAAAGTGAAATTTGCAGCCTGAGCGATAGCGAGAGCTGCAATCACTTGAGTATTGCAATGACTCATTTTCACACGAGGTATACACGCTATTTTTTCTACGGACCAATAGCCCTGTAACATTTATAAATAAGTAGAAACATAAAAAATTACAAACCTGTTCGGATCATCTCAACACAATTTTATTAAACCATTAAATCATTTGGGTTTTCACAAATCGTGTAGCAATATTAAGAAATCGTTGTGCAATGAGAATATTTCCACACGATTTTAGTATACGACGCAAAGGCTCCTTTTCTTATTCAATTTAAATTCAAAAATCATCATCGAAAGCATAGGTTACTGCACTATCGTAGAAAAAAATAATATCGATACTATTAAAATTTGCTATACTATCGATGTTTAAGTAACAACACTACTTCACAATTAGTTTGCCAGCACCCGAATTCCGGTTCGATGACAAATTTCTCATATGGGTTTTATTCGTATAAAAAACCTAAAGGTATAAAAACTCAGGAAATGCTTGATTCGGGTTTTATGACTGAGAAAATAAAACCCGTAAAGAATTTGATTGATTGATTGAAGTGTTCGACCAAGCTTTAAGCAAGATCTCCCGGAGTTATTAATGGCCGGGCTTCACCGAACACCTTGTTACATACAACATAAAGAGGATTTGGATAGGTTTAGTTAGTATGAAAGAAATTGACCCGGTTACAAACACACTTTGGCCAATAGTTAGTAACACAATGACGACACATTTCTAAACTACTTTTATGTTTATTAAAATTAAAATTAAAACTGCACTCTGAAATAATATTTATTAGTTTGCTGGATCAGGTTCCTGGGCCCTTCTGAAAATCATAATCATAATTCATTTAGAATTGACTTAAAGCTAGTAAATACAATCGAACTCAGCTGTTTATTTACCTGATTTCCTCTATACTGTTCCCTATCGCTACTTATAACTACTATTTAGTTCAATCTATAATACAGTCAAACCTGTTTTTGTGCGGTCTTTTTTTATGCGAATTTTTTTTTATGCGTTTTTTTTGTGCGATTTTTTTTTGTATGCGATTTTTTTTGTGCGATTTTTTTTTATGCGGTATATGCATATCGAGATTCTGTTCAGCCATTTTCATACCTAATGCATCAGCCAAGTTCATTAATCATTAGACATGCTCAATATTCTTATATATTCCATATTCCAGCAAATTTCAATATGTAATTACATATTATCTTGCACTCAAAGAATATAATTTAGTTAAAAGAAATGTTTATTTCACAACTAATGAAATGCGTAGTAATAGCCACACTGATTTTTAACCTTGAACATAAACTAAAAAAATATACAATATGTAAGAAAAAAGGAAATTTACCGTTTTATTTAAAAATGAGAAATTAAAATTCCACGTGTAATTTAATTATTTATTTTGTTTAGAAAGCATTTTCTCACTATTTCGTAAAACTTTGACATATGTATTTCTAAGGGAAACTTTTTTTATGCGGTCCCTATCCACCGCATAAAAAAAATTTTTTTGTAATTTTTGTACAAAATTATTTATTATAGCGATTTATGGAGTTTGCGAATATTTTTTTTTGTGCGATTTTTTTTGTACGGTCCCTATCTACCGCACAAAAACAGGTTTGACTGTACTTGTATATAATAGTTTCAGCAAAATCTGCCACTAAAATTCTAACCCGGTTCCAGCCACCTAAGTAGTTGATAGTTAGTAAATAATACAACACCATTACTAAACTACCTGAATGTTAACTGCTTGTTTTCTTGGAGCTTTGAGTCGGGCCTTAAATTTATTCCTGAAAATTAAGAGTTAATGTATTCCCTTTAAGAATGATTAATTCTGGAACAATCATAGATTCTGAAATAAGTTAAATTATTTATCAGTATACTTAAAATAAACCCCTCTAATCTATGATCATATTAATCTAAGAATACTTAAAATTATATCTGCATCAATCCTATACCACCTAAATGATTTAATAAATAATTTAAAAAGTCCTCTAGGTGACACCCCTACAAATTTAACAATTTGTTAACTATTTCATCAAAAAGCTTACACAATTATTGCTAACTTAGCTTACAACAAAAACATCAACATCTACTTACACATCACTCAGAAAACACTCTACAAAATAATTTTAGAACATAGGTAATACATTTTACCCAGCTTCAATTAATGATTTAAATTCCAAATTAATTCGACACAAGGTTTCTCGAAATCTGCATTGGGTTTCTCCGAATATTTCTGAAAATCAAGATCTATGTAAATTCGTTAAATTTGTGATCAAAACAATTTTAATTGATTTCCAGAATATTATTACATCTTCTCTGTTTCGTTGAGAAGGGGGTTGGAGAAAGTGCTGAAACTAGATGAACGTGATTGTACTCAATTTGTCTTGCTTTTTTTATTAAATAAAATAGAGGTGTTTAAAGTGTATTCATAGTGTTAAGCGTGTAGTTTAGAGTACCATATTATCAAAACTTGCCATTTGCACTTTTCACAAAAAATTAGTTGAGAGCGGATAATTCTGCAGCTGTTTAATTGGATTCTATTTACAAATATGTATTCCCCACAACACTGTTCTTTCTTATTGTAAAATATACAACAAAATGGATTTTAGTACCAGAATCCAGAACTAGCCATAACTTGGACAGTTTGCGAAACAAAACTGGTTATTTTTTCTTTATAACAAAATTATCCATATTTTCCTTTATTTATAAATTGATTTTAATTTTTGTTTTCAAAACTAGTCTTAATATTCATTTACTTTTGGCGCGAATTTTTGACAGTTTACTGGTAAATTTTTAGTTGTTGAAATGTTTTCAACATGAAAAGACGTTGTGATACTTTTGTGTGTTCTTTTTAGAATTTAATTAAATAATTGAACTGTGATATATAATTAATCGAGATGGATGAGAAGGAACAAATTTTTTCCCAATTAAGCACCAAAGGCAAGGGCCGAAAAAAACTTAAAAATATCGATTCTTGGATAGCGAAAAAGTCTCAAAAGGCAAGGTGAGTAGAAATACTTGTTGAAATTAGAATAGTAGTTTAACATTCCAAGAAAAACACACCATTTCTGCCTAACTGTAATCATAACAGTGTATCGAAACGCTGTGCCACACTTACAATTCGGAATATAAACCATTTTAACACAATTTTTTATCAGGATCCTAAAAAAATAAAGCAGTTCTGGATATATCCAAAGACAGATTGCAGAGAATTTGCAAACGGCATTTACTGACTGGAGCCCAAACAAAGGAAAACAGGGGTTGTGATAGGATAAAAAATAAGTTTATCGAAAAGCACGACTCAGTAATATATTTTGTTCAAACTTCAAACCCTTCCTAGTGTGAATAGCCATTATTGCAGGGAGAAAAATAAAACGGGGCAGTAACATAGCTAGAGCTTAAATATTACGAGAATATGGAAGCTCTATAACACCTCTGTTGATGATGATAGCTAAAAGCAAAACAATCATATTTTAGAAAAATCTTGCCTTTAATTTTAATGTTGGTTTCGAAACACCTGCCACAGGTGCTCTTTCACTTTGTATTAAATTAAAAGATAAACATACAAATGGTACCGAGAAAGAAAAATTTATTACCGAGAAGCGCATTCATAATTTGAGAGCATCAGCGTTTTACGATATCCTAAGGAACAATGATCCTACAATACTGAAGTTATCGTACGACTGCCAAAAAAACTTGCCACTTCCCAAAGTTCCCGACCAGGCAGCGTATTACTCGCACCAATTATATATCAGTATATTTAGGATCATCAAAAGATCAGCAGACATAAGACAAATTTATATACTATTGGAAGGAAAGTGATTTTCCAAGGGGGGCGAATCAAATTTCATCAGCTGTCTATGATTATTTGACAAAAAAAAACACAACATTATCTCAGGAAGTTAGAGGGATTCACTTGATCGCTGATGGTTGTGGAGGTCAGAATAAAAATTCTGTAATAATCGCCATGGCAACATACTGGCTAAAACATATTGCTCCGGAACACGTGAAACAAGTTGTACTTGTGTTTCCTGTGGTTGGGCATTCGTATCTACATACCTTCAGATCGAATTTTCGGTAGAATTGAAAAGATTCTTTAAAAAAAATGGATACAATCATACTGCCAGAAGAATATAGCAGCACGGGACGGTAGCAAAGCTTTTGAAAAACGAGACCAATATTTATGATTGGATGAGTATGGCTAGAACCAATTTTAAATCTTTATCTGGTTGGCATTTCAAAATTAATACGTCTAATGCCCGGTTGCACACAAAACGAGTTAACCGTTTGACAGCAATCTGATTGATAAGTCTAAACTCCGGTTGAAATTACATTTCGTTTTACAAAAAAATTTCCATGGTTAGTTAACAAATATGTCGATAGTGTCGATATAATAAGATTTAACTCAACCCTACTGATAAAAAAAATAAAATATCCGATATTTTTATCTTGACGTTAATAAAAATTTGTTCTTCTTATGATAATATATCTGCTATATGTACAAAGAAAAACCATAAATATGAGCTTTGTATCAAAAAACGGTAAATGACAAAGTGATGCTATTTGTAATTTTATACAATAGGTTTGTTTAAAATTCTTTTATTAAATTTTATTTATAAAAAACAAGCAAATTCCAAAACCCGTGCGCCCAACTTTTCAAATACAGAAAATAAAATTGTTTTTGACATTTCAAAAAATCAATAATATTCGTTGCAACGCTAGTTGCAATGTACACTGAAGTTAAATAGTTATCTGTCCAATTTTCCATAGTTACATTTTACTGAAGATTTAACTGACTGTCAAGTGTTGTGAAACACTTTTATTACTAAAGGCCAGTTAAATCAAGCTAAACTACTGATATGTTTTGTGTGCAACCGGGCATAAGAGGATTATTTTGCGACGAACTTATCGGAAAAACAGTGTGGTGGTTAAAGGAGAGCCAAGTTATCAAGCTTACCTTAGGGTATTTAAGGGGATCTGCAAGAAAACAATATCTACTACTGGGATAATAGAAATTGAGCCAAAGACTAATCTAAAGAGTGAAAAATTGAATGACGCCGATAAGCTGTTGATAAAAACATTTCGGCGAAAGTTGGCCACTTCAAGATAACTTAAAATACTACAAAGATGTTATTGACAATTTTTATTGCACTCAATTTGTGGATCAAGTCAGTTATATTGAGGAGTTACACCATGAGATCGAAATTACTGTCTAATAATAAAGTTTTTGTTGTTAGTGTATGTACCTGAATTCAAATTAAAATGTTTTTATTTGTGATTTATATTTTAAGTTAAAATATGTTATGTATGAAATATTATTAATAAAAAGATTTTATTTTTGAATACCAAAATTTAATATTATATCAAAACAAGCCATAATCGAAATTTAATATCAAAACTGGCCATATGAAAAAATACATTGCTTTTATTAAGCTTAGCTTAGGTTTTGTATCAAATTTAACCGCTTGATATTAATTTATATGGTGTGGCCAGTCTGATTCAGCTAATATAATTCATTGTTGCCTATAGCAGTTTATATTAAACATATTTTACGTTTTACTCGAAATGTAAAAATATGCCAATGGCCAGTTTTGATAATTAGGTCCTCGCTATGTGTCAGGACGTGGTTTTGTAGACAGAATAAAGTTTTCGGTTTTAAGCCGATAAATTGGAAAAAAGTTGTAGAACTGGGAGTTCCATTATGTTTTTTTAAAGATTTTTGTTGACGTTTTCCGAAATGGAAAATGCGTATTTAGTATTTTTTACAAGCAATGTAATTTTTATGCGCATTTACATATCTAGTTGAGTCCAAACAATGCATTCTCAACAAATTTGCATTTATATACACAGTTTGGGCGCACCCAATGTAAACACATAAATTCATCAGTCATGCGTGACTGCCATCTACTTGCGCATATCGTGGAAACGTATTGAAGAAGGTTAAAAAGCCGACCCACCTTTCATGTCAGTACTATGTTTGTATAGGTTGGCATGAAGTAATGCAATATGCAGGCGGTCTATGCAAAACGGGCCTATAGCCATGTACAACCTCGATTTTGCTAGTGCGTAAGGTAGGACGTTAAAAGCGAACTGCAAAAGAGTTGGGAGTGCTTTGAGTCCCAGAAAAGATTGCAGAGATATAGAAACAAATATACAAACAAGATAAAAAAAATAAAAATAATAAAGACGAACACAAAATGTCAACAACAAGCGGTCAACTCAAAAATGCAACAAACGCAAGGTTGTTTATTAGGAAATACATTCGGTATGAAATCTTCGGTTCTGACGTTTACAGCTGGACAGACTGGAAACAAATTTTTTCCCCATATGAAATTATACAGAAGACCGATGTAAGGCCTTCGTTTTGCGTAATTTCGTGAAAGTTAGGAGTTATCAGGTGGAACGAAACAATTGATAGAAGAAGATAACTTAATATTGTTTTTTGGGAAGAATGGGGGAATTTATTGAAAGTGATTTATCCCAAAAGTATCATAACATTAGTGGCAAAAAGTTGGCTGGAATTTATTTTCTTCGATAAGTTTTATTGTTGTTTATACATAACGAAATTGGTGTTGTGATGTGAATATTGTGATGCCAGATGTGTAATAAAAGGCGTGCACTTAGAATTATTGTATATTTACTGAAGAACTGTTGTGGTTGTTACGATTTGTTCATAATTAGTTTGCCAGCACCCGAATTCCGGTTCCATGACAAATTTATCATATGGGTTTTATTCGTATAAAAAAAACCTAAAGGTATAAAAACTCAGAAAATGCGATTCCGGTTTGAGGACTGAGAAAATAAAACCCATAAAGAATTTCCAAAAAATCCAGGAAATATTTTTCTATGAGAAGTGTTTTATGTAGATAATATAACATTAGTTGATAAATAATGAGTAACAATTTTTTTGTAATTTTTAATATTTAGAACCCAGAAAGAAAATATAGAAACCTAAAATTATTATGTTGTGTTTCAAACTTATCAAAAAGAGATTAATTGGCCCGAAAGGGACTCAATTTTTTATATGTTGTTTGTTGTTTCCAAGTGTTATCAGACAACGTAACAAATTTCACCAATTTGCATTATTTATACGAGTAGGTAAACATGGGCCTAATTTAAATATGGGAATTGATAATACATTTTCAACTGTTGATAGACTAAACACACACAAACATGGGTAACGAAAGCAATTGCATGAATTTTTTAACCAAAAACACAAAATAATAAATAGAACATACATAGTTTTATTAATTTTATAATTTTTTCCAAATATTTTTGGTACACCTATTTATATAAAAAGCAAAACATCATGAACATCAGTCTAAAAAAATTAACATATTTTGATAGAAAATTTTGTTTTTACAACAAAATAATGTCAAAAAATAACCCAGTAAACCAAATTACACATGCTATAATATTTTAGTATAATTGAAACTCATCTGCAATATGGGAATCGTAATTTTGAGATTATGAGAACTGACTATAGTAAAAAAAAAAAAAAATTAAAACATTTCTCATTATCATTTGTCATAGAACCGGAATTCGGGTGCAGGTCCGTACTGGAAGTGTAAGATAATGAAGCGTTTTTTTAGAAAAGTTGTTTGTAATAATGGAGTTAATTTTGTTAGAAGGGTTGAATTTGGAAGCGTGTTTGCAACTGAAATAGAAGTATTTACTCGCTTCGCTCTGATTCATTGAGGAGGGTACTGAATGCGGCTCACAGAGTTTTCCACGCTTAACGTTTGCTTATTTCTAGTCTAATTCATTAAAAATCCGGCATAATCTGATTCTATTTCATTTGTTTTATTAAGATATAATTTTATATAGGGTTTTCTATTTGGGACTTGACAACTTTGAAATGTCAGTGTCAAAACATTCAGTGAAGACAACATTTTCATCATGGTGAAATACACGAACAAACAACGTCGTTCTCGGGTCGTCAACAAACAGAATATGCGTTATTAGTCAGATGAAAACCCTTATATGCTTCAAGAAACACCACTTCATCCACTAACTCTGTGTGAACAACAATCTGTGTGAAGTGCTAAAGAACAATAATCTTGTATATAAAAGTGATAAATAATAAAGGAATTGATTACAAATAGATACTAAATAAAAACGGGTGAACTAGAAGTGTCAAATTAATATAAATACGTAAAGCGGTTTATAATTTATTTTTTGCAAGACTTGCATTTTATTCTTAAATTTAAATTAAATTCAGCGAAGTGAAACCTTTTGTTTTGATTTTTATGTTGAATAAAATGAATTATGGATTGTGATAAATGCAAAAGTGCAATTGCAAAGGGAAGCGAGTTTTTTAAGTGCGATGGTTTGTGCGGACGGGTATTTCATATACTTTGTGCGGGACCTGGTTTCACCAAGACGACGTATAAAAATTGGGTTGATAGCAATGAATTGACTTTTTCGTGCAAAGAGTGTGGTAAAAATTCGCTAAAAGCGATCAAAACCCAATTAGAGAAGCTTGTGAGTATGATCAATATTGTCGATGAGAGATACAGATGACAAGCTGAAGTATTAGAGAAAGTTGATACCGAGATGAGTGTATTAAAAGTTGATGTATCGAGCTCCAATCAATTGGTAAAAG
Organism: Tipula helvola; assembly: GCA_963556165.1. Classification (NCBI taxonomy): domain Eukaryota; kingdom Metazoa; phylum Arthropoda; class Insecta; order Diptera; family Tipulidae; genus Tipula; species Tipula helvola. The sequence continues at coordinate 186,797,757 of OY744481.1, read as the reverse complement.
ACATTGATAATAAAATTGGAAATATAAATGAGAGTTGTAGCAAGATGTCGAAAAGTGTAGTCAGTGGGAATATTTCTTTTGCTGATAAAGTTAAGGGTATAAGGAAAAGCGAACCAGCTATTGTTGTAATACCAAAAACCGTGCAGGAGAGTAAAATTACTAAGGAGGATTTAAAGGAATCTCTAAAAGTTGTTCCAGTACACATAAATAGAGTATCAAATATCAGAAATGGAGGCATTGCGCTGGAATGTGGTGACAAAGACAACAGAGAGGAAGTTGAAAGAAGTATCCAAGCAAGGCTCAGTGATAAATATGACATTAAAACCAGTAAAACATTCTCGCCGAAAGTGAAAGTGATTGGAGTAACAGAAGAATATGAAGACGTTCAATTTGTTGAAACATTGAAAAAACAGAATGAACGATTAAAAGATTGTCAAATTAAAGTGATACGCAAATATAAAACATCAAGAGGGGCTTTAAATGTCATTCTCGAGTTGGATACAAGCGGATTTACCAGTATATTGGAAATGGAAAGAATTTATATTGGGTGGGATAGATGTGTAGAGTAATTGAGGATTTTATGTTAGTACAATGTTTCAAATGCTTAGGATACAACCATACTAGTAAGAAATGCACTGAAGCTAAAGCCATTTGTAGGCAATGTGGTAAAAGTGATCATGTGTCAAAGGAATGTGCGGAGCAAATTAAATCATGTGTCAATTGTAAGAAAGTTGTGGAAAATAATAAGTTGAACATCGATGTGAATCATGAAGCAACTGATAAGGCATGTCCTAGTTACCTAAGAACATTAAATTTAATGAAGAGGAGAATTTGTTACGAATAGCAATCAAAATCTCAAGATGTCCAATTTCGAATCATTTATTTGAATATCAGTAGTTTATTAGCCCATATAGATGAAATTAGAGATCTAGCAAACAGGAGGCAACCACATGTTATATGTACTAGTGAAACATGTGTTACATGTGACATAAGCGATTTTGAAATTACATGTCAGGGCTACTCATGTATTCGATGTGATTCACATTCACGGTTTACTGGGGGTGTAGTGATTTATATATCCAAAAATTTAAATTTTGAATTAAAAAATTGCTCGATTGAGAATAATTATTTATGGATTAGTAAAGTCTTGATAAGAAAATCAGATCAATTGAATAAAAAATGTAGCATTATCGGTGTTGTATCGATCCCCAAGTTCAAGTATAATATCATTCATCAACTATTTCGATCAATGGAGTGAAGAAAATATTTCTACAGAGGAGTTAAATTTAATATACGGTGATTTTAATATTGACTACCTACGTCAGACGACGAATAAACTTAAGTTGGATAGATTAATGACAAGATTGAATCTGAAACAACTAATGGAGAAATGTACCAGAATAACAGCAGACACGAATACCTTAATTGATTGGGTTATTGGTAATACAACAACTGCAAATATACGTATCGACACATTAGAGCAAGAGAAAATTAGTGATCATGAGACGATTCAAGTAAATTTGAAGGAAATTAGTAAAAGTACCGGAACACCAAAAAAATATATTGAGGGGATATTTAATTTTAATCAAGATATATTCAATAAGCTGTTACAAGATTCAAAGTGGGATACGACTGGTGATATTGATGAAGTATGCGAAAATATGTATGAAAATATTTATAAAAATGAATGGTTTCACAAAAATTATAATCTGCGGCTTTTAAAATCAAAAAAGATTGGAGCGAATAAATTAGCAAAGCAAACTGGAAATGAGGAACATTGGAATGAATATAGAGCAACACGAGATCGGTATCTTTCATCAATAAGAAAAAGTAAGAGAAACTATTTCATTAGAAAAATAGAAACTGCTTCGTATAATTCGCACCGAGTATGGAGCGTTTTAAAGGAAAAAGGAAAACGAGATAGTAGCATAGATCGCATCATAGTTGATAACCATGAATACTGTAACCACAAGGAAATTGCAAATGTTCTAAACAAATTTTATGTCGATAGTATCAAGATCTTAGATGGACAAATTCCAAGCGTACAAGATGATTTAGTCGAGATAAGGGCATCAGTGAAAAGGAAATTCGCTTTGAACCAGATTACATTAGTAGAATTAAAGGATATAATCACAAAAATATGTGATAAGCGAGATGTACACGGATTGAAGCCAAGTATGATTTTGAAAGCTATGGATGTTATTGGCGAAAAATTGTTATCAATGTTCAATACTTCTTTAATGGCGGGTCAATTCCCTAAATGTACACACAAAAAAATATTGCGGTGTGAATGGTATTTTATCCGAAAAAACCTTTATTTTTTATCCAATAGTACCATATTAACTCCGCAAGATCGGGTACAAATTTTAAAATATCCAAAAGGATCGAACAGTATACTTTTGCACCGTTCGGAGTAAACGCAAAAGTTGTCAACAGCGGATATTTTTAAAAAGTACTTCCCAGAGATTATTTTCGTTCTATCGGAGTAAATATTTACACCGTTTGGAGTTTTCGTGAAAAAGTAAAATTGTATGATAAGAGATTTTGGCTGTATTAGTTAAATTCGCTAAAGCAACCTGCATATTCCTTCTGTATAATAGAATTTAAATTGTGATACAATCAGTCTAGTCGCAGCGGCCTGATGAGAAGATTCAATTCTCTTACAATATTCGGAACATATTAAAATCATATACATTAAAATAAAATACCGTGGGATAAAAACCATACACTCAAAAAATGTGCGGTGTTAATTGGTTTTTTATCCGAAAAAGTATTTTATTTTTCTCCAACTGAATATATTTTATAAAATTAAATACGCATCAACGGATAAATATTTTTATCTATCCGAAAAGATAAATTTTTATAAAAACTCCTTTTGGATTTAATAAAATGCACCTCTAGGTGTTTTCCTAAAGATGAATGTTCCTGTTTGGGTTTTATGCGGTGTAAAAGTTTTTATCCAAATGTATTTTATGCCATTTTTATTATAATATCCGATTGGATTCAAATTATAAATATCCGATCGGTGGGACACTATGTAACACCGATTCGGTGTTGTGGTGACCTTTTATTTTTTTGTGTGTATGAAAGAAGCGAATATTATTCCTATTCCAAAAATAAAAAACGCAAAATATCCAGAGGATTTTAGACCAATTAATATGCTGGACTGCTGTGAGAAAATCTTAGAAACTGTCGTAAAGATACAGCTAATCGAATTTTTAAACGTGGAAGGGATATTAATAGAGCAACAATCGGGAAATCGTAAGGGATATTCATGTGAATTTGCATTAAACTTAGTATTGAGTAAATGGAAGGAATCGAGAGACAGGGGTGAATATACAATTATAGTATTTTTGGATTTCCAAAGGGCATTCGAAACAATTGATCGAACAATATTGTTGAAAAAGTTAACAGAGATAGGAATTACAAATAACGAATGGAGTTGGTTTATAAGTTATTTGAGTCATAGGAGTCAAAGAACGAAAGTAGTGCATGAAACATCTGATAGATGTACTAATGAGCTTGGTGTTCCTCAAGGATCCGTTTTGGGTGCCATACTATTTATAGTTTATATCAATGATATAGTAGAAAGTCTTAAAAATTGTCATATAAATTTATTTGCGGATGACACCTTGATTTATTATAGTGGAAATAACATTGAAGAAGTTGTTGATAATTTTAACGGTGATTTGGAACGAGTACAAAAATGGCTAAATGGAAACAAATTAAAGTTAAATGTTAACAAGACAAAGTGTATGGTTATTGGTAAAGCAGATCATAATTGTGACATCAGAATTAATCAGAGTAACATTGAGCAGGTAGACACTATCAAATATTTAGGGGTAATAATTGATAAGAGGTTGAAATTCAGTGATCATGTGTCTTATATAGGAAGCAAAATAAATCAGAAGATTGGTGTACTGAAGAGATGCCATAGAAATTTGAGCTATTTAAGCAAAAATAGTATATATAAGGCAATAATTGCTCCTCATTTTGAGTATTGTCCATCAGTGCTATTTACATGCAGTAGAGAAGATAAGGAGTACCTCCAAAAACTTCAGAATAAAGCGATGCGAGTCCTGCTAAATGTCCCAAAAACAACAAGTATTCGAAATATGTTGGAAACATTATGTTTTATGAGTGTAAATCAAAGAATAGTATACAATGTATTAATAATTATTTATAGAGTTAAAAACAATTTGGTTCCTAGTTATTTAACAAATTTTATTTCTTATGTGAAAGATAAAACTGACTATACAACTCATTGGAAAATAAACCAATCAGATAGTTGAATTTCCCTTAGTTACGATGCATAATATCGGTTATTTGCGTTGCTAATAATGTTTCGCGAAACACCACTAGTGGTGTTTCGGCCGCAAACAAATAAATCATATCATCCATGAATATAAACAAACAATTAATATTTTTGATATTTGACATGGTTGATTCGTTGTATAGTCTTAACATATACAACTCGAGCTTCGAAAATCATCTGAATATACAGTTGCGGACTCGATGTGTTACCTAAGAAACACAACTCCACCTGCGGTGTCGTTGTGTTTCCTAGGCAACACAACTCGTCCTATAAACTGTATATTCGATTATTTTCGAACCTCTTGTTGTATAACTAGTGATTATAATTTAAGAAATAGAGATCAATTTTTGTTACCATTTTTTAAGAGAACTGAAAATCAAAATTCTTTGTTTTATAAGGGAATTGACTTATTTAATAAAATTCCAAGTGATGTTAAAGTTTGCCCTAATATAAATGTATTTAAGAGGTTGTTAGTCAAATTTATAAAAGAAAATGTAGATTAAATTTTCTTAGTTAAATATTAATTGTTAAATTTATTATAATTATGTAAAGCAAATATTGAAAACTAAATAGCTTCAAAAGCTAAATAAATAAATAAATAAATAAATAAAATAAATAACTGTAGGGTATGGTTTTCATGCTGGTGGTGTCATTGGAACGTATTTTTTGTTGATGAAAATGACCGTCACGTTACAGTCAATGAAGATCGCTATAGAGACATGTTGCAACGTTATTTCTTAGGTCAATTGCATGAGCTAGACATTAATGATATGTGGTTTCAACAAGACGGTACGACATGCCACACAGCGGGTCTAACAATCGACTTATTGAAATCTGAACGTGTTATATCCAGAAATGGTCCTGTCGATTGGCCGCCTAGATCGTGTTATTTAACACCTCTAGACTTTTTCTAAGGGGCTACGTTATCATTGGTATATGCCAACAAGCCGGCGTCGTTAGAGGAGCTCAGAGCCAATATTGAACGAGAGATAGCGGCCGTTTCCGTCGAAATGTGTGGCCGAGTCATCGAAAATTGGGTTCAACGAATCGACACATGCAAACGTTCCCGTGGTGGACATATGAACAAAGTCGAATTCCATACATAAATGTTTTGATTGTAATTTGAACCAATACTAAAACTGTCAAGATATTTCAAATGGTTTGTGTTTTATTTAAAAAAAAAAGTTGTCAAGTCCTTATTGGAAAACCCGTTACTTTGTTTCAGAGTTTAAACTTAAATTTGAATAACTTGTAGTTCGGTTTATAAAGTATTACTTAGAAAAAAGGGATGCATAATGCATTTGATTTTAATTTTATGAAGTATTAATTTTTATAAATATTACCATTTTTAAATAGGTTTCTAGAACATTGGACCGAATGCATAAAAACAAGTTGCTGTTTTCTTGAAATTTCAAGCAAATGCTATGGTTACTATCATTGTATAAAGTCCATTAGCATTTGCAAGAATTTGGAAAATTATCCAAGCTTCTGCTTGAAGTTCATTCAACTTGAGCATTTGCTAAAATTTAGAAGTAAACACTAGAAATATTTCATTCTGCAATTTTGCAGCTTGAAATCAGTTAAGTGATTAATAATTCATCGATATAATCATAAGTTAATGATATTAACCCAACAAAAAATTTATAAAGAACGTACAAATTTAGATGAGAAATCATGTAAAAAATTTATATCGGATTAAGAAAATAGTATATTATTCAACGAGCATATAATGATAGCTGTTATTCACGAAGATGAAGTTTGCCGACACGAGCCGATAGGCGAGTGTCGTAAATCATCTGAGTGAATAACAGCCATTATATGCGAGTAGAATACGATACTTTGTCCACGACTGACAAACATTATTATGTTTTATAATCAAATCCTTTAAATACTTTTCAAATAATTTTCGACGACATTTTGACGTCACAGTTTAATAATAATGAAAATGGCAAGAGACTACTAGATAAAATTTCAAAAATCAAATAATTTACTTGGAAATATTGAATAATGAAAGCAGAGACTACTAGATAAACTAGCAGTGAATAATGGATATCATTATAAGTGATGAAACAAACGTATAATGAACATATTATACATTTTTGCAATAATTTAGATAATTTGCTGGGAACAATTAACAATAATAACATAGTGATCTTAGGTGATATTAATATAAATCTATTGAATAACGTAAGCTGTTTTAACTACCAAGCAATGCTTGCATCATATGGATTCCTCAGTGTATCTAACAATCCAACTAGGAATCTATCATGTTTAGACCATGTTTTTGTTAAATCCAGTAGTACATATACTTTTAGTATTGATAATTTACCAATACATTTTTCCGATCATAATTTAATTACCCTCAATATTTGGGCAGAATCGAATAGACCTGTGATATGTTATAGTGGAAAGAGTTCAAAAGTTAATTATGACAAACTTAGAGATCGTCTTCTAGTTGAAAACTGGGATCTTGTTTACCATGAAAAAAATTGTAATACAGCATTCGATATTTTCTTAAATAAATTAATTTCCCATATTGAACTTTCAAAAGAAACAATTACTTATCGCAGTAGCAAGAAGTTAAAGCCCTGGATGAATTATTATCTTTTGTGTAAAATTAATAAACTTAAAAAATTTTCTAAAAAATTAAGAAGGTATCCAAATAACACTCGGTTAGAAAATTATGTAAGAAAACTCTCTAAGCATGTAAATATGACTGTTAAACGGGTCAAAAGAGTATATTACAAAGATAAATTTGGTTTAATAGGGAATAATCCTAAGCTTATGTGGAAGGAAATTGATGATATTTTGGGTAGAAATACGTCCCAAAACAAAAACCAAATAACACAAATTTATGAATATCAATCAAATGTTCTTCTTACTGATGATCAGAATATATGTAATGAATTTAATAAATTTTTTATAAATGTTTCATCCGATATAACTTCCAATATTTTTCCTAATAGTACTAACAGTGGAGAGCAGAAACAATTTATTTTTGGAAACCGAGATAGTTACTGTACTTCTTGTTATTTCGATGAAATTAATTCTTTGGAGATTATTTCTGAAATTCAGAAGTTAAAAAACAAACATTCTAAAGGATTTGATGGAGTAGATAATATCATTGTTAAAAATTGTGCCTGGTATTTGGTTGATGTATAAAAATTTTTATTTAATTTAAGTCTAAAGAGCGGAATTTTTCCAGACGCCTTAAAAATAGCTGTTGTTATTCCAGTTTTTAAAAAGGGTGATGCTCTGCAATTAAACAATTACCGACCGATCTCACTATTGAGTACTTTTTCCAAATTATTTGAGAAATTAATTAAACGACGATTAGTCTCTTACCTTGGTAAAATAAAATTTTTTAGTGATCACCAATTTGGATTCATAGAAGGAAAATCTACGGAAGAAGCTCTTTTAAATTTTCTGAGCAATATTTATTTAGCAATTAACAACTCTCAGAAATGCTCAGCAGTATTTTTGGACATTTCAAAAGCATTTGATACTGTTAACCATGACATACTCATAATGAAATTGTCAAGTATTGGTGTTAGAGGCAAAATATTAGATTGGTTTATAAGTTACCTTCGTAAGCGTAGTCAAATTGTAAAAATTAATAATGTGAATAGTCCTCCAGGTCTTCTAAAATGTGGTGTTCCTCAGGGCTCAGTTTTGGGGCCCTTATTGTTTTTAATTTATTTCAATTCTATCTTTGAAATTAATCTTAGAGGGTGTGCTACAGCGTTTGCAGATGATTTGGCTTTGACATATGCGTCTAATGATTACGTTGATATTCAACGGTTTATCTATATTGATTTATGCACTCTAAGTAAATGGTTTTTTTATCATCGGCTTGTTGCTAGTGAAAAATCTAGAATTATGCATTTTAGACGGCCCGACATAACAGTTGATCAAAACTTTTTCAAGTATCACGTATACCCGTGTGATAAGAATCCATGTTTTGGGCAATGTTTTGATTTGCCCTGCATAAATGAGTTTAAATACTTAGGTGTAACAATTGACTCACAGCTAAATTGGACCTCCCACCTAACTAATATCAGGAAAATTGTTATTACTGCAGTGCATAAATTTTATAATCTTCGACCTTTGTGCCCTTCTTTTATTTTAAGAAGGTTATATCATGCTCTTGTTGAATCTATCTTAATGTATGGTATAACTAGTTGGGGTGGAATTTACTTTGCTAATATTGCAGATCTTTTTGTAGCGCAAAAAAGAATTATCAAATTAATTTATGCTTGTCCAAGGAATACACCCACTATTCCGCTTTTTCGCGAGTTAAACTTGTTGCCTCTAAGGTATTTGTATGTTTTTAAAGTATTGAAAATGTTTTTTGTTCGTAGCAATAGTTATCATAGTCGAATATACCACGTGTATAATATGAGAAATCCAAACAATTTTGTCGGTCTTCGTTGTAATAGTGAAAGGTTTAGAAGATTTTATTTATATATGGCACCTTATTGGTTCCATCTTTTACCTAAAAATGTCAAAATGCTTCCATCTGCGCAGAAACATAAATTTAACAGGGAAATTCGGACTTGGTTACTTGACATCGATGATATCGAGCAATATTTTTAGTATAAATGTTAATTTATCATACATTATGTTCTAATGTGCCGTCGTGTAGTTAAATATATCTATTTTAATAACTGAGCTTGTATTTTGTTGAAGATTATTGTTAATTATGTAAACAAAGAATATTATATAAATTTTAATTAAAATTTGTTTTAAATTGCTCCACTACAGACATAATGTCTATAGGAGCTGTACTTTATTTCATATTTTATAATGTTGTTTCAACTAGATTTTAATTTTGTATTTATTTTATTGAAATAAAGATAGTAATAATAATAATAATAGCTGATTATTATTGGTGATTTGTCTGAAAACAGACGGGATGCAGTTAGCCCTGTTGACAAAATACGAATTTTTCTTCATTACGTGTCTGATCCTGGCTTTCAAAATGGTGTTGGTGAAGAACTGAAGACGTAGATGTGCATCAAAGTCGAACGAATGGATAAAGTTTCCTAAAACGGTAAGGGAAATCAATGTGGCAAAAGAGTTGTGGTTAACCAAATTTAAATTTCCATTCGCACTCGATATTATTGATTGTACACACGTTAAAATTAATAAACCCGGCCAATTCGGCGATGAATATATTATTAGAAAAGGCAACGCCACTTTAAATATTCAAGCAACATGTGATGCCACTGAAAAATTTACCAGCGTGGATGTTCAATGGCCAGGTTCCGTTCACGACAGTAGAATTTTATGAAATTCGTCATTATTTGTTTTTATGAATAGCATTACCACTAATGCTGTTTTACTTGGCGATGAGGGATACGGTATTAGTAAATGGTTAATGGTTCCATTTAAAAATTCAAGCGATGCCGGTGAAATAGGATTCAATCGATTATTTACAAAAGAAAGAGTAATAATTGAGCATGGTTTTGGGCAGTTTAAAAAACGATTTCCGATCTTGCACTATAAAGTTCGAGTTGCACTTCATAATGCACCAAGAATAATTTTATGTTGCTTCATTTTGCATAACATTGCAAAATATTTGAATGACGAAGAAATTACATATACCGATGAAGCTAATGCAAACAACCCGACATCAACAAGAACTAAAGGACAAGAACGCAGAAATCAAATAAAGGAGCTCATAATTAATAATTAATATTTAAAAAAATATTAATTATATTATTAATAAAAATCTTTGTTTTATAATTCATTCATTTTTGTGTTATAATAAAAAAATATATGTAACTAAAACAGTTAATAATCATGAATTTTAGAACGGATTCCGTTGAAGTTGTTTCATTATTATTAATTGAATTTTGTTGTCTAATCTGCTTCAATTGCATTCTTATAAGAGAAAGCTGTTTCAACAACACTAATCTTTGGACTTGGCTTGTTGACAGTTTCTTCTTCTTGTTTCTTCAGTTTCTGGAAGCTTAATTTTTGATGGCAATTGATTTTTATTGCACAGAACTGATGCTGTTTCTGGTACAGAAATATGTTGAGCAGAACTATTTTCTTCTGCATTCACATTGTATGTCATCGTCATTTGAAAATTCTGCTGAAATCTCTCCCAATATTTTTGTAAATGTTGGGTTATCATTAGCCTGTAAAATATCAAGAAATTCCTGCTCCCATGATTCTAAAATAATTTTTTTGTTACCCGTTTTATTTATTTCGGAATTATTTTTTACATCTGTTTTCATATTGTTAATTTTTTTCATTAGTTGTGTCTCGTTAATTGTCCCGAATGCTTCATCATATTTTCTTTTTACCTTTTTCAGCTCAACACTCTTTTTTATCTTTACTTCGGGCACCGAGATATATACATGGAGACCACAGTACACATATATAAGGTAATATATTGCGCAGGATGTCAAAAAATTTTAACAACAACAATGGCGGAGGTTGTGACTGAAATGTTTATGAACTATTTAAACAATAATACATTGTTAATCATTTTGAATTAAAGTCAGTATAATTTTTCACACAATTTTAATTATATTGACTCAACACTCAAAATTATTACGCAAAACTAACAAACACGATTTGTTTGGTCACAATGTCCGCCATATTAAATTTTTTTTTCATATGGATGCGCAAGAAAGAACGAAAATGAAACATCGGAGTATATTACCTTTATTATGTGTACTGTGCATGGAGACGACATGCAAAATGTTTATCATAGTAAACAGCAAAAACGAATGGTATAAGTTTTTTTCTAGGTGTACCGCTCATTTTATATACGCCTCACACTCTAAAAAGCTAATTCCGAAAAAGGGCCGTACTGGATTCGAAAATAATTTTGTTAATATTAAACTTGCGCTTGACTCATTAAACATACACAGATTTTGAGACTGATTAACTAATTGAAGCATTATTTGAACTATTCACACATTGCACTACTTATCTTCGGAAAATATTTAAATTATTTCTCACTATTTTTCCTTGAAATTTTCAATACACACCTGGAAAATAAATAGAAACAAGAAAAAAATTTGTGAAACGTCAAACTTTCGAACATAAACAAACTTGTTTACTAATCATTTGTAAAAACAAAAAAGTTAACGAACAATTTAGTGTACATATTTAAAAAGAAACAACGCATTTATTGACTCGAAGGTCATAGCCTACTATGTAATTATAACGGTACGAAGGTTAGGTTAATATGATTTCATTTCTGAAAATTCGAAACCAATTCAAGACAAGGAAAATAAATACGTTCTCTGTCACACAGACGCAAGCTTTTTTTCTTCTTCTTCGTTTTTTTTTTCTTGTACCATGAATTTTTGCCTATGCCGTATCCATGTATATCTCAGTGACTTCGGGTAATATCACTAATCATTTTAATAAACACCATTTTATTGCACTCTTTCTCACTCGTTATTAAATTTTTTTTATTTATTTGGTAAACAAAATTCCACAAATAACGCTAAATAAATTTAGTGGTTTTGACAAGACGTACGAGTCCTGATTTTGATGTATTCACAAGATTCAGTTGTTTTAATAGACTACTACGTTTATTTGCAGTTCATTTATTTTACTTTGATGTTAACCCGTTTGTTTAACATTTCTGGAGTGGGATTTTGTACAAAAGGCGAGAAGCGAGTTTCTGTCTCTTTTACTTACACTGAATATGAACACTATTTCGCTTAGTAGAAATATATTTTATTCATGCGATCTCACCTAGCTAGAATAAAATGATACTCTGTTTCAACTTTCATTCGTCTGTGTCTCTTACCAACGAAGGTACATGGTCGAAGCGGAGAAACAGAGATAGCTCTTATATGTAATATGATTGACGGAGATCGCAATATAAAAAGCGACATCGACCGAATGAAATGGAGTTAAAACTTATTCTTTTAAAAAAAGACATAAACTCGCTTCTCGCCTTTTGTGCAAAATCCCACTTGAATTTTAATATTGTGGTAATAAAACAAAAAATTCGGCATATGCTAGAAGCAGCATCTTCTTTTATGAAGCAAATGCTTGACTCCCTCGAGGTAAATGCTAAACAATTTTCAGTAAACTATATCGTAGCAAAATCTACTTTTATGCATTTACTTTTGTCCTTTTACTTTTAGCAAATTCATTTACTTGAAGCAAGTGGTTGGAGCAAAAGCAATTACTAATTATTAATATTTTTTTTTTTTTTTTAAACCTTTTGTAATTTTGCGAAATATTTAACAAGTGTTTTTAAAAAAATTTTAAAAATGTGTGTATTAAGTGTGTTTCGCCAAGTGCCTACGGCAGAAAGTATAAGAAGTAAAAAGCAATTACATTTAGCAATTATTATTTTTTATGCATTCGGCCCATTGCTGCATTTTCTTTATCTTACCGAGAGGTTGGATTGGGAATTGAATTTTAATTGAATTTGTTCACCTACAGATTGTTTCAGATTTTTAAATATTTAAATTTGAATCTGAAGATAATAGTAGTTGAGTTAGGTTTTGGGTGAGGGAGAGTGCGGTACTTTTGGTGGTAGTCGTTTTTGATAGGTAGACTCTGGTTTGGTATTACTAAATTTTTTTAATCTTTTTATTAATTTATAATGTGTTTCTTAAATTTTGAATTGAACATTTTTAAAATTTTAATTTTTATTCCAAGTTTGAATTTAATTAATTTCGATTCTGTTTATAAGTAAAGTTTAGAAATAACTAACTATTTTAGATTTTCAGGAAGTTCCTTGGAAACATTTTTAGAAATTGAATTGCCTTGTGCTAACCTTTAATTTTATCTTATGTAACACTAATAATGCAATACTAACTATTGACTACTTATGTGTCCGTAACCGGGTCAAGTCTATAATTCTAATGTACTTTAACTTTCCTTCCGCTGTTATATGTAAAAACGGTACAAGACCGCGCCGTAGACCCACCGATCCCCGGGAGACTTGCTAAAGGCTTTGTCATGTATTGCAATCAATTTCAGTTCAGATTTCATGCTATAGGAATTAATCATCATGTTAACATTTTAATATTGTGCAACATTTTGTTATTGGTAACACTAATTATAATCCATTACAGCATCCATCATAGATCAAATGTAAATGTATACAATCTATAGTGGCAGGTTTGCAGAAATTCTACATTTATTATAAAAATTTCAGTTGCAGGTTGAGGTTTGTGACAGATATCAGTAAAGTAAATCATTTCAATAAGCAGTTCATGGTAATGATATTTATTAATTTAGGTCACCTCTAACTTATTATTTTATAAGCTGAAAGTAAGACACACATTTTTAAAATTTTTTAAAAACACTTGTTAAATATTTCGCAAAATTACAAAAGGTTTAAAAAATCACTCGATCGATTTCGGCTTATTAGGCCATCATCAGGAGTATCTACTAAACTGTAAAAATAAAAATGTAGTTAGATATATATATATAGTTGGAAAAAGCAAAAAGTGAAACCAAAATATACAAATAAAAAAATGTGGAAGTGGTAAACAATAAAATTGGTGACAGCAATAAACATTAAAAATTAAAAATTAAAAAAGGGGGTGAGTTAAACACAGGTAAAATTGGTGAGAGCAATAAACATTAAAAATTAAAAGGGGGTGAGTTAAACACAGGTATATGATTATTGATTAGTCAACGGTCGAATAACAAAATTCCAGATGTTGATTTTTTTTTTTTTTTTTTTTTTTTTTTTTCTACCCCTTCTTTATTTTATTATAACCCGACGTAATAGTAATTTTATGGTATGGAATGGGTATGTGAATAAAACAATGCGGGGTCAGTAATTGGTGAGTAACGGATTTCTCTCTGTTCGTTGAGGATATTTTGGTTAAGAAATATAGCTTTTCGGATTTCGTAAGATTCTAAGTTATCTAAACGTCTGCTTTTTGGTTGTACATGTAATATTTCTAAATTGTTTAAACTGGATGTGTGATTTTCTAACGTTAAATGATTATAAAGGGATGATTCATGGCTACCAGATAAATGTTCTTTAACTCTAACTTCAAAATTGCGCCCAGTCTGTCCGATATAAGAGGAACTACAATCATTGCAATTGATCTTATAAACGCCAGACTTGGAAAGGCGATCAATTCTTGGTTTGTTGTTAAAAATCATTTTCTTAATTGTATTATTGTTATAAAAAGCAAAGCTAATATCTGTATATTGTGTCACGATGTTACTAATCCGTTGACTAGTTTTTCCTATATACTCTAAGCGGCGCCAATTTTTCGGCATTGGGCTATCAGGTGGATAAATGTTAGCTAAAGCTTTATGTTTCAGTTTTCTGTTTAATAGCTTTAATATAGTCTTAGCTGCATAACCGTTATTCGCTGCTATTTCTAAAATTATATTAAGCTCTTTGTTATAATTGGATATGGTCAAAGGAATGTTTATTAATCTATCTAAGAATGAGTGGAAAGCTGACATTTTAATATTATGGGGATGGTTTGACGAGTTAGGTATAATGGCGTCTGTATACGTGGGTTTTCTATAAATTTTGAACTCTAATGAAGAATTAATTCTGGTTATTGTTATATCTAGAAAGTTAATAGATTTGTTTTCTTCTTTTTCTACCGTAAAATTAATGGTGGGATATTGAGAATTTAACCAAGTGAGAAAAGAGGTTAATAGCCTATCAGTTCCATTCCATAGACATAGTATGTCATCAACATATCTGTACCAAAAGATCATATGACGGAAATAAGGATTATTGCTTGATACAATCGTTTGTTCGAAGAAATTCATGAAAATTTCTGCTAACAAAGGTGACAGAGGGGAGCCCATCGGTAGACCATCAGTGAATCTGAAATACTTATTATCAAAGCAAAAATAATTTTGTTTAATACAAGTTTCAAATATCAGCTTCAGTTCATTTCGAAGGCTTCCATCTGCAACATCCCTATCTAAGTAAGTATAAACTATTTGAGACAAAATGTTAATTGGAATAGAAGTGAAAAGACTAGCAACGTCAAACGAAACTAATTTTGAGTGTAGTGGAATATCAACATCTTGAATTTTGCTAATCAATTCTACCGAGTTCTTAACCAAGAAAGCCGAAACGAAATTGGTATGACTGTTGAAAAAGTTTATGAAACCCTTACATAGCTTGTAGGCAGGTGCATTGCAATACGCTACTATTGGTCTAATTGGAATGCCTTCTTTATGGATTTTAGGTAAAACATAAAGAATTGGGGCAGATGGATTCATAACCGTGTACCTCCAACCAGTGCCATCAAAGACCTTTGGGCATTGGTTGATACACTTACTGACCAAAGTCTTAAATGACCTAGTAGGATCTCTATTGAGCTCTAATGCGTTGCTTTCTGTAATGAAATCAGAAATTTTATTGTAATAATCGATTCTTGTGAGAACAGTGATCGTATTGCCTTTATCCGCTTTACAGGCTATCAGGTCATGATCACGTAATTTTTTCTTAATCGTACCAATCACTTTAAGGTTATTATTAGAAGAAGAAACAGAAGAATGAGAGGAGATAGAGGAGGAAGCGTTACTCAAGCCTTTCTTAATTTGTAACGCACATATTGCTTTCAGTTGGGTTGACTGGCCGGATAAGGCAGTTTCGGCATCTATAGCGAGACTCTCAAATGACTAAACGCCGTTTGTATTTGGCACAGGAGCAAAATTTACTCCATTGCTCAGCATTTGAACCTCTACGCCACTGAAGCCAACGGAAGACAAGTTCTTAAAACGTGAATGGAATTGGAAACCAGACATACCACTATTACCTCTATGGTTGAATATGAGAAATTTCGGCTACCTCGGCACGAAACTTATTATCCAACCAGTCAAACTCAACAGAATGCAAGCGAGCCGCTAACTCAGTATGAACAACTTTAAAATGGAGACATAAGTTGTTCCTGGTAGCATACCCTTTACGTAGCTCACTATTCCTCCAACTACTACGACTATGATTTTTTAAACCTTTTGTAATTTTGCGAAATATTTAACAAGTGTTTTTAAAAAATTTTAAAAATGTGTGTATTAAGTGTGTTTCGCCAAGTGCCTACGGCAGAAAGTGTAAGAAGTACTGAAAGTAAGATTTAATTAATTATCATTGCGATTTTCAGAAGTACTCCAGAAATCTGATTCAGCAAACTAATAAATGTTTTATTCAGAATGCAGTTTTCATTTACATTAAGTCATAAAAGTAAATTAAAAATGTATTGTCATTGTGTTAGTAACTATTGGCTGTACTTAGGTGTCTGTAACCGGTTAAAATTCTGTCTTTACTAACTGAACCTAACCAAATCCTCTTTATGTTGTGTGCAACAGGGTGTTCCATAAGGCTCGACCATCTCCGGGAGATCTTGCTTATAGTGTGGTCGAACACTCCAATCAAACAATTTTTAAATTGCCTTATGGTTTGATCAGATTCTTCGAATACTTTATAGGTTTTGAAAGGTTTCGCCAATTTTACAATATTCTCTAAAGCTGATGAAAATTCGTAATATTTTACACCTGTTATACTCGTGTTACTCATTATACATAAAGAGAACATTTAAAACTATTTCTGTCGATATTTTATTAATTTCGATCCCTAAAAACATAAACGAAAAATTTATTTCAGAAACAATTGAACATTCGAACATTTTAGGTTTTAGTACTTTAGAATCATTTCTAAGTATAAAATATGCCTATGAGGGCTAGAAAAATTAAACTACATAAATTCAATTCAATAACATTTTTATGCGCTTGAAGTTATAAATATACAATAAATAAATACTTTGTGTTTAAAACTGAATTAAAATTCACAGCAGCTGGACAAAATGTATTCTGTAGATAGTAAAAATAAAATTATACGATAATCAAATGAACAAAATTCAATTTGCACCTTGGTTATATTATGCAACAAACTATGTACGAGTAAGTATCATGTGTGTACAAAGTAACACGATCTGCTCTTCATGTGCTTGAAAAGTATAAAGTTGCAGTATACAATTTTAGGTCATTGATTATTTTAAATGGTAATACAATTTTAATGTTATTTTATTGAAATTTAGGATACTTCAAAAACTGTTTTGATAGTCGGTTCATGATGCTATGCCATTACTATACCTATACATAAATTGTTTTCTGCAACCTGAATGCAGGTTCTAAATATTGTATTTAGACTATATAGATTCAATTGCTGTAAAACATAAATCAATAGTGTTCTGTTGTACCGGAAAATTTATTTATGTATGTACATAGATGGAGGATTTAACTTATTTTCTAGAAAATTGATAATTCTAAAACGAAAATCAAACAAAAACATCTGAAACTGCTAAACAAATACACAAAAAGGATTTATCTGCACGAGAGAACAGTTCAGCAAAATGTAGACTTTACACGTAAGACCAAATAAAAATACCATCAAATGTATAATCAAATCAAATTGAAATACGATTTTGTGTACGATTGTACGAGTAAGCATGCAAAATGAAAATTTAATAAAAGACATTCAAATAAATCTACTATTTCAAAGTAACATCATCGTTTTGTACATCATGTGTACAAATAAAATCAACAAAATTCTTAAATATTTTCTTCGTATCCATTTGATCTCATCACATTTAAAGTACATAGTTTCATTCCTTTTGTATTTGCGTACAGTTTGATAAACTTTTGCCATATACATAAATAAAAATATTTGTGTATATGAAAATAATATTTACAACATATGTATGTAATGTGGACATATGTATATGTATAAATGAAAAGAAATAACACAAGCTGGGATCAACTAAATTCAAAATGTTTGTAATGAATTCAATTGCAAAGTGGTGAATAGATTTTTCATCATCTTTACATTAATTTACTTTTGGATAACGGATTTTATAGTTATAAAGGTTAGATCTTATAAGTCGTAAAGATTTGTGCAAGCTGTTGTTGGAATGTCATAAAGCAACATAATGAAAAAATATAAAGGGCTGAAACCTCACGAGGGGATCAGAACTTCGGTCTTTGGCATCTTCAATAATGTCATAAAGTTGGTATACAACAACAGCCAAACAGGTCAAAAGCGTCAGTGGGTACAGGCATCCAATTTAAAACGAAAAATCGTATTCTAGAACTTTATACCGAAAGTAGTATAACAAATTATACTGATACTTCTAACCGTTTAACTGACCATATTCTAGAAATTTATTCAAAAACACATTTTAGAATCTTCCAACACACATATCCAATTTCATTATAATCGGTTAAGACATAGCCAAGTTCCATCATAATTGGCCATATTCCTGAACTTCGTCCAAAAATCATTTTAGAATCCCATTTCCAATACACATATCAAATTTCATAATAATCGGTTGAGAAATGAGCAAGTTCCATCATACTTGGCCATATTCCAGAACTTCATCCAAAACTCATTTTAGAATCGTCATTTCTAGCACACATGTCAAATTTCATAATAATCCTTTGAGAAATAGGCGAATTCTATCATACTTGGCCATATTCCAGAACTTCATCCAAAACTCATTTTAGATTCCCATTTCCAATACACATGTCGAATTTCATCATAGTTGGTTGAGAAATGGGCAAGTTCCATCATACTTGGCCATATTCTAGAACCTCATCCAAAACTCATTTTAGAATCCCATTTCTAAAACACAAATCAAAGTTCGTAATAATCGGTTGAGAAATAGACAAGTTCCATCATACTTGGCCATATTTCAGAACTTCAACCAGAAATCGTTTTAAAATCCCAGAACTTCATCCAAGAAACATTTTAGAATCCCATTTCCAATACCAATGTCGAATTTCAACGTAATCGGTTGAGAAATGGGCAAGTTCCATCCTACTTGACCATATTCCAGAACTTCATCCAAAACTCATTTTAGAATCCCATTTCTAACACACATACTAAATTTCATAATAATCGGTTGAGAAATAGACAAGTTCCATCATACTTGGCCATATTCCAGAACTTCATCCAGAGATCATTTTAAAATCCCAGAACTTCATCCAAAAAACATTTTAGAATCCCATTTCCAATACAAATGTCGAATTTCATCGTAATCGGTTGAGAAATGGGAAAGTTCCATCCTGCTTGGCCATATTCCAGAACTTCATCCAAAACTCATTTTAGAATCCGATTTCTAACACACATATCAAATTTCATAATAATCGGTTGAGAAATAGACAAGTTCCATCATACTTGGCCATATTCCAGAACTTCATCCAGAAATCGTTTAAAAATCGCAGAACTTCATCCAAAAAACATTTTAGAATTCCATTTCGAATACACATATCGAATTTCATCGTAATCGGTTGAGAAACGGGCAAATTTTATCATACTTGGCCATATTCCAGAACCTCATCCAAAACTCATTTTTGATTCCCATTTCTAACACACAAATCAAATTTCATAATAATCGCGTGAGAAATAGACAAGTTCCATCATGCCAGGCCATATTCCAGAACTTCATCCAGAAATCGTTTCAAAATCCCAGAACTTCATCCAAAAAACATTTTAGAATCCCATTTCCAATACCAATGTCGAATTTCAACGTA
The DNA here is from genome assembly GCA_963556165.1 of Tipula helvola. NCBI lineage: Eukaryota > Metazoa > Arthropoda > Insecta > Diptera > Tipulidae > Tipula > Tipula helvola. The sequence continues at coordinate 186,777,929 of OY744481.1, read as the reverse complement.
ATCGGTTGAGAAATGGGCAAGTTCCATCCTACTTGGCCATATTCCAGAACTTCATCCAAAACTCATTTTAGAATCCCATTTCTAACACACATACTAAATTTCATAATAATCGGTTGAGAAATACACAAGTTCCATCATACTTGGCCATATTCCAGAACTTCATCCAGAGATCATTTTAAAATCCCAGAACTTCATCCAAAAAAACTTTTTAGAATCCCATTTCCAATACAAATGTCGAATTTCATCGTAATCGGTTGAGAAATGGGAAAGTTCCATCCTGCTTGGCCATATTCCAGAACTTCATCCAAAACTCATTTTAGAATCCGATTTCTAACACACATATCAAATTTCATAATAATCGGTTGAGAAATAGACAAGTTCCATCATACTTGGCCATATTCCAGAACTTCATCCAGAAATCGTTTAAAAATCGCAGAACTTCATCCAAAAAACATTTTAGAATTCCATTTCGAATACACATATCGAATTTCATCGTAATCGGTTGAGAAACGGGCAAATTTTATCATACTTGGCCATATTCCAGAACCTCATCCAAAACTCATTTTTGATTCCCATTTCTAACACACAAATCAAATTTCATAATAATCGCGTGAGAAATAGACAAGTTCCATCATGCCAGGCCATATTCCAGAACTTCATCCAGAAATCGTTTCAAAATCCCAGAACTTCATCCAAAAAACATTTTAGAATCCCATTTCCAATACCAATGTCGAATTTCAACGTAATCGGTTGAGAAATGGGCAAGTTCCATCCTACTTGGTCATATTCCAGAACTTCATCCAAAACTCATTTTAGAATCCCATTTCTAACACACATACTAAATTTCATAATAATCGGTTGAGAAATAGACAAGTTCCATCATACTTGGCCATATTCCAGAACTTCATCCAGAGATCATTTTAAAATCCCAGAACTTCATCCAAAAAAACTTTTTAGAATCCCATTTCCAATACAAATGTCGAATTTCATCGTAATCGGTTGAGAAATGGGAAAGTTCCATCCTGCTTGGCCATATTCCAGAACTTCATCCAAAACTCATTTTAGAATCCGATTTCTAATACACATATCAAATTTCATAATAATCGGTTGAGAAATAGACAAGTTCCATCATACTTGGCCATATTGCAGAACTTCATCCAAAACAGTTTTAGAATCCCATTTTCAACGCACATGTGATGAGAAATAGTCAAGTTCCATCATTCTTGGCCATATTCTAGAACTTCATCCAAGACTCATTTTAGAATCCCATTTTCAACAAACATGTCGAATTTCATAATAATCGGTTGATAAATACGGAAATTCCATCATATAAAAAATGTGACAACTATTCACTACACCCAAATCCAACCCCAACTCAACTTCAACTCAACTTCAACTCAACGCACAAATTGACCCCTAATTTAACCTTCAAATCAATTCCCAATTCAATGCCCAATCCAATAATCAAATAAGCATATATAAAAAATCGTAAATAAAAGGATGTATTTTGGGTCAATTCGTATGGCAGGTACCCCACCCCCTTGACGTACAGTCTCCAAAAGCTTTTCAAATCTCCGCCTTGACCATAGAAACAGATTGCCGAAAAAAAAATCCAAATCGGACTAGCCGTTCTCGAGATACCATGGGTCCAGACATCCAGACATCCAGACAGACGGACGGACATTTTTTTTTTTTTTGCATTTTCAGACTCATGGACTTTCAAAACGTCGAGAAAAGTGGTTTTAGACCAACCAAATTTTTCGTCATTTTTGACAGGATTTCAATACTTTGGTCTTTTTAGACCGAAGTAATAAAGTTTTGTAAGGAGTACCACTACTTCAACTTTAGAAAGCAATTTTACTCAATAATTCTACCAAAAAACAGATGTAAAAATGTTGACACCACGAAATACAAACGTTCAGGAAACGCAAAAGTCGAGGCAAACACAACTTGAGAAACCGCATCTCAAGAAGAATCCAATAAGCCTAAGGCCAATGCTATATGCCAACGACAGAAACACTTCGAAAGATTTCAGAAACGTGTTAAATTATGTTGAATGCCAAACAAATGTATAATGTTAAATTAATTCAGGAGGTAGCCGATGTTACCGATAAACAAAATTTTTATTTCGTTTCTTCAGGGCACATTTTTGGACAATTAGAGATAGAGAGTATAAGAAAATTGTTCCCGAATAACAAATAAGATCGAAAGCAATAAACGATTGAATTAGAGTTTCTCAAAACGGGATCCCGTTTTTGTCTCAAACATTCACCAGGAAATCCAGGGATTTTCCGGTTTTAACTTTTCTTTTATACAATGTGTTTCGTGGCCAATTGACCGGCCGAAAAATTCGGTATATTTTTGTAAAATTAACGCAAAAAATTCTTAAAGTGGGGGTCTAACTGTAAAACTTTGCAAGTTATTACGTTTTCGATTTTTTCAGTAATATTGGTGACCCCTTTTCATGAGCTCGATTTTAATTCTGTTCGCAGTTTTGAAAGCTTATGAGTCACTTTATTGGTTAATTTACACACTTAGCCAGGTTTTTCTAAAGGATGTAACAAAATATGGGAAAATAACATTTTTTTATTTTATTTATTATTATTAATCTACAGCATAATATATACAAATTCACAAAACATTGTTACTACCTAACTCTTAAAAGTACCGCGCAAAATCACCTAAAGAAAGTAAGGAAATTAAATAAAAGTTACTTGATGTTTAAATTAAAGTTAAACAGTTACAATTTTTGTTACAAATTATTAAAATTTTTTTATTAAGTGACATGTTCGAAATGCCCTCCACCCTCTTGTAAACAAACAAAGGCTCTCGTGATCACATTTGTTGTTGTCCGACGCAACTGTCCAGGGTTGCCTCTTATTTCTGCTGCAGCAGCGAAAATTCTTGCTGTCAATTGCTAGTGCGGGTTTCAATAGACACGGCGTACACTTTTTGTTTCATAAATCCCCAGAAATAAAAATCTAGGGCGAAAGATCAGTGGACCTTGGCGGCCAGGGTACAGGACCTCCTCTACCGATAAACCGTGGGTAATTTTCATTCAAATAATCACGTATTAACCTAGTGTAAACTAACCAATAATGTGACTCATAAGCGTTCAAAAACCGCGAACAGAATTAAAATCGAGCCGATAACTTGGTAGATATGATGAAAAATGTGAAAAACGGTCACCAATATAACTCAAAAAATTGAAAACGTAATAGCATGCAAATTTTTACAGTTAGACCCCCACTTTAAAGGATTTTTTGCGATAATTTTACAAAAATATTCCGAATTTTCCGGCCAGTCACTTGCTGACGAAACACATTGTATACTCGTTTAACTATGTATATAATGACATATGAATAACACATTACAGTAAAACCTCGGTTTAATCTCTGATTTACGATTTTCCGTTAGATCCGAATGTAGTATAAATATCCACACGTTTATCCATTAATAGTATTTTCAAGTCAAATTCAGGCCGATTAGGAATGAACTTGGTTATTTATTAACCGAATATAATAAAATTCACGAAGCATGATGGAAGTGGCATTCTAAATTGTGTATTAGATGAAGTTCTGGAATATGGCCAGTTAGAAAGGACTTGGTCATTTCTTAACCGGTTATGATGATATGTAGAAAATGATTTTTACATGAAGATCTGGAATAAATCCAATTAGGAAGGTACTTGGTTGTTTCTTTACAGATTTCAAGTCGCATTTATCGAATTTCATTAGTATCGGTTTATAAATAACCGAGTTTCTACATTATTGGCCAGTATTAAATTAGTAGCTGCGGGGGTTGCTCGGGGATCAATACTTGGCCTGCACCTCGCTACCACGATATTCCGAGGCCCGACAACAAGGGAACAAAATTTCAAATATACGTCGACGATACGGCTATATTCACATCCTCGACCAGCGCTCGCAAGTCGAGCGAAAGGATCGCCAAATACCTTGAAGAGTACTCGGAATATGCGAGGAAGTGGAAGATCTAAATCAATTCAGGTAAAACTGAAATCATCCACTTCCATCACAATAAAAACTCCAAAACGTCCAAAGCCAATCCCCTTTCATTTGAGGGTAACGTCCTCGAATACAAACCTCAAGTAAAATATCTGGGAGTCATTCTTGATAGGTAGCTATCACCGCTGCCTCAATTGAAACACATAAAGAAAAAAGCGTTTACTGCCCGCCATATGCTCTATCGATTCCTCAACCGAAATAGTGACCTCTCTCCTCACAACAAGTTGAGACTCTATAAAGCCTACATCAGACCTATCCTTACCTACGCCATCCCTGCTTGGATGGGAGACTTGTTCAACACCCATTGGAAAAGTCTCTCCTCAATTCGTGAGTAGGACAAAATACTCTGAGGTAGAATTCCTCTGTAAAATCCTCCATTCTTGGGACAAAAAAAAAAAAAATCAGGTAAAAATAAAAATCTTTTTTATTTTTACCTGATTCAAAAACACGAAAAAATAGCATGTCCGACACGTAAGAAAAGTGGTTTTCTATGCTCGTAAAATTATTAATCCACTCGCTCGTGAATTAAACAATTACACTCGCTGGAAAACTATCAGTTTTCTTTACTTGTAGAACAATCTATAATTTTTGCATTCAAAAAATAAAACTGGTTAACTAGGTACATAAATGAAAAGATTTTTTTTCAGGTTTTTTTCATAGAACGAGAATTGACTCCCTGCATTGCTTTAGAATAACACATGAAGTAAAGTTAGCCGCAACGAATTGTTGGCAATGAGAAATCAGATTAGAGTTACACCACATACCATCTCAAAAAGATTGGTCCAACAGTGTAAGGCACATGCATATTTTGCTGTGAGAAGCACCCAAGGGAATTTATTATCCAAAACTATACATGCCGGTATAATTCAACTAAATAAAAATGATGCTGTTGTTATCACAATGCCACTAAAATAGTCAACTAGCTGAATGTTACTCAGGGTTTTTTTAGATCAAATCCCGTTATGCGCTATGGCGATTATAGTCTCAGTGACCATCGATACATATTGATTAAATATCAATTACCAAAAAAGACAGTTTGTTTAATCCGAACCAGAAGAACTATTGACTATGATAAGGTACTGCACGCCTCTTACCACCTCCTGATTTCATTTCATTACATAAACATATTGTTACCTCAACAGGAGAGAATACAATAACTTCTACTACCAATATTAAAATATTACTCTATAAAAAGCCATGGTTCAATGTTCAACTTTGAAAACAAGCCAACCTTCGTGACAAATATTATAAGTTGCATAAGGCGACATAGCAGGGAGTTCAAACTATTAATTAAAAATGCCAAAAAATCTTATTTTGCTAGCAAACAAATGTAGAACTTATTTAAATCAAATCTTGACCAATAATTTAAAAATTGACCATATCGTGACAGTAGACCATTATCTCATTGCAAATGAGTTTAATAAGTTCTTTGTTACTGTCGGAACATTAATCTAAACTTCATCATCTTCAGTATACCAGGATATTGCACCACGTTATGGGCTACATGAATTAAAAAAGGCGATTTTTCTGAATTTAAATAAGTGATGTTAAGGGGGGAACCTCCTCCAGATATTAATTTTTTTGCATTATTTTTTTTTGCTTTAAAAATTCGTTTAGCATCTGAAGAATATTCAAGCACAACAGAAAGTCCTAAAGGTCCCTGGGAAGTTACCGAAGTGATGCGAAGTAATGCGTTCTCTTCAAGAACGAAAACTTTAATCGAGTTTTTCTTGAAACGTGTTTTTTTGCGCGCCGTGGAATGTAACTCAACTTGAAATTTTGTACACATATTCTTTAGCTTATCGGCCTTTGCACAAACCTAAAATTTCATATAAATTGTTTAAACAAATATTGGTTTTAACGAATTGTTTATAAAGAAACACGTGTTTTTTTTTCTTTTTGTCCTCTAATTTTTAATTTTATTTTTTTTTTGCAACTTTTAAGTTCATGCAAAGCGGAATGAATTATTTTAATAAAAAAAATTTGTTTCGTTGATTTTAGTTAATTACAAGGATCTGGGCGTTCCACGGCGCATACTCTAGTAGCCAAGTTCGAGCACCTCTAGCGCCGCCATTTTGTTTTTTTTCCCTCATAAAAAAATTTGTTTGTATTCATTTGAACGTCAATATTATTATGCAATTTGTTTCATTGCAATAAATGCTCTCAATTTTTTGTAAAAAATTATGGAAAAACCAGTTGTCTGGAGGAGGTTCCCCCCTTAATTCATTTTAAAAATAAATTAAAATCTATACTAAAAATGAAATAAAATAAGTTTCTCAAAATGAATTAAAAGGTATTTTTTATTTCACTTTTATAATGTTTTAATATGTGCTCATAAAATGAAATAATATAAACCTTTTTTAATTCATTTTGGAAATGAATTAAGATGTAAATTATAAAATGAAACAAAAGGTGAAAATGTACTAATATCTATTCGATAATATTATGTTATTATGTATGTATTAGCAAATACCATATAATTATAGCGTGATTTTTTCGGGTAAAACGACTAAAGGAGTTGAATATGGTTTATTCTCTGATGATAATAAAAAGAAAGAAAATGGGAATAACAGTAATATAATATGTATACTAATATTATAAAGAGGTAATGTTTGTATGTTTAGATGTATGAGGTAATCTCCGAAACTACTCATCCGATTACAAAAATTCTTTCACCAATATTTAGAGTGGACCTTCAGGGTGGACATAGGCTATATATTATTCTGTTAAAATAGAAGGGCTTTTCGTAGAGACCAATTATGTATAATAATTATACGGATAAGTAGTAAGGAAATTATTATTTTCAATTTATTTAGAAGGCTTTGATCGAAATATTTATTTTTACTTTTGAATTTTGATCCAAATAGAAAATATTTGTAGTAAATTATCCAGACAATTGCTACTTCGTTTAGAAGTACCCTTACGGCATGGACCATATTGCATTTACACGAGAATTTAATACAGTACAAATGGTTTAAGTGTGGATTTTAGCCAAATTCACGATTTTGTCAGGTGGTTTTAAAGGTAAGCACTGTATATATCAAACACTCTAACGGGCAACGAAAAAAATCAGATCATCAATCACAACTACACTCAATGATGGATATTCACTATATCGTTCAACAGTTGACAACGGTAGGTCAATAAGGCTAAAAGTACGAAATAATGATACAACACAAAAAACTTTCTTAGGGCCACCAGCAAGGCGGACCGGGTTCAGCTAGTGTATTATAAACGCGAATAAACACTGATCATGAGCGATTTTAATTCGTTTTTAAAATATGTAAAAAATTAATTAATTTGTTAACTAATTAAAAGTTAATTAATTTTTAATTTTTTGCTTAATTTTTTACATATTTTAAAAACGAATGAAAATCACTCATGATCAGTGCTTATTTTCATTAATGAATACTGAAACGTAAATCGTCCAGTAAATGAAGGGTGAAAAAGAGGCCAACCTGTCAATAATTCCCTACCACTTTCATACGGCCAGTAATAAGAGATAATTACACATTATTTAAAATAAGCCGAATTCTACAGGAAAAATTTCCCGGGCGGGCCTGAAAATGGCCCCACAAGACCGGGAAAATGTGTTTTCCGCCAATATCTCCTAAAATATGACATTTAGAGATTTTTTGTTCAGACAAAAGATGAAGATCATTTCATTCTCTACAAAAATGGTCCGTATCATTTTTTTTCGAAAAATTGACCGTTTCCGAGATAAACGGGCCCAAGCGCACCCAGGATTTTGGGCTCCTGCGCTGCGTATCGGAGAGCACAAATTGACAAATTGTCCAATAACTTGGGTAAAAATTCATATTTTCTCATGATTCAAAGTTCATGTGAAAGGGGAAATCTGCCGCTATCATCCCCTGTGACTTGAGTCACGTTTTGACTCTTTGGCCATATTGGGAAAACGGGTCAAACTTTCTGCTGCGGCGCAATTTTGACCTCGCCAGGAATTTGCTCGCACTTTTTTTGTAGTACACTTATTAACTTCGAATTTTCCTGAATATGGATCCTCGAAAGGTCCATAGTCATCCCAGAAAATTGAAGAAACTAATTTTATGGGTTTCAATAAAAAGTTTGGTTGTTAATTTCCAATTTTTCACTGTTTTTGGAGTCTTGAAAAATTTTGCCTACAATGAGTCATTACTAATGTATACTTTAACCTTTACATTGATAGTAAGTTTTCATAACATAAACTTATAGAAGAGCCTCTGAGATTTTTTATATAGAATTGGACTAGAGATGTTGTAAAATAAATAATTACAAAATATTTTATATTTTTAAATTCATAATTTATTAAAAATAAGGAAAGATTACTGATTTTTCAACTTCATAATTATATTTTTAGCAATTGAAATCATTATAAAATAAAAAATGAGTCTCAAAGACACTTCTAGCAGGATGAAGGTTAATAAAATGGCCGTTCAAGCCATGTCGTTTGAAAAGTGAGAATGTCTAGTTTCGGGCTGTGCTATTATTTTTTTTCACAAAATCGTCGATTTTTCAATAAAATTGGAAAACGCGTGCTCAAGGAAGAAACGACTTTTTCTTTTGGTTTGGTAGCTTTTTTCTCCCTGCCCTTTATTTTTGACATTTTAACTTTATTTTTAGTCAATTATAGAAAAAAAGAGTGATAGAAGTCAAGAATATTGAACAAATATTGAGGTTTTTCGTTTAAATTAACTTGCAACACCAACCTAAAACATAGAAAGTGAATATTCAAATCGTGTGAAATTAGAGCAAAAGGTGAGCATTTGTTTATGTTGTTTTTATTCAATAAAATTAGTTAAAAAGTAACAATTCTGACTCAAATCTTGGTGTACTTTTCTTGTTATAGAAAAATGGAAGCTAACTCCGCTACACCGCACATAAGGGTTTTAAGTAGTGTTTAGTCCCAAAAATGTCTAGAGCCTAGAAAAATGCACCAAATTGAGTATTCCTTTTTTTTAAAATACTCTTTATGAGATTATTAAAAGATTCCTCATGAGTATTTTGTCTGAAAATTTTTTGTATGCATAGAAATCAGTACATACTCAGATATTTGTTTAAAAACATCACTTTTTTTCTTAACCCTTTGAAGCATACATTTTTGTGTTTAATATTTTTTAAAATTTGGTACACATTGTTTTTTGCGGTCGCTACGTTCAAATATGGAATTAGATTTTCGATATTGACAGTTGACAGCTGTCAATTAGCTGTCAAATCACATTCATCTATTCGAAACTTCAAATTTATTCTCATTTTTATGTTGACCCAAGATCTCTGATTTCAAATCTGAAGTCGGTTTTTCGATATTAACAGTTGACAGCTGTCAATTAGCAGTCAAATCACTTTCACTTGTTATAAATCTTGAATTTATTCTCATTTAGTACGTTTCTATCACTTTTTTCAAAGTGATGTTTTTAAACAAATATCTGAGTATGTACTGATTTCTATGCATGTACAAAAAATTTTCAGACAAAATACTCATGAGGGATCTTTTAAGAATATCATAAAGAGTATTTAAAAAAAAAAATACTCAATTTGGTGCATTTTTCTAGGCTCTAGACATTTTTGGGACTAAACACTCCTTAAAACCCTTGTGTGCAACGGTGTGTTTCCTTTGTAAGGAAGAGGTTTCTGGCGATAATGCGGTCCATGGAATTCGTGGCTTGGAAACCCTGATTACTGTTAGCAAGGAGAGGAAGGATAATCACCATAAATTTCTGGATAAACAGTCGTCTGTGCATATGCACAAAATGTGCAGGAAACGCTACACTCTTAAACGCAATAACAGTTTTCCATACAATGATTTTGTCCCGACGAGACGAAAAGATTTGACCATTTGAACAGCCCTAAGAGGAAAAAGGCTCGCCAGAGTTCCTTTGATTTCAAGGCCAATTGTGTTATTTGTGCTTTGTCAGCTTCCGTAGAACACAGCTGAAAAATTAAGTCTCGCGGGGACCCCTTTGTAGTCATTAGAAAACCGGAATTCCAGATGCGAGTTACGGAAAAAATCAAAGCTGCAATCCATGATGAAAGCTGCAAAACTTTATCGGATCGGATTTCAACAATTAATCTTGTCTCCGCCGAAGCAAGATATCACAAAAAGTGTCAACTCAAGTTTTTTGCGCCTCCAGCCGTCCATTCAGGACCTGGGCGTCCCAAGGATGAACATTTTCTGGTCCAAATGGAAAAAAATCAATAGTTGAAAAATTAGAGAAAAATGTAATGAAGGGCGGGGACAAGGAGCTGGGAGCGGCCATTGAAAGTTTTAAAAAACATAATCTTCCCCACGAGATCGTATTTTGGAACGGGCAAACTGTCATTCTGGCGATTTATAGTGACAATACAAGAAACACAATGAAAACCCTTAGAAATCACACCTTCACGCGATTGACCGCAAAGAGGACCCAAACCGCGAGCACACTAGCAAGCTTGCCACCCACAGCTGAAGCTGCAAGGCAACACCTTTATCGGGTATATCTGCAATTCCAGCAGTGGCTTGGGAAGTGAACTGTCACCAGAAAAATGGGGATGGAAACGTGTGGGGGATGTACTCATGCCGGTACAGACCACTAATGACCCGGCGCCTCCGGAATTCTAAAAGATGATATTTTGTCAATGTAAGAAAGAATGTAAGGGAACACGTTCATGCAAGAAAGCAAGGATACCATGCTCATTTGTTTGTGGTTCGTGTGAGTCCGGCCAGTGTTCGAATTATAAAGATAGCCAATCTGTAATGTTACCCGAAGAGGTGGAAGTAAACGAAACTATAGAAGCAGAATAAATAGAGGGAAAAATAGCGCCACAACTGATTTTCGATATTTTCGGGCCAATTTGTGAGGTCCATCCCGATGTAATTAATCTTATGCTCTGTTTTCCTAATACACATAGCCTAAACACTCATCTCTGGGAAGAAAAAACGGTTCATAAGCGTTTGTTGTCAAGCCCAAAATTGTGAATTTTTCAACCCTTTTTTTTGCAAAAAATATAAATGTTGCGAAAAAAATGATACGGACAAGTTTTGTAGAGAATGAAATGATCTTCATCTTTTGTTTGAACAAAAAATCTCTAACTGTCATATTTTAGGAGATATTGGCGGAAAACACATTTTCCCGGTCTTGGGGGCCATTTTCAGGCCCGCCCGGGTAATTTTTACCTGTAGAATTTGGCTTATTTTAAATAATGTGTAATTATCTCTTATTACTGGCCGTATGAAAGTGGTAGGGAATTATTGACAGGTTGGCCTCTTTTTCACCCTTCATTTACTGGACGATTTACGTTTCAGTATTCATTAATGAAAATAAGCACTGATCATGAGTGATTTTCATTCGTTTTTAAAATATGTAAAAAATTAAGCAAAAAATTAAAAATTAATTAACTTTTAATTAGTTAACAAATTAATTAATTTTTTACATATTTTAAAAACGAATTAAAATCGCTCATGATCAGTGTTTATTTTCATTAGTGAAAATATAAAAACCTAATTAAGTTAACCTTTTTATTTAAATTTTTTTTAACACATTTTTAATTCATTTTATACATTTTCTAATTCAGAAAAAATATCTTTTCTCGATCAGCCGTTTTAATTCGTGTAGCCAGAATCTTTTATGATTTCGAATATTTCACAAAAAACAATACAAAAAAGAAATCCAATGAAACGTAAATATTAAACAAATTTTTGAGACGTATTTAAATTGTGTTAGCATTAATTTTGTAACAAGGTGAATTTAGTACATTTTCTTACAAACACGCTTTTCTGATTTTTGTTAAAAATATAAATTACGATTTGTGTTTAAAAAATGAAATAATATATGCCTTTTTTAATATTCATTTTGAAAATGAATTAAGATATGTGTTTATAAAATGAAATAACATAAGTCTTTCTTAATTCATTTTACGTTTTTTTCGTTTTTACGTTTTTCCTCAAATTCGCTTTTTTTAATTCATAAAATTTTTCTAAAAAATCAATTAATATAAGTTGCAGGTGTTCATACAAAAATTAACTTTTTTAATGATGCACTTTTTTAATTCAGCCTTTCTTAATTCGGTAATCGGTACCCCCGCGTTATGTAATAAGACTACTATTAGGAATTGAACCAGTAAATACTGAAGTTATTAGCAATACTATAAAAAAGCTAAAATCATCAGCCTCACTTAGTTATGATTACATTACGGCCAATATCGTCAAAACTTTGGCTAACATAATATCTCCTTTATTAGCAAAACAGTTGAACTTTTGGATGAATCAAGGTTTATTACCCAACAACCTCAAAATTACTCGTGTTACTCGTATAATAAAATCTGGTGATAATTGTTTGATTAATAATTACCGACCAATCTCTATTCTCCCGGTCTTCTCTAAAATTGTTGAGCGTATAATCCACACAACACTAGTGAATCATCTAGACTTCAACGACCTTACCGATAAAAACCAGTATGGATTTACTGAGAATTGTAATACTACATCGGCTGTATTAAATCTAGTTGAAGCGATGAACCTCTTGAAAGTAAATGTGCCACTTCAATCATGTGATGTGTTAATCATTCTACATTGATTGATAAGCTGGTGAGTTTTGATATTTCTGGTAGTGCCTTAAAACTTGTCAATAGTTAGGTTAGGTTAGGTTTGGGTGGCGGTCCACCAGGACCAGGCATAGACACAAAAAGGTCCGTAGCCATACCACAAATTAAAAATTTTTCCTCCAACTCATTGAAACCACTTTGAGCTTGCTATGAAGCGCTGGATTAGGCTTACCACCATTTAAAAAGTTCAGTGGAGGACATCCAACAAAAAATATTTTATTTAATTTGAAGATCAGTTTAACGAAATTTTTACTATAACGAAATTTTCATTCGCTAAAATGCAAATTTTGGTACGGAACAGTACTATGGCTAACCAAATGTAGGGAAGTAAACTAAAAAAAATTTACATTTTCATAAATATATTGCAACGAAATTATTCAATATAGCGAATTAATGTTTCCGGCAGGGCTGCGGAGTCGTTGAAATAGTTCTTCGACTTCGACTCCGATGTATTAAAAATTGACTATCCCACTCCGACTACGACTCATTTTTCGAATTCATGTTTTTCTTCTAGTTCTTCAACTGGATTTTCTTGGTGACTGTGGGCTTTTCAGTATTTTATACCTCTATTTTGTTAATCATCTCTTAATAATACTCTAACCTTGGAGTCGAAATAATTTCTTGCCAATAACATCTCGTTATCAAGCAGAGAGATTTTTCTATGTGTTAACGATGATTTTTTTCTGTTGCGAAGATATTTTGAGTTTTTCCTATATGTGAAACATTACGCATCGCCATTATTTATCAAGCTGGCCGAGGTTAAATATACTGATTGAAGTCTTTTTGTAACTAAGGTAAGGTTAAAGTATACCGGATAGAAAGAAAAATATAAATGACCGACTCCCGACTCTGCATCCTCGGTTTCCGGCCCCTTTGTCTTCGTTATAACGAGATTTCACTTTCTTAATTAATTTTGATCAAAGAACTATTCATACCTACTATTAAAATTCTACTGCGTAAATTCTAAATTTCAAAATTTTAATTCTGGTTTACAAAATTTTATCATCTACAGCTTTTCTAGAATTACAGAATGTTCTCACAAATTTTAGAATTTCGAAACGCTGGAATTTCGTAGTTTTAAAATTATAATATATTCACCGTGTAACTGTAGATATTACTACTTCTTTAGGATAAATTCTAACGTAAACGCATATTGTATTATCGTTAACTGTGCTTTGAAAGAAACAAGTGAACGTAATAATCATTATTCTGTAATTGGTCAGTTGGAAAATATAATTTAAATAGGAAACTTCTCGAGTTTTGTTTACTCTTCAGGATAAGGTACTTCAGGATAAATTTGGTAGTAGGCAGACTCGTATAAACTGCATGAAGTATTTACATGAAGTTTTAGAAATATAAAATTTCATAGTTCTCTTATAAAAATCTAGACGCAACTTTAGTTCCTGTAATGTGCGCAAATAATCAGTAAAACTTCCGAAAGCAATTGAATTTTTTAACTCCTACAAAAATGGTTTAAAAAGGAATCTAAAGTTATGTTTTAATGTGGAGGACATTTTGCCTCTGGGGAGGATGGAGGAAACTTCTTTCAAAAGGAGGACTGTCCTCCACAAAGGAGGACGGGTGGTAAGCCTACGCTGGATACTCCTGACGTCCTTCTCGCTGAGCTCCGCCAGGTCGTTGAAAAGGTGTGCCCCTAGAAAATTCAGTCTGTTTTGTGCCAGACGAGGACAGGTGCAAAGAAGATGAAGTACTGTCTCTTCCTCCTCTTCGTCTTCGCAACTACGACAGTAGTCATGTGAGAAGAAACCAAGTCTACTTGCATGTCTGCCTATGAGACAGTGCCCCGTAATCACTCCAACAACCACACTGATCTGACTCCGCTGAAGTGAGATCAGCTGTTTGGATCTCGCCAAGTTCAACTTTGGCCAGATTTGCCGAGTTATTACGCATGAGGTACTATTTGACCATCTGTCATTCGTCAACTTACTGGCTTCCTCCTGAAGCAGCAGTTTACATACCGCAAGAGGAATTTCAATATCCTTTTTGCTGTTTGAAATGTGGTCCGTTGTACCACGTCGAGCCAGTTCATCGGCTTTCATGTTCCCCGTACTAACGAAATGTCCTGGCACCCATATGATATGGATGTTGAACTGATCTGTCATCTCGTTAAGAGATGAGAGACAGCTCTGGACTACTTTCGACGTGAGAAGGTGTGATTGAAGCGCTTTAATGGCTGCCTGACTGTCCGTATATATGCGAATATCACTAGTCGATATTACATTATACCTCAACCAGTCCGCGACTTCCTTTATCGCAGTTACCTCAGCTTGAAAAATGCTGCAGTAGTCAAATGTGCCACTTCAATCATGTGATGTGTTAATCATTCTACATTGATTGATAAGCTGGTGAGTTTTGATATTTCTGGTAGTGCCTTAAAACTTGTCAATAGTTACTTAGAAAATAAACTGTCCGCATTGGCACACATGAATCCTGTTATAAATATTTCCATTGGTATCCCTCAAGGATCTATTCTAGGACCAACTTTGGTTTTAATTTATGTAAATGACATCTTTAGCCATAACTTAAAAGATAAAATCCAATCGTTTGTAGATGATGCCGCTCCGACTTATAGCTCAGCTTATGGAAAGTCCTTCTTCAGGATATGGAAAGTGATTTAGCTATTATCACTGTGTGGCTTGGTAACAATAAATTAGCATAAAAAAAATAGAGGTGTGGCCAACATACGACTTTCTTTTACGAACAGCGAATTTCGAGAAACTTTTATAATGCAAATTACTTGCCAACTTAAGATTGTTTTTATTTGTTCATGTTTTCTGAAAATTGCATATTTTTGAAATACATATTTGCAAAATATATTTTCTGTTTCACGGAATCTGGGAGCTGGGACCTCAAAATTTATGTAAAAAGTTTAAACATGAAGTTGCAATTTGATTGGTTAAACCATCTGGACTACAAACTGACACACGTATATATGAACAGACACCACTTCGAAACCCAATTTTTCGGACTCATTATTACACACGTAAAAGAAACAAAAAGTGATATTTATGAATTTAAATTCTTTCTTTTAATTTATTGGAATTTGTATTAGTGATTTTTTGTAAACCTTATACTTTTTAAGATATGTGCAAAACAAATTTTCTGGTCCAAGGGAGTGGCCACTTCCGGTTGACCGATTTTGCAATTTAACATACATTTATGGTAAAAAACCGGAAGTACGTCACTGTAGTGTGCAAATTAATTATAATTGTACACATATATTTTTGTGTTGGCCAAACATCAATTTTATTTTTTTTTATAAAATTTTTTAATTTTTTTTTAAAATTTTTAAATTTTGTTTTTTATTTTAAATTTTTTTAATTTTATTTTTTTTTATTTTTTGGAAACATTTTGTTTTAGTAGTTTTTTGTAAACCTTATACTTTTTCAGATATTTGCAAAACAAATTTTCTGCCCCACGGGAGTAGCTACTTCCGGTTGACCGATTTGGAGTAAAATTCACTGGGACCTTCCAATTTATCAAAAAAGCTTAAATCTGAAGTTTCAGTCCGATTGGTTAAGCCATCTGGGCTGTAGAGAGAACACCGACGGACAGACAGACGGACAGATAGACTGACAGACAAACATCATTTCGAAACCCACTTTTTCGGACTCAGGGGACCTCAAAACAGATAAATCTTCAATAATCTCAAGGTCGAAAATTTTCATGATTACTATACTTTATTTTACTTACGTAAAAGAAAGTAAAAATGTGTTGCTAAATTAGCAACGAATTTCCTGGACCAACCTTATTAATGGGATCAAACAGAAAATTTCTCATATCATAGGGGTATTCCGGCGAGTTGGACAGTATATATCGGATTCAGTGAAATGCAATCTATATTATGCATTTATTCACTCTCATCTAAGATATTATTTAATTCAGGTATAGAGTTCCTCGAGTGAAGTTGATTTAAAATATTCACAAATTCTACAGAATAAAGCACTGAAATCGATAAGAAACTTACCGATGCGAACTGCAAGTAATCTCTTTTACAGTGAGTCAATTCTTCATCTGTCATCGCTTGTTGAATATCAATACATCATAATGATCTAGAAATTTAGGCATGGAATAATGAGGTACAATAAGGAACTAACTACACACGAACTTTACTGTATCAGAAAAACTTACATGTAGTTCTTGGAGCTATTGTCACCTAAATTATAAATTTAGTACGACTAAGCAAAGTATATTTTACAGAGGTGTTAAGCTTTTCAACTGCTTGTCTGATGAGGTAAATGGTGAAACAATTTCTGAGTTCAAGTCTGATTTAAAACACAAATTATTTCGCAAGTTTTTTGATGGTTATAACAGTTATCATTAAAATTTTAAAATTGTTTATAATTAAACACATATTTTTAAAAACTGTTGAATGCATGTAGTTGTGTTGTCTAAGTAATATTTTCCTATATAGAAATGTAAATTTTTTTTTTTGGAAAAAAACAACCTGAAACGATTTATTGCAAACAAAGTCAATTAAATTTCAAACTACTTCTGAATAAAAAGAGACCAAAAAACCAAATTAACTTTACGATTTTTGATTACCACACATCATACAATATTTTCAAACTACAACTTTAAATGAAATTTAAAATCCAAAATCAATACCTAAAGGATTATTATAACGTGTACAAATGTTCTTCTGACCGTCATTTATCCCTACTTAATCCTGCCGGAATACATTTAATTTATTGATTGGACTTTATGATGTTGGTATTTCAATTTTATTTATTTGGATCTCGTCTGTGAATATATCGAAATACCATTTATACAACAAAAAAAAAATTCAAAACGAGAACAGATTGATAAAAAGCAAATCTACTATGTATAGTTAATACTACTGTCGATATGTCGGAATGTTAGAGATGATGAGAAACGAATTCGATTTTATCAGATTGAATGGTTGGCTAAATAGGTAAGCCGATAAAAAATATCATGTTTTAATGAAGAATTTTCAGATAAAAGGATACACCAACGCCGCAAAATAAAAGACTGTATCAACAAAACACCAGAACAAAATGGTGTATTTGTTTGTATATTAGATGTACCTAATAAACAAAAAAAAAACTCCCCTATGTGGAAGGAGGAGATGGATTCCGAAAAAAGTTTTGAATCAGTGTCACGCGCATTTTGTAACCCACCGTATTTATTTTTAGATTATCATCCCCCAATTCGTATTCGCCTTGCGTGTGTCTGTGTTCACCTTTTTTTCTGAATTTGTTTGGCTCTGTACACAGCATGTGATGAAAACTGCAAAAAAATATTGCTTTTTGGTTTTTTATCATTCGTTTTTGCCAATCATTTTTATGTTATGAAGAACGTGACATCTCTTATACTAAGTTTTCGATATATGAACCATGTCGTCTGTTTTTTTTTGTATACACGAGTATGACAATGATTGATTTTAACGTTACCATCGTGAAATGCAGTAAATAGGTGTTATTTTATATTCTTTTCTACTAAATACATATTATGTACTCGACAAGAATGTAATGTAATATTCCAAAGCTCATTAAGATAATTCGAACGCTGTTTTGTGTTATCGGGAAATATTTAAATTCCGCAAATTGAAAATGAATTTCATCTACTGTATATGTTCTGGTTCAAGGGAATTGTGACGCAGAAAAAGCTGTAAACAAGCTTTAATTTTTGTTATACTATATATAGACTGTGGTTGTTGTAGTAATTTTTAATTATAAAAAATTCGGGAAACTCAATTCAACAAAACGAAATATTATGCTTGTATGTTTCGCATCATCCCAATTATGTAATTTGTGTAATTAAAATAATGCCTGGGAAATGGATCACATAATGGAATTAATGTATGTGTATCAACCATGTATCTCTGAACGATTTTTATTTTTATTTTTTTATTACGAACATACAATTTTTTTACATTGTTTTCCGTTTATAGTTTTATGGGTTTTGTTTGGATGGGTTCATTTGGACATATTCATGCTTAATAAATAATATGTAATTACAAATAACCAAGATGTATGTTGTATACTCATTCATTACTCTCTAAGCACACTAATAAATAAATGTGAAAATGGTTAGGTTGTGCAACACATTTATCGTTAATCAATAATTTTAATTAAATTTGTGTCATTTTCTATAAATTGTTATTGCGCCAAAACTGTGACTGTGTTAGAATATAATCCAAAAAACCAGGCAACCGAATCATAGTGGTCTGATTAACCGTCCAACAAAACCAAACATAGAAGAATTCAACTTGGCAATAATTAAATCCATATGTTTGGTAACTGACCTATTTAAAACAACTTTACGCCTAACTCTTTTATCTCACCCACCATATTGATTTTGCTGCCAGTCCGTAATTAAATGGCATTCCTTTCGGTGGAAAGATTTAATTTTATATTGGTTTAAATTAAGGTGGAGTTGATTTGCGTCATAGCACTCGTAAATTCTGTCAATGTCATCTTTTAGTAAATTTACATCATGCGGATTAACAATGACTTTGAAGATCTTTAGGTCTTCAGCAATCGATAACCGGTAATAACAGCGACGAAACTATCAATAAATATTAGGAAAATCCAAGGAACTACACGTTATCCTTGAGAATGTTTTACTAAATTTGATTTTCGTCAATCAGTTTCGATAAATTTTGATCTGTCATAAAGGTATAAGTAAAATCAAACTACAAAATCAGTTGAAAAGTAAAAGGAATTGCAGTGGCTAATAGAATCAAACACCTTACTGAAGTCGGTGTAAACTGTGTGAACCTGCTGACGTTCTTCGATGGCTTTGACAATACTAGCGGTAAATTCAATAACAAAATTGTTTGAAATGCTTGTATGCAAATGCAAGAGCTTTAAATCTATAACCCCGCACCATCTTTCAAATTGTCAACATGGGTTTATGCCGAGTAGATCGATCGACCACGACAAATATGGTTGAATTTACATGTATGTGAAGTTAGCCTGAAATTCAACCGAACATTTTTTTAGGATTGTGTCTCGGCTAAATTTGGTGTAGATTTCGGGCTGGCTCGGGTTTTCTAATATAACCTCATTTTTTTGGTTTCATCCCGGGTGGTTTGGCGTCTATTGGAGGGGAGACCACAGTTAAGTAGATTAAGTAAATTTATCTACCAGCTCCGTAACCTTGCAGTAGGGTGAACATCATGTGAGCTGTTCTGGTCATGTATTAGGCAGATGCGTGATGGGTACAATTGTGTAAGGGGTAACCTGATCACAATCCGCAAGTATACGTGCTGCCTCCTCGAGGCAACCACTGGTAACTGAAACCATTAGGCAGAATGTGGGCTTTTGGGACAGGGTAAAGTACGGCGCTAAAGGAGACAACTTCACAAAAAACCCTAATCTAAGGTGGAACAGCATAAACCGAAGGATGAATGGCTGATGGGTTAATCAGTACTAAGTATGCGGACTCTGGATAGCAGGCACCCTCCAGTTTCATTTAGCCTTCCTGTAGTAAAACTGGGTGACCTACAGGTGACTTTCCATTCCCAGCAATTCGTTTGAGTAAAATCGGAACGGAAGTCGTGGCAGGGCTAGGAATATACGGGAGTGGGACTGCCCTCTCGAAGTCCTTGCTAACCAATTTCTAGTAGAAGTACTTGCTACATTAAACATCTAAGAGGGAGAGCAATGAGCTCAGATAATAAGACTGGACGGATAATTAAGCAGGGCTTGGAAGCACAAAAGATCTACTAGGTCGCAGTGCGAGGTGGCTAAACGCCCACATGGCCGTACAACACTAATAATAATAATAATAGTTTCATCCCGAAAAATTTAAAATAGTCAAAAAATAGCTTGATTATTCACTTAAATCTTTAAAGCGTTATATTTAAAATTATTAGGACGTGAAATTATTTGGAACCAAAAAGCAATTTCTATATTATAACTTTATACCAAAATAAATTATAATCACAAGGATTTCCAAACACATCTGCTAATGCTAAAAGGTAGTTTTGTCTATCTTGAGTGCAACCTACAGATCGCTATTGCAATATGAGTTGGCTACAAGATCGTTAGGAATTAGCATAGAAAGCACGATTCATTTAAACTTGAACTGAGATACGAATACGAGTATTTCGATAAGATAATTTTGAAAAATGTTGATTCCGAATTTTCTATTTACAACAACTAAGGAATACACAATTTTTGTTTCTTAATGAGTGACCCGCATTTACGACGAATTTTGTTTTGGAATTTATCCCAGAAATTGTCCATACTATTTTGTAAATTTTTTGTCTTGTTACAATTTCTGCTATTTTTTCTTCCAAATATCTGGTGCAGCTACATTGGTTAAAATAAGAAAATAACGGAAAATATTCTTGGAGAAAAGCCAGGAAAATTAGTTGTGGATTTGAGGAGTTCTCGATTTTAATATATTAATCGATATCTAACTGTTTCGGATGTTTCTTCAAAAAAGGTTGTTTTTCGTTAAAAAATTCTAGGGCGACCTCATGAAATCCGGTCTCGAATTTTCACAGAATTCGTCCGGTTTCGGTAAAAGCGAAATCCTTGTGTTTAGTAAAAACTAGTCTAGTAAAACTGTTTTTCAGGATAATTCCTAAGGATAGACACAGCTACCTTTCGGCATCAGCAGATGTCTTTGGAAATCCCTGTGGCCACTACTACGTAAGGAAATATTCCTATTTAAATCTCAGTACCATTTTATATGAACCGTGCTTTCTAGGATAATTCCTAAGGACCTTGTCCAATTCATATTGCAACGGCGGCAAATAGGATCTACTAGGTGAATAATTAAGCTAACTTTTGAATATTTTATTTTTTTCGGGATGAAACTAGAAAATGGGTTTATATTAGGAACATTTCGCACCAGCCCGAAATTTTTATTAAATTAAGCCGAGACACAATCCTAAAAAAAATTTCGCAGCAAAGTGTTGCCTCGAATCGTCAATCTGAACGTGAGTGGAGTACGGCTGTGTAGTCTGCAATAAAATTTTACGGGTGGATTTATGCAAGAAGTGTTTACAGATTTTTATATTTCGCTTAAAAACTGTGCGTTGTTTACAACAACTGTACGTTTTTGGCCAAACGCAGCTTTCAAGAAGAATGACTAATATATTTAAGGGAAATGCTCTGGTAATGACTATTAAAACAAACACAAGCGCAACACAAGATACGAGGTAATAACAAAAGCAAGCGCAGACTTGTTTGCTAATTGGTTCGAATATCCTTACGTGTGTGGGCGCTAGACGGAGGAAGCAAAGTTGCATAGCGCTGTAGACATTTTGAGGAGAACTAAGTTGCAGAACGATGTAATACAACTTTTGTTGTGTGAAGGCTGTAATCTTAGAAAATGGAGCAGCAATACCACAGACGTGTTAGAAAGGGTTCAAAAAGAAACACCCGAGCTTGCTAATTTTGAAATAAAGAAAGATCGTGCATTAGAAACATTATCCGTATTTTAGGACCACAAAGAAGGCCCATTCAGATTCATTATAAGATAAATACTATAAGAAACATTGCTAAGATATTCGGTCGATTAGGCTAGGCTCCACTAACTGTAACCGCAAAAATATTGATGCAAACAATATGAGAAGAACGCGTTGGCTGGCATAAAAAGTTACTTCAATGTTGAGAGTTAGTTTAGTTTTCACAACAGTTGCAGTTACGATCCCGTATTAAATTTCCTAGATATGTATATAAACATCGTCGTGTGTATGGCTTCTCTGACGCTTGTAAAGCGGCATATGCTCCTATCATTCGCACCAAAGTTGTGTTAAGCACGGGCAAAGCATAGGTTATCATTTTAGCTTTAAAAACAAGCATCGTTAAAGAAATTAACCATTCCCAGATTAGGATTATGTGGAGCAGTTTTGCCAACAAGAACAACGAAAAACATGCAATAGTCACATCGGCAACAGTATACCTTCATACATATGTTCAACCATCACCATCTCACATGGATTCAAGAACAGCCAAAGAAATAGACGGATTTTGAAGGAAACCGTGTTGCAGAAATTCAAGAAATAATCAGCCAAGCTGATCGGTTCCATGTAAAATCAGAAGATAATCCAACGTGTTTGGTCGTGACCACCCATACAAGTGGCTGCAGCATATTGATCATCCTACGTTCGAAAATCAATCGTTTAGTACCCAGGGAAAAAGTGAAGAAACCCGACATTATAACTCGACCATCGGTGCTTACTATTGAAATCTGGGAAAAATGCTCAGCGCTTACAAAAGTGACGAAAATAAATAAAACGGTTTATCAATCGTTGAAGAGCTCTCAAGGCAATTAAACTCTTTCATCTTACGAGTAGGCGGAAAAATCCAAATTTTCTGCCTAAACATCATCATAAAACTAACTTAATAATCGAAGATGTTCATGTTGAAACATTGTACGGTTGATATTATCTGTATTATCTGTTGATATATTAATAGTTTCCATCTGTGCTTTTCCTTTTAATACTAAATTATTGTTAAAGTACAATAAATAAATAAATAAATAGATATCAGTTAGTCCCCAGTTATATAAGACAGCAATATTGGATCATAAATGGCAAACAAGAAGCTTGAAATATAAATGTGCCCGATGTTACCGTTTTATAATTCAGGAAACCACACATATATGAGGTGTGTTTTTTATTTGCGCCGGATAGATCCAATGCGGAGCAGTCAATTTTCAATACCTAAACTTAAATTTGATGCGGTATTTATTGGTAAACTCAATTTATATATTCCAACTATAATTTTTAATTCCATTGCGCAGCGAAAACTTGATATGAAATATATGGAAATATGAGGGTGGGGGGGGGGGGGGGGGGGGGTGGGGGGATTGGGGCGACAGCGGCTTGTTTTACTTGGAATTTTTTTCGCCAATCTGTTTCTATTTATCATGGACAAGCGAGCGGAGAATCTAGGGTTTAACGGGGTTGAGTTGGGCCTGAGTTTGGGGTTGATTTAAGGGTTCGGTTGCAGGTCGAGTTAAGATTGATTTCGGTTTGGACTTCGGCTGATCCGCGGTTGTGTTGGAGTTAAGTTGAAATTGAGTTAAGTAGGAGTCAGCGGTTAAATTGAAGATTTATTTGGGGCTGTGTTGATGGTTGATTTGGAAGCTAACTTGAGTTGAGTTTATGTACGAATGTAGTTTTTCCAGTCGCGCTTATTTTAGTATTGAGTTGGACGTTGAGTTTGGGGATAAGTTGAGGGTTGAGTTGGAGTCGAGTTAAAAGTTATTTTAGAATTGTGTTGAGGTCATTGAAATACGCATTTTTCGGCCTGTGTTTGTTTAGGAATTGAGTTTGGAGTTGAATTGAGGATTGAGTTGGGAGCTGAGATGGTGTTTAGTGGTCGGTAGAGTTGGAAGTTAGCTTGAGTTGAGTTCATGTATCCATGAAATACTTTCGGACCAAGTTTATTTGGGGATTGAGTAAGGCGTTGAGTTTGGGGTAGAGTTGAGGCCTGAATATTTGGTCGAGTTGGGGTTGGTTAGGGTTGGGTATGGGTTGAATTGGAATTCATTTGGGAGTTCAGTTTAGAATTGTGGAAGTAAGATTGACTTACTCTGAGTTGAGTTCATGTTGTGTTGATTTTAAGATTGAGTTGGGCGTTTAGTTGAGGGTACAGTTTTGTCGAGTAGTATGTTGAGTTGGGGTTGAGCTATGGGGTTCTGTTAGGGATTTATTTGAGGGCTGAGTCGGGTGTTGAGGTTGAGAGATGAGTTCATATACGCATGTAGTTTCAAACCGTGTTGATTTTAGGTTTGAGTTGAACAATGAGTTTGGGGTTGAGTTATGGTTTAGTTTAGGGTTGGATTGAGCGTTGAATTGAGGTCGAGTTAGGGTTGAATAGGGTTTGAGTTGAAGTTGACTTAGGTTTGAGTGTGGTTAGGGATTGTTTGGGGTTGAGTTGAGGGTTTATTGGGAGGTTAGATTAAGTTGATATGAGTAGAGTTCATACACGCTTGTAGCTTTCGAATCGAGTTGATTTTGGGATTGGGTTGGTCGATGAATGTGATAGTATTGATTTTTTGATCAGATTGTACCTCGCATTTGGGATTCCCTGCGCTTAATTCAGTGCCATTTTTGTGCATTTTTTAAGTGTTAGCCTTTACATGAATCGGCAAATTATTGTAGGATCGGAGATTATTGTTTTGATGCGATTCTGGATAGGTTATGACTTATGACACTCGAAGGACTAATGTGTTTGTTACACCAAGTTTTATCGCTCACGGTGGTGTGGTGAAAAAGCTTTGCTTAGAAATTTGAGGGTTCCAGGTTTGATTCCAGGTGCTGGCAAGAAGGCATTTGACACGATTGGGTTTTGCGTATGTTAATGTTGCGTTTATTACTTTATTTGCTTTTCTATCAAAGGGCATTCCAGTGAAAGAGACATTAAAAAAAAGCTGACTATACTACAGACAAGTTGCTATAAAAGGTAGTTGGCGATGCAATACACATAAGTCGATAGTTTCCGTTGTGGATTTCTAGCAGAACCATGAAAACGTTTTGTCTGGAAACACCCAGTTTTAAACCTGTTCTTTTTTTAATAAAATGTCCTAAACTACAAATTTGTAAGGTTTATGTTTACTTTGACATTTATGAGATTTACTTGTAGATATGTATAGATTATTAAAGCAAAAAGAAAAGGAATCTACATCAAGAACAAAATGTCCTGAATAAGACAACGCATAATTAGATAATAAAGGAACAGACGTTTCCATTGTTGTGGAGTCATGAAATTAAAAAAGCCACCAACTTTACAAGTTCCACCAACATTAATTATTTTACCTAATGGATTGGACTAACTTATGTATGTTGAGAGCTGAGCTTTTTCCGGTGCCGATAAGGTTGCATTTTAAAAATATTAAACAAACCTTAATTGAAACGGTTTTTTTTAGTACAGAAAAGATGTGGCAATGGCATAAGCCCTAAATCAGTGAAGCAACTCCTTCTAAAAGGTTCAATTGGATAAGTGCAATTATTTCGGCAATTGAGCTTCAGCTTGGTTTAAATTTCCGTGGACTTTACATTTCTCGAGTCTAACTTTGGACTTGGTTTCAAACTTGAGTTTAATTTGCCCTTATACATTAAATGAGGGCTTAGTTTGATTATCTATTTTGGGTTATGTTTAGGCTTAACATGTTCATTGAATGTGAGTTTGTGTTGATTTGAAACCTTATTTTTCTTGAGAAAAAGTTCACGTTAGGATTGATGTTGTTTCGAATTGAGTTTTGTTTGAATAGCGTAGAAGTGTAGCCGTTCAAGCCGTGATTTAGGTTAATAGAATCTTAGCTACGGTTGAGTTTAGGTTGGTATAAGTTTAATTTCACTTTGGTCTTAGGGTTAAGGTTGAAATATTGTCCAGGATTCGGTTTTGGTTTGGTTTGAGCTTGGTTAAGTAATCATATTGGTGTAAGTTTGGACTTGAGCCGTAAAAAAAGAGTAAAAGTTTATTTTGTTCTGAACTGAGTTTGGGTTTTAAGACTTTGACGTTACCGTTAAAATTGGATTGAATTTGGTATTTCGGTTAAACTTGTGTTTGAGTTGATTTTTGAGCTTTAGCGTTGATTGAGTTTTTTGTTTAGGTTTATTCTCGTTTGCTTAAGTGTGTGGACAGTTTTAGTTTAGGTTTCAGTTTTTGCTGTGCTTTGGTTGACAATTGAGGTTGAATTAGGGATGATTTTGAGTTGATTTTTAGTTTTAGCTTATAATAAGTACGAATTATATTTAAATTTTAGTTGAGTTTGAATTCTGGCTGAGACGGAGTTTGAGTTTTAATTAGGAATAGGAATGAATTTTTGATTTGGGTAAGGTGTGGATTTGTTATGGTTTTTAGTTGAGTTGTAGGTGCAGTAAAGTTACGTTAATGTTGAGTTTGAATAAAGTTTACATTTATATTGTATAAAGTATGTATAACCACGCGAGTATGGACGCAGTAAAACCCTAAATACTTGCCTTGAGGAGGAAATACCCATGACATATCCTGAAGCGTCTGTTCCCCATGTTAGGGACGGCTTCAACCAGCGTCTGTTTCTCCATGTTAGGAGCGGCTGTACTAAAAACCTGGCAGTAGGTATAAAATGATAAGGGAAGGAACCCTGAATTCAAATACATAATGGTTAACACCACGGAAAACAACGATACGGTGCAGAGAATTCGAAGTCCAGTACCGGCGGCTCTCGGGAGTGAGCAAGCGGGCTCCCAGTCGCCGAGATCCAGTGACCGCAATGGTGTAATGATTCATCGCTTAGTTACTACATCATATAAGTACATCTACAAGCAATGTCTCCACCTTTACGAATTTGAGCAATCCTTTCCAAAAAAAGTACTTCAATGACAAGAACGCCTACAAAATCGTCTGTCGCAAGTACTATCCATCGATCAATTTCAACAAATTCATTATCGAATATGGAGCCAGAAGTGGTAAATAACCCGATGAATATACCCCCCTCGAAAGCACACCAGCGACACTAGCCTTATAGAGAGCACTAAACGTAATGTACATATGATACAAACTGGCATCGATCGATATATTGCTGTAAAACGGAAAACAGATAGCACAAAAAATGAAAAACTACTGGAAAATAAGAAACTAAATGTCGAAAAATTACCGCTACAAAACAGATTTTAAATATTCGCCGATAAGGATGTGGAAGAGAGCAACCCTGAAAATGCAAACATTCAATAACAGGCAAATCGAAAATACAAGCCACCTCCAATCTACTGATACATAGAAGGTGATGTAAGAACTTAAATCAAGCGTGCTAACAAATGGAAAACCATTTCACGTAACAAATTTACTTCGTGGCAAAATACACGAAGTAAAAATTCAAACATACGAGTTCAACGACTATAGAGAAGTCATTAATTATTACGATACACACAATAGAAACTATTATACATACCGTTTGAAATTTTCAAAGGGTCTTTCAGTCATTATTAAAGGCATCGTTGTTGAAGTTGGATTTAAACTCAGCTTTCTGGTTCAAATGGAAAATGACTGGACACCGTTGAAAATTCTCCCTTTTGGCAATCTGGATGCTTAGTTCTCAAAACTGATGGTAGACCGCAATGATAATAGTCGGTACTTGGTACGAATTTCTTCACGGTTTGGCACAACGGTAGGTTACAATAATAAATTACACGCACTGGTTTACACAAACGTTACAATACTTATATTATTTATTATATTTATTCAAGTGGACTGTATTTTACACATGATATTTTTCTCGACCGCTTCTTATCTGTCCAGCTTCAAATTACATAATGATTTTAATGGATACGATTTTCAATGATTTGCAATTTTCGTAATAAATTATATAATTTCTAATGCGTAATGCCATCTATCTCTTACTAGCTAAACTATGGTTTATACCATTCGAGTTGTACTACTATTCTCACTATTAAATGTCAAGTACTACTATTCTCACTGTAAACCTAATTTTAATACAATTTAATTTTACAATAAAAACTACTGTCAAAGTGACAATCAACAAACAAACAAAATCTGCGTTTTGCCTGGTAAGTGGATTAATTCATATAAAAGTTTTAATACTAAGATTTATTTTCTAATTTTAGGTAAAGATGCAGGATGCAGCTGTGGCCATCGAATTCTCCATTAGATAAGTTTAATCCATTAATTTCTTATAAGATGGGTCCCTTTGTGGTTATGTTTTTGTTTATTTTCAGGTTACTCGTCTGGCTGCAGTGATGATTTTACCATCCATCCAGTCGGATTGAACAATGTATATAGGATCATGAACCGCTTGAAGCGTCCATTCAAAGCACTTTGAAAAAGGGAGAAATTCATCCAACATATAAAATAATGTACCTCATGCATAGACGCATAACTGTTGAAGAACCAAATAAAAGGTCCGGACCAATTCAGTGTTTAAACTGCCAAGAATATGGCCACTCAAGAACTTATTGCAAGTTGATATCCGTATGCGTTGTATGTGGTGAACTATACCCAACCAATACTTGCCCGAAACCAAAAAATTACTTAACATTAAAGAAATGCAGTAACTGCGGCAGAAACCACACTGCAAACTACCGGGGATGCCCAGTCTACAGAAATATTATTCAAATGTCACGTCCCAGGCAGCAGTATAAACTACACCTAATGCGCAGAATAATACACCTTCGTATATGCAGAATAAAATACCTTCGGATGCGCCGAATGAATCTTGTTCGCCCAGAATATCAGCCGGGAAACCAACATATGCAAGCGTTATCAGTGGTAAATCCTCAAATGCTGAACCTAACCTGAATAACTGTATACAACTGATGATGCAGTTAATGACAACAATGAAAAATATGCTACAAGCAATGCTGCAAAATCAGGCTGGTGTCTGAAACCCATTTAACCGATAAACATAATTTTAGAATAAATGGTTACAAACTCTATGATACTAAACATCCCTTGGGCAGAAGTCGAGGAGGAACTGCTATCATTATAAAAAATCGGATTTGCCATTATGTTCTGAATGAGTAAAGCACTGAAGAAATTCAAGAAATCTATGTACATATGTGTTGAACTTGATAAAGAAGGTTTAGTCGTAGCTTCAATATATTGCTCTCCAAATAAAAACATTTCGGCAGATATCTATAAAACGCTTTTTGCAACTCTGGATCAACGCTTTATAGTCGCCGGAGACTTTAATGCCAAACATACCTACTGGGGTTTAAGAATGACTACTCCAAGGGGACGTCAATTAATATGGCCATCCAACTTATTGGCCTACTGATCGGAAAAAAATTCCTGACATACTTGATTTTGCTGTGTTAGTACATTACTGGGCTGACCAAACGCCATATCCTACAATCAACTTCCTAACGAACACCTTCACTAACTGGTTGAAATTCAAGATGTACATCAGTTCGCATATCGACTTGACATCTATACTGGAGACGGCAAACGATATATATATATATGGCAATGGAAAACTTCAATCTGTTACTGATCAACGCAGCTATTACAGTTTCGCCTAAACAAAACAGCAAACATACAATGCACACCATAACATCCGCTGAAATAGAAAAATTCCTAACAGAGAAACGCCGTTTAAGACGCATATGGCAAATAAATCGATCGCCTGATGCAAAATACAACTTTAACCAGGCCAAAAATAAACTGAAAAGCCTACTCCAAAAAAACAAAATGGATTTTTTGCAAAACTACCTTAAACAGCTATCTCCCCACTCTGCCACAAACTATTCATTATCGAAGGCCACTAAATACCTTAAACGGCCTCAGCAACCAAACCCGCCAATTCGTCTGCCCAACGGTGACTGGGCTAGAAGTGACGAGGAAACGAGAACTGGATTATCGGTGGCTCAAACAGATGTAGCAATCGAACCTGAGAGGAAATTCAAGATAAAGAAGCCACTAGTTAAGTTTATTATTGCTCACCAAACTCAATTAAAGAAAGCCCCTGGGTATGATCAAATTACAGGTGAAATGCTTTAAAAATTGCCTGAGTGTGCCTTTGGCCGACAAGTTCAAATCTATGAATTAAGATGCATTCCTGAGTGCTGGAAATTGTCAAGTATAAAAATGATCCCAAAACCTGGCAAGGATCCTACCAAGGTCTCGTCATATAGACTAATAAGCCACCAATCATCTCGAAAGTCTTCGAAAACACAATTATCGAAAAGATTAAACCGAAACTCCGAAATATCATCCCTAATCATTAATTTGGTTTTAGAGCCGAGAATGGAACCATTGAGCAAGTGCACCGAGTAGCTTCAGAAATAAGATCAGCACACGAGGAAAAGAAGTACTGCTCTGCAGTTTTCTTGGATTTTGCTCAGGCATTCGATAAAGTTTGGCACGAGTGTTTGCTTTATAAAATTAATTTTAAATTGACAGAAATTTACCAACTTATGAAGTCATATTTGTCAAATCGCAGATTTTACGTAAAATACAAACCTCTAAATCGGGCGGGAAAAACGTCCTGGCAGGAGTACCACACGGCAGTGTGCTTGGCCCAACCTTATATTTAATTTTCACTTCTGATCTACCAACGTCTTCGAAAATTATGACGTTTACTTTCGCTGATAACACAGCAATCGTATGTACTCATAAAAATCCACAAACAGCGTCCAAAACCCTGCAACAACATATAGATGACATCGAAATCTGGCTAAAAAAATGGAGGATAAAGGTCAATGAAGAGAAATCGACTCACGTAACGTTCACTTTAAATAAGCTTACGTGTCCACCGGTCACAATGAACGGAATACAAATTCCTCAGGCCAACGAAGCAAAATACCTAGGCGTCCATCTAGACTGACGATTAACCTGGCGGAAACATATTGAAATGAAACGAGGCCATATCAAATTAAAAATGGATAAAATGCACTGGTTGATGGGGAAATATTCAATTCTTGATTTAGAATATAAGCTTCTCCTGTATAACACAACGATTAAACCAATCTGGTCGTATGGCTGTCAATTATGGCAATCAGCTTCTAATTCAAATATTGACATTGTTCAAAGAATACAGTCAAAATTCTCAGAATGATTACATTAAATGCCCAGGGGGGCACCCTGGGTTGTAAAAAACAAAAATATTCATAAGGACCTTAGCATCCTAACTGTCAAAGACGAATTACTAAAGATGCGGATTAACTAAGCAGGAAATCTATCATCTCATCCGAATATGCTGGTGAGAAATTTCAAAGATATACCTTTGTCGTCACGATTAAAGAAGAAAACGATGGCTTTGACATCACAAATTATACTTAATTATACTAGCATTTAAGATTTGACAACTTATTGTTATTTTCGTATGAAAGTTCAATAAAAAAAATAAAAAAATTACATTGTGTTTGGGTGGAGCTGGTGCCCGCCCTGTCTAGCGAACTTAGGCAATGGATCTAGCCGGAAATTTTTCAAATAGAATATTTTTTAAATAAGTGAAATTTGTGGCCATAATCTACCAAGCGATCAGGACTTTATCGTTCAAACCACTCTAAATAATTTTAATGACAATACCGGTACACATTTGTGGATTTTTTGTTTACTGGAGTAGTCTGTTAATTACTAATAATTGTTTCAAATTCACCCAATTAAACACGTTAATTAACCTGTAAATTAACACTTCACATCATTAATCAGTGTTAAATTCAAATTTTCAAAGGCATATAATTAACATTGCTA
Source organism: Tipula helvola (assembly GCA_963556165.1). Lineage (NCBI taxonomy): Eukaryota > Metazoa > Arthropoda > Insecta > Diptera > Tipulidae > Tipula > Tipula helvola. The sequence goes on along the minus strand of OY744481.1, from coordinate 186,746,182 downwards.
ACAAACAGCACACACCCACATATTCTGCAGTAATACATCATTTTTTTTGTTATTCATTATGTTTACACATAAGACGAAACCATTAAATAAAAAATATAAATACAACTCATACTCCAATTTACACCTAAACAAAACCCAAAGTAAAATTAAATTTTTATTTAGGCCACAAAAAAACAAAAACTTACATCCATCCATTGTTCACCGGGAAACACGGCTATTAATTCAGCATTTGCTTCTAACGTTTGAAAATAATCCTCATCATCTACCTCCGTGCCATCTGAATCTAAATGTATATTCGGTAAATCAATTTTACCAAATTTTTCCGCTGATTTTTTTCGTATTTCATCCAGTGTTGTTCCTACCACAGCCTTTTTTATAATTCGTGTAACATCTTTAATCTGGAATCAACAAAAACAAGAACAACAAAATCAAAATTAAAAAACATTAAAAAATATGTCTTTATTAATTAAAAGCTTAATGTTTAATGTCGTAGTCGAAGCTTTTCTCCCTTCTTGTGTCATGTATTTCATAATAAAAATTATAATTTTTGGTTTTGTTCTGCGCGCTGTCTTTTAAAAACCAAATGAAAAACGGATGAACAAGCAACAAAAACAATAAAAAAAGGATGTTCACGGAATTTTTCGTTTAATCCCATTTAGACAGCGAATATAAAGAGATGTAGACGCATAAACAAAACTTGTGAAAAATGGGAAGCAAAGTGGTGAAAACAACAAAATAAAACAACAACGCTTCCACCAAAAAAAGACACGAAATCTGTATGATCATCAAGTTTTTGTTATACACAGAAGAAAAATAAAAAGTGCAAGTAAAGCACTAAAAAAGCTTCGATATAATCATTTGTTAAACGGTTTGTCATAATATTTTTTTATGTAGATTAGAATTTGTGCCAAAAATATTTGATTAAAAAAACATTAAAAAAATTTTATGTTTTGGAAAATCATTTTCCCCATTTTAAAGCTCCGAGCAATATAATAATATTAAAAAACAAAAAAACAAAATAAAAATATTCAAGAGATAATATTTAGATTTTACGGGTCGATATAATTTTATTGTGATGCGGCGCTTTTTTGTGACTTTCACACAATAATATATTATCGGGGCTTTTGTTGGCTTAATTTCGCTTGGATACTATTGGCGTAATTGTTTGCATTATATAGTACAAGATAAAGTGCTTTGATTGATCGTTATGTACATACACAGTATTTTTAATAATTTTTTATACCGACATTTGGGTAAATTACACACTATACGATGATCATTGAATATACATTTCAATAAGGTTTGTAATAAAGTTTGATGTTTATGACTTAGAAGTTTTCTTAAGTTTTGAACGTGACTGGATAGGGTAAAAAAACTTTCAAAGTTTATTTATTGATTTTGGGTTTTGAGAAAGTTAACTTCTTTATGCAATTAGGAAATAGTTTATGGATTTAAGGAAATTATTTGAGTATAGGTAGCATGGTAGTAGCATAGATTATTTTCGGGTTTTCGATGTTGCTACTTCATCGGTAGATTTACATAAATCAATTTCCTTACCTTTTACGAATTAGTAATAAAATCAACCAACCTGTATTGGTAGTTTTTGTTCTGTGAATCTTAAAAATATCATTTCAGGCAAAAATTTTGAAAGTTGTCAAATTCTTTGAATTTGGAAATACTATAATTTTTCTGTCAGGTTTGACATTTTAAATTTCAAAATTTTACACATTCAATTTATGCCAATGAAATTTCATTTGTGTTTGTCTGCACTTTTGAATTACTTTGACCAAATTCTATTAAAATATGTTGCGAATTCTGAATTTTTAAAATCTACCAACATTACGTTTCTCTTTAAAGTTTTTAGCGAGATTAACGATAAGCCGTAAGACATATTAACAATGCTAAAATATATTTTATTATTTTTATAAATTTGGAAATTGTTTGAATTCCGAACGCATGCATACATAATTCTATTTTCATTGCTACAATTTTGAATTTTAATGTTTATAAGAAGGAGGGTTATACACTTTTAAGAAGCCTACTTCAAATTACAAAAATGAATTCCATCTGGTGAAATTTAAAACCGTTTTAATTTTTAACTTAATTTTAGGAAAATTCTGAATATTAAACAATTTTTAACGTTTCTGAGAATTTGTCATATTTTAATGAATTTTAAAAATTTCATACTATTACTCATTTTTAAATCACGATCAGTTTGAAAGTACTGTGAACTATTTTAAGTCGCCTCAATCGCAAGTACTAAACTCTGATTTATATACTTTTAAAATCATTACTTCAAAAATTGCAAAACTTCGATTCGAACTAAACTAAAATTTTAAAGTTAGTAAAAGTAAAGCTTATGGTATTATGACATTGGCTTGAAAAAAGTGCAATAAAATTAAGCAATGGGTGACTAGGAGAGAAATAATTAGGTAGAAAGAAACAACATTGTTTTATTTACAAAAGTCAAATAATTAGATATATTTTAAATGGCCCACTGATAAAATAAAAAAAAACAAACTATTAAATTGTTGATGTGTCACCAAAAAGTATACAACAAGCGCTGAAAAATACTGTGCCATGAATCTTTTTTGCTAGAATTGTGTCTAGGGATAGCTGCTGTTAAAATGAGCTATTGATTTTGCCTTATATTTGTCAATACTACCCCTATATTGTGTATTCAATCATTCATTCGATAATTTTCTATACTTATTATTGTTCCCTTTGTCGCGATACTTTTTAGCGCTTAAAAATTCTCAAAAAAAGCTAGTGTCATAATACCATTAGAGGCTTAACAACACAATCAATACAATGCCCAAATTTCGATTTTGCCACATTTTATTATTTTCGTTAAAAAGTAGAAACAGCCTTTCGAGCTGATCAGCCAAAGATAGATCTGTGGTTGGTTCCAATATAATACGTCTGATGACGACCGGACATAGATATTTTCTATTATGATACATGTACGATCAAAAGTTTAATATTCAGAAGAATCGGCAGCGTGAAAGTGACAGTAGTTCAAATTCTGGTGAACAATACCGAATAGATTCACTATTATGAGTTAAACGTCTATATTCAGCTTGATTTCGCAAAAGCAATTTGATCTTTCTAAACCTGACACCAAATTGATGAAATCCTTAACTTTGAAAATCAAATCAGAACCGAACAGACCAAATGCTATAAGCTTACACTGAATCCAAAGGTGCCATAAATCCTCGAGGATGTCATAATTACTATGGTCGATAATGAAGCAAAAAGACGATTATTCTTTATTCATGGTGCTAAAGAATTTGGAAATACTTGTTTGTAAAGTGCAATGATGAACTTATTTGCGACCGCTTGAGGAATTGCTGCTCATTTATTGAAAGCAAGTCAAACCTCATATTTGTAAACTGTAATTACCATACATGGACTGAACAATTTTCTGTAATGGTAATAAAACGCAATCTTTTTATTTAATCTTCGATATAATTTAATTTTATACATCGACATGCAAGATATTTCTTGTACGTTCTTTAGAAATGTTTACGATGTCAACTAGGGAATGCAATCCCGGTAGTATACAATATATAAGGCAATACCGGCATCCCGGTATTCGGTATTGACAAAAAAACAGGGATTTGGGGATTGACAAAAAGACCGGGATCCCGGAATTTGACAAAAAGACGCCGGGATCCCGAGATTGCACAGGGAATCGGGATTTTGGGATTGAAAAAACACTGAGATCTCTTGATTTCAAAAAAATACCGGATCCCGGGATTGCATTCCCTAATATCAAAAATCGCACTCAACAACACATTCCTTTAATTTTTTTCAATAATTTCTGGTGTTGTCACATCTTTTTTGTTTATCATCAAAAGACTTGTGACCATGTTTAAATTCTCTAATTCGTTTGGTTGATGGTTCGGCGAACCACGTCAGTACAATTTCCAAACAACCAAATATTGTCATCTTATGTTCTCTAAAAACTTGAAATACATACTTCATAATTTTTTTCACTCAATTCTAGTTGGGGGTTGTGTGGAAGAAGAAGAAATTAATCAATAACGATTTTGTCTGAATAAATTATATCGAAAAGACATCTGTTTAGATAAAGCTGATCACCTGAAAGAAAATAATTAAATTAATTAAAATTGTTTACATTGGTGGTAATGACAGAAGATAAGTGTTTTGAACTAGTGTTAACAATTTTAATTAATTTAATTATTTTCTTTCAGGTGATCAGCTGGATCTAAACATAAACCTCGAGTTGAATCGTCATCAGATTCAAATGCTGGAAGATGGCATAACTTTTGTATCGGTCGCTTGATTGTGCCATTTTTCGTTTTGATGTCTGCTACTCAAACATTGCTATCATCGCCAGGATATAACTTTTTGATTCGTCCCATAAGCCATTGTATACTATAACTATACGTCGTTTAGCTGCAAATTTGTCTGCTGTGTTTGCCATTTAGATCTTATCTGAAGTGTTGTTAAGTATTCGATTTGCCAGCGTTTCCAGAATTGTTGATATATACGCTTTACGATATCCCATCTTGAATGTGGATTCATCATTCGCTCGGGTGCTGCCTCTGGTATTTGATACATTGAGCGCCCGATTAAGAAATGGGCAGGCGTAAGAAAATCTATCTCATCATCGTGGCTGAGCAAATTGGTCTAGAGTTCAGAATTTCTTCGATTTGTACTGTCAATGTTGAAAACTCATCTAACGTGAGTATGGTATCCCTGACAGTTCGTGGGATCTGCGTTTTAGTAGATTTGACAGCGCTTTCCCACAATCCACGTTGATGCGGTGCTGCAGCAGGAATGAATCTCCACTCGATTTTTTCCTTCAAAAGACTAGAAATAATTATGTTATTATTATTGCTTATAAATGTATAAATTTCTTGGAGGTAGTTTTTTGCGCCAACAAAGTTCGTAGCATTATCGCAATATATAGTGTGACACAGTCCCCTTCTACTTATGAATCTGTGCATTGCAGCTAGGAATGATTCCATGGTGAGATTCATGCAGTTTTCAACGTATATTGCGTGCGTACTGAAACATACAAAAATGCATAAGTGTGCCTAAACCGGAATAGAGCCTCACCTCCGCAAAGGATGAATTTTAAACGGCCCGCAGAAGTCGACACCAACTGCACCAAATTCCACCGAATGTCGGACCCTGTCTTCTTGTAGTTGACCCATTATTTGGTTCATCATTTTTGGACGTTGTCTTATGCACGTGATGCACTTTCGAAACACGTTCTTTGCGACGTCTTTGCCTCTAATAACCCAAAAATTTTGCGGAACTAAACTTGTTAAAAGGGTTGGACCTGGATGTTTATACTGGAGATCTGCATCGTATATGATGGATGTGGCAATTGGAGATTTCGACGAAATGATCATTGGATGTATTGTATGATACGGCATTGCTGATTTTTCTATTCTCCCTCCGACCCTCATAATTCCTTCAGCGTCGAGGAACGGATTGAGTTGCCTAAGATTACTTTTTGCGGGTATTGGTTTACGATTTTTCAGGCAACGATACTCTTCAGCAAAGTCAATGGTTTGCCAATATAGAACTATTTTACGTTCAGCTATCTCAAGTTCTGCTGGTGTTAGTGCTCCCATTTGTCGCTTGTTTTGATCTTTCTTGGCCCTTGTATTGTTGATAAACCTGAGCATATACGATATGATTTTCTTTAGCTTGAAGTAACTGGAGTATTTTTGGCTTAAGCTCAGTATAATATCTTATTGCTGCACGACGTTAGCTTCTAATGAAATCATATTGTGAACTTCGATTTCTTCGGTTGTATTTGGTATCTGCGGTTGATCTGACCAACATTCATCTTCCCTTGCTAGCCTTGCTGGTCCATTCCACCAAAGTTGATTCGATGATATTTGTCCCGTAGTTTTACCTCGTACTGCACAATCGGCTGGATTATGTCTGGATGGTACGTGTCACCAAATATCTCGCTTGTACATGCTGATGATTTCCGAGGTACGGTTCGCGACGAATGTTGTCCAACGTCTGGGCTGACTGGACAACCAATCCAAACAAATTTTGGAATCGGTCCACATGGTGATCGAAGATATTTTAATTGATAACGTCTCGGTGATTTGCTTTACCAATCTACTCAGAAGTACTGCACCCATCATCTCTAGTGTTGGAATGCTGACTTGTTTTAGAGGCGCCACCTTAGTTTTGGCACATATTAGATGCGTTACGAACCCTTCGTTGCTTTGTGATCGTGCGTATACTGCCGCTGCATATGTCCACTTACTTGCGTCACAAAATCCGTGGATTGAGATACTGGTTGATGCAGCAATACAGCGGGGAATATTTAGGTCAGGTGTTTGGCTTAGGTTGTTTCGCAGGTCATTCCATGATGCTCTCGTTTCTGCAGGCAATTGTTCATCCCATCCAATCTTTTTTAACCATAAGCTGTGGAACAATATTTTAATGCTTATCGTGATTGGAGATAGGAGTCCCAAGGGATCGAATATTTTGCTGGCTTCCGATAAGAAACTTCGTTTTCTATGGATTTGAGTATCGCTCAGATTTACATGAAAGACGAAGTGGTCGGTGTTGGCATCCCAAGCTATTCCCAATAACTTTACCGGATCTGGATGTTCTCTTATTATTTTGACTTGATTCGAGGAGCCTGGCTGATTTAGCAAGTTTCGCATGTGTTGGTCGTTTGAAGATAGCTTTCTTAAATTAAAACCACCGCTACTTAATATCTTCAAAACATCGTCTTTCAGCGAAATCAAATCAGGTAAAGTGGATACCCCAGTCATCAAATCATCGACATAAATAACATGTTCGATGGCTCGGCTAGCTTCTGGATGCTCTTATTCATGTAATTGTGCTAGTCCCTTCAAACATCTAATGGCCATGAATGAGGCAGATGCCATCCCATATGTGACGGTTTTTAGAGCGGGTGGGCGGATTATTTGATTCTTATCTCGCCACAGTATAAGCTGATGTTTGCGATGTTCCGTATCTACCCAAACTTGACGATACATCTTTTCTATATCGCCTACTAATACGTAATGATGCTGTCGGAATCGCGTAAGTATCTGCAAGAGGCTCGATTGGATATTCGGACCTACCATCAAATTATGGTTCAGTGACACACCTGTGGTCAAGTTTGCGGATGGGTCAAAAACTACGCGCAATTTTGTTGTGCTGCTATTGCTCTTCAAGACTCCATGATGTGGCAGAATATACGATTGCTGTAGTTCTGCGTAGTTTACTTCGAACGGTTCCATGTGGCTTAGATCTAGATATTCTTTCAGGAAATCTTCATACAGCTGACGAAATTGAATATTAACCTTGAAGCGCTTCTCCATGCCTAGTAATCTGGATATTGCTTTCTGGTAAGTTGATCCAACAATCTTTGATGGTTTCTTGAATGGAAGCTTGATAACAAACCTCCCATCGTCAGCTCGCCGTGTTGTCGCCTTGAACCATTCTTCACAATCTTGTTCTTCCTGTGTGGTGTTGTTGCTTGCAGAAAGCTCTTCGATTGCCCAAAATTGCTGTAGCGTAGCATCAATGTCAACAACGATTGTGAATGATTGTTTAATTTCTGTTGTATCAGCTTCGTGTTTGCCTCCTACGATCCAACCCAACTTGGTTTTGTGCGCGATCAAGTTTGACGAATCTATTTTCTTGATGTCATCCTGAAGTAATTCGAAAACCATATCTGCACCAAGTAGTATTTCGATTGATCCGGGCTTGTGGAAATCTGGGTCGGCTAAACTGATTTTGGGTAATGTCTTCATGCAGCTGATGTCAAACTCAAAGGCGAGTAATGACGACGTAATCTTCGGAATGATGAGTGCCTTTAAAGATGCTAATTCCACCGCGTCAAACCGTGATGTTAATCGCAATAGTATACACTTCCATGAGAACTTCCGCTATTTGTTTGACCAATTCCTGTAATTAAATTTCTGCAATATGTCCAGTAAGGCACGGCATGTCTTGGTATACCAAGATTGTCAATTAAATTTATTATTGCCGTGGGCAATACGGTTTGTACGGTGCATTTCAATGACATATTACTACTGATTGGTTCGTTTTCATCAAAACGTGTGTGATTAGTTGACACTGTGTTCTCCTCGGGGTTACCATTTGAATTGTTGGTGGTGATTAATGCATTTGATAGTTTATTCTCCGTGTGCAGAAGTGAATGATGTTTGCGAGCACATTGACGACATTCTGCAATCATATACGGTGTGTCCCGGATTTAGATAGTTGAAACATCGTCTATTGCTAGCAAGTAATGCCCTTCGTTCTTCGACTGTCATTGTTTTAAATCGATCGCAATCAATTAATCTGTGCTGTTGTTTATTACACGCGATACAATTGGTTTCATCAGTGATGGTAGAAACGCAATTTTTCGATTTAGTTGACGTAGTTGCTCTAGTTGATCGGATGGAATGTGCCTTTACTGGCTCAAGTCCGTCAGTCCTTTTTATTAAACAATCGCAGAACTCTTGTATTGTTGGAAATTCGTTATTTGTGTTCTCTTGTGCCCATAAACTGCGGGTTTCATCATCTAATTTCTGCTGTAACAAGTATTTGAGCCAAGGATCTCTAGATTCGGCTTGATCTCCCAAAGCTTTCAAACCGCGTACTACCTCGTCGGAGGTGTCTAATAACTTCCTTATGTTTGAAGCGCTTGCTATAAGTGTATATTAGGCTGTTCAATAAAATTTCTTATGAATGCGTTAATCGTATGCCGTTTACGATCGTATCTTTGCCTGAGTTTCTTTAGTGCTTCTATATAATTTGATTCGGTAACCGGTCAATTTCACTTCGGCTGAATTGCGATCTCTGAGTTGATGGTTGAGACTGCGAGACTGACGTCTGAAGTTGTGGAATCAATTGCTGAGATGGTGGTAAGTAATTGGAAATTCCACTGGATCGATATAAAAGTTGTCCGGTTTTCTTGCAATAAAACCAAACTGGCGCATTTGTTGCTAGTAATTGATGGATTATTTATTCACAGATTTCCTCACCCAATCTTACCTAACAGCAGCTAACTTATGAGATTTGGATTAACCACGCATCGCGGTATTCAGCTTCCCGGCCCAGAGTACAAATTCCAATTAAAACTTCATCCGACCAGTTGCTTAAAAACCTTAGATCATTTTGCCGACCGCTTAACATATGCATCTTCAAAAGCAAGCCAATTCTTGTAAATACGAGGGTTGTTTCACTAAAGTTCAAATTTTTCTAATTTTTAATTTCATCAAATCAGATGTCAAATCAAAGAATTCATCCTCAAATTTTACAGCTTGCGATTTAATAGTTAGGTTGTGTAAGATAATTCTTGGTTAGAGCGTTTGAAATTAAGTTCATCATGCGTCCAACGTGCACATCAATGGCTTCTGAAACGTTAAGCTATCAGGATTTGTAATCAAGCCTCTAATAATTCGGAGCGAGGCCTATAATATTTCTACATACTGCATACTTGTATTGACAGGAAACAGAGTAAATAACAAGATATATATTTATGCATATGTTACGGCTAATGTACATAGAGCGGCGAATATGCACATTCGCCGGTAAATGTTCATATTCACCTACTACTTTGGGTAATGTGAGTTCAACCTATATATTACCTACTAAATTTGGATAATGTACACATTTGCCTTTTAACGTTGGTAAATGTGGATAAATTATTTATTGTAGATTATTTATGCTAGTTTACTTTCTGCATAAGAAAGAATTAAGATGGAACTTCGCTATTTCCTTATCGATTATGATGAAATTTGACATGAGCGATGGAAATGGGATTCTAAAATGATATTTGTAAGAAGTTCTGGAACATGCCCACATAGGAACAAACTCGGTTATTTCTAAACCGATTATGCTGAAATACGACAGGTACGATGGAAATGGGATTCTAAAGTAATATTTGGAAGAAGTTCTGGAATATGGCCAATTAAGATGGAACTTCGCTGTGTCTTGACCGAAAAAATATAAGATTCGTATTTAATTTAAGTATGAAACTTACGGATCTGATTCAATTCAAATAAGAATCCAATTTTTCGAGGATTCGAATTGACACTAGGTAACCTGCCACCTATCAGAATTATCGTGAAAGTCTATTGTAAGACACCATTTTTTATCGCTGTCAAATCTTATTTAAAATTAAAGAATAAAAGAATATTTAAATATTTTTATTAAACAATATTTTCTTCCAACTTGATGACAATTGCACTGAAGAATTAGCTTCACATTTTGTCTTATAAAACACTTTCCAAAATATAATCAGAGATGGCGCTGAAATCACTTTATATAGTGATAATACATTCGAATCGAATTCACAAATAGCCCACCAGGCCAAAGGAAATATTTTTGAATTTTGTTGTATTTTTGTGTCTAGCTTTAATTTTAAAATATAATATTGAAACCTTATTGTTACAGATGCCCCTAACTAACAAAGTGTTTTGTTCATTAACTTTTCATCTCATAAGGTTAACATTTTAGATTATCAACGGTCGTGCCCGGTCGATGGGTAATTTAGCAGAGAAGCGTGTGTCTCTCCTAGCAGAACATTTTTGCGAATAGATGTAAACTACTGGCGATATATAGTCGTGACAGACCAATCGACTGCACTTGTGACAGAATGTGTACATTTCGCTCCATCCGTTTTATATTCGCTGTAAACCGTCCATTTCACAAAACATACAGTATATCTGTTCCGTTTGGCAAACGGATTTCATAACAAGTAATTTCTTAAATTTATAATAGTACTTATAAAGTACGTACATTGTATCATTAGGATTAAAAGTGATATTTTGGCCAATCTTCCAATCTATTGAGAGCGTTTAAAAAATTGGGTGGGACAATAAGAGTTTCACCATATGAATAGTAAAAAAAATAATTATTGAATCATGATTATTGATCGATAACAATTATGGATGTAGGAAAATATCGGTCAAATGTTCATCACGGCTTCGGATTCGGAGGCACATATCATTCCGTTAGTCCAAATTTAGGATAACCTTCTGACATAATTGCAGTTGAATTGTTGCTGGTAATTGGCATAGAACTTACTTTTGAGATTACTCCAAAGAAAGAACCCGAGAGTGTTAAATCGCATGATCTTGGTGGACAATTGACCTCGCTGTTTCGCGAAGTAATGCGTCCCGGGAACTTCTTGTGCAATAAAGCCATTGTTGCATTGGTTATGTGGTATGTTGCACCGCCTTGTTGAAACCACATATCGTCCACAACCTTATCATCTAATTCGAGCCATAAAAAGGAGCCCTTATGCCAGGATGATCCAGAGGAGATAGGATGTCATCCTAAATTTGGGAAAACGGAATGATATGTGCCGCCGAAGCCGCGTTAAATATTTAACCGATATTATATTTCACACATAAATGTTATCGATCAATAAGCATGGCTCAATAAAGATATCAAAATCATACCAACGCAATAATTTTTTATTCACCTGGTGAAACTCTTACCGGCCCACCCTTTGCAATAGAAGTTTGAAAAACGAGTCAATTGTTGTTCTTTCCTGTATTTGTCCCTGTGATTGTGTTGCCTTCCTTATTTGACCATGTACATCTAATTGTACAATCTAATTTAGTTATTCCATTAATAAATAAACAGCAAAACTACCACCTTGCACAACATACAAAATATTTCATCAAACGAAATACGTCAGTCACATCCGTTCGTCCAGCTATATTATCCAGTTTGTCATTATTGTGAATATAAATTGAACATTTTTTCTGCAAATTTCATAAGCGACACACAAAAATTCTAAAATTAATTGAAATTTGAAATAAATCATTTTTTTTTTTCTTTATGGGTCGTTCGTCATGTCACACACATGGTATACAGGTATACTTTGACAAAACCGTAACCCGGGAATAAAAATGTTCCAACATAATAAATAAAAATCTGATTCGAATGGTGGCTACGGCTTTTTGTGATGGGTGTGTTGAATCGGGGGAAGCATTTTTGTTTAGGTTTTGTATCACTCAGATTGTTTCATATTTTGTAAATTAATCATAATTATGTTGTTGTTTTATGTTACATGTTATTATAATTAATGTTGTGTTCTAATTTTGTGTTTACTTAAAATAATGATATTGTTGAAGATGATAGAATGATTTGAATATTATAATGTTTTATAAATGTGTTTGTATGTGTGTGTATGTGTGTGTATGTGCTTATTGGTGTTTTGTAGATACAATGATACGATGATAAGAAATGTTTATAATTATTTTGTCAAAATAATTGATTGGATTATTTAGAAAAAAAAATATAAGATGGTATGGTTTATCCACATTACAGATAAAACAGACTCGTATAACGTTTTTCTTCTCGAAAAAGGTGAAGTTTTCTGTAAACATTTCCATCAATCAAAACGATAGAAGTTTTATATCCTGTCGTTCGGCAGATTGTTTTGTATTTGTAAACGAAAATCGAACGCTTTCAAACAAAAAATGTATACAATAATTTCTGCTTGATTTGAATTCCATCAGTAATTTATTTACAAATATTCATAAATATTCAAGGGGACCGTAAACTTATGGCCTTAAGGGAACTAAGGATAAATAAAAATGTCATTTGTAGAAAACAGCAAAATGTTTGTCAAACACAGATCTTTTAGTGTTATTTATGATATTGTATTCATATTTAAATGGCTAACTGCTTTTTGCGTTTTAATAATTAAGATGAAGATTTTAATTTGTAATATACGAATGAAAATTAAAACGGGTCAAAACTGTTGTTGTCATTTCAACCTTGTTCAGGTGTATATCTTGTTTTGTACGCCGCAGGATATAAACGATGCATAATTATTTAAGCCATCCACATCCAAAAAGATTATTTTATTGAGCTTCACTTGGAAATAACTTAAAGCTTTACAAGAGCTAGCAAACTTATTGAAATAATATATAAAATATGAAACTTTAAAAGGCAGAAAGCTTTTAATTTCAAACACATTATAATTTGGTGACGATGAGTTTTAAAATGTTGTTAATTTTTTCTAGCGTCGATTTCAACTTGTTAACTCTCGTATTCTAGGCGGAATAGATGGCCCAACATTACTTATTTCTGACTTAATTATTATTCTAAATTGTTTAGGTAATTAGCATTAATAATTAATCTATTTCGTGATTTATATCACAAATTTTCAAATTCAATGTAATCTTGTACGTAATTGTGGCATCAAAATCAAATTTCATTTCGAGTTCTTACGGTGTTTTGATAAACATTTTTGTTGCTACTGTCCGTACTTTAACGACGCATAATCTAAAGGCACGAGTTTCTATGATATTCAAAGAAAATCGTAATTTGGCGTATGCCAGATTTCACAAATCTACAGATTCATTCATTTCTTAACACTTTGTTGTTGTTTATTGATGCATGCGAACATGTAGTAATGAAAGCCTAACTCGAAAGCTCTGAAATGAACCAGAAAATTTCTACTTCTAAATCTTATATTTTACAAACGTTGGAAAGGTTAATGATTATATAGTGAAAAAAGCAAAATTTAGCTCGGCTCTTTATTAAGCTTAATGACAAAATATATATCTACTGCTGCCTTCGGGCTTACAGTCTTAACAGTGGGGCCGATTGCCGAAAAGCTGGTCAAAATTATGAAATTCTCTACTAGAGGATTCTCTAGTCATAATTACCAAATTTCACCCCCTTCATCCTTTATTGACAAACCATATATGTAAAATGCCGTATACATCATATTACAGTCAAGATTCATGTCATTTTCATGGTTTTTGGGTCATCAATTATGAATTTCCTGTCACATTTACAAAATTTCACCCCTTCATTGCTTATTAACAACCCATATTCGTCAAATAATCTATGCCAATTTTTAAATTATGTTATACATACATAACGTCATGTGAGTTCCCTCTGGTCCTATAGACCATTTTTCAAAAACGAGTTAACCATTGGTTTTGGTGTTTTTGACCATGCTCTCGCAGAATTTTTTATCAAAATTGGCGTATCTATTACAGTTTCCAAAATATTTTTTTTTTCTATAGTTCTGTACGCCACAAAACCTTGTTGTTTATTGGGCGTTTTAATTCTATTTGGTCCTATGTGTTAAATTCTTCCAAGTAGGAGTCAATTATATGCCATTTACGTAATTTGTTTATGAGTTCTTTAGTGTCCTATATCCAAAGGAACGGACGTGATACAAATGTACAATATTTTTTTTGTGTCTAAATTTTTTTTTACAAATTCGTGAATAAATTTCGGAAGAGAATCCTGTAATAGCCCTAATTGAATTTGGCAATTTGTTGTTAATTTTTAATTAAATCGAGAATAAACTAAATTTAAATAAACTGTATTTAAGGTTGCGATGCCAACAATGCGTTACCGTGCATGTAAAAATGTTTATCAAAATCGTTTGATTGCTTTATCGATGAGAAAATCATTATTTGCTAGCTTTTTAATTAAATTTTTGAATGCAACTGTAATAAATAATATAATAATATGCACTTCCACTGTAAACAAATTATCCAAACCAAGTCAGCTAAGCTCACTTTCGAAAGAGATAATTAATCGTGTTTATGGGTCAAACATACCACAAGAGGATTTGGAATTTTACAGAACAATTATTAAAATACTGCACCAACGACTTGCATAATTAATTTAAATTTTGCGGAAATCAAATTATTTAAATATTGATCGAAATATTTATATTTTATTAAATATTAATAGAGTTAATTATTATTGGTTAAAGTGTAATATTCATGTATATAAAACATAAAATTTTAATTAGTAATTTTTATTGTACACAATTGAATTTGTGAATAAATTCTCCATAGTTTTTTTGTTCTACTTTTCCTTCTTCTTTGGTCCTATATGACATGATTATTGTAACTTAAAAAAAATAAGTTTAACGTAACTATAGGAATGGTCATATATCCATTTAGGCCATTTTTGCTTCAAAAAACTTTTCTTGTTTCAGTTTTAGGGCTAGTGGAATTTTTATCAGTGGAACATGGAAAGAAATGACAAGGCTTTTTATAAAAATAAAGAAGAATTTAAAATTATCTTGAGAAACCGTATTTTTGCTAAAAGTCTAAAATTCGATTCCTGAACAATTTTACAAATGGCGTATATGTCAATAGGGAACTCACATGACGATATGTAAATCAACACAGAATATTTTTTTAAATTAAAAATAACAAACTTATAACGATAAAAAACAGTAAAGACTTAAACTGGAAAGTATCTCTCTAGGATATAGTTTTACCAGACAGTGAGATTATCTATATTTTTTAGTGAGATTTATTTTGTATCCAAATGTAGGTGGTTGCCGATTATCTGAAATTGTACTAAAATAGTGTGATGGAAACGAAAATTTTTAACTTTATCGTTTGTGGGATGATACGCAGTACGCACGCAATGTGAAATCCTGGATTGTTCTTGAACGATTACTTTGATGTTGAATGAATATTAGTAAACTGAACATGATAGAGTGAGAATTACATAGTGCAATTTTTTAAAGTGGAAATATAAAGTGCGATTAAGAAGTTAGAATATTGTAAAGTATATTTTAGTAATTTTGTGAATTAATTTTGAAATAAATAAGTTGTGTAAATTTATGTTATGAATTTTCACAAAATCAAAAGAAAAGCTTTGTACATTAAAATCCCAATGTCTCTAAAGCTTCTGATGTAGACAATCAAAATATAATTTAAAAATTGAAATTTTAAACTTGATAATTTTAAAAAATGTCGAACGGAATTTTAGATCATAGGCAATTTAGAAATTTAAAGCTTTAATACTTAAATTTCGAAATAAAATAATTTTTATTGAACAATTTGCATCTCTGATATTTGCAATCTTTGTTGAATTTTAAAATTGCTAATAAACTTATTAAATTACTTAGAAACTCCCATCGCTCTTTCTAACTTGTACCATGATCAACGTCAACAACGTAACGCAACTTGAAAACGGATATTTTTTTATGTTTGTTGCAAAAACGAGTTTTCATGGACACCACATGAACATTTTATATAACATGTACATTTTATAGGAGGGGTTTTCACCAAGAAAATTTGGATCGATTCCTAATATTTTTTACGTGAATAATTCTGTCTTTTGTGTTATTAGATAGACATTCAAATTTAAATAGATGCGTACCTGTACTATGCGATAACATAAAATTGTATATCTTTTAAAGGTTTAAATGGAATACAATTTCGTTCAAACATGGTTTATAAATATATATTTACGCTAAGATACACACATATATTTACAAACAGGTAGGCATTAGAGAAAATGTTATTTGTCTGAAAATCTGACTTCGTAATATCCACATAAATGTCACAAAAATGTGTTCTCTACCATTTTAAAATACTTAGAATTTATACAACGCAGAAATAAAAATTAATCTGTAGGTGTGAAAGAAGTATATGGTCTGAAGATTTTACAGATGTACAGATTAAATTTAACATTCCTACAGAAATTTTTAAACGATTATGTCGCTTAACCCTCTCAAACGCCTTGTACAATATATTGTACATCAACTTTCATCACTTCGACCAACCGTAATTTTTAATTTTTGTCTCATTTCTCTTGTGCGATCGTTCTCTTATGTATTTATGTTCACACTACAGTTTTATGAGCAATGTCATATCATAGCAGTGCATAATATTGTGCTACGTATTTTATTTTTGGAAGAAAGTCAATTTTAAATGGCGTTTGAAAGGGTTAAATCAATTTCAAGAATTAATTCTGTATGAATTCAAATTTAATATCTATATTCATCAACAATTTTAATGATATTTATTTAATAATTTATTCAATGTAAATAATCATTAGCTTTTAAAATTCGTAGAACATCAGGGGTGGCATGTTGTACCATCATTTTCAATTCGTTTTCGATAGAGTTTTGTCTCTTGTAACAAGAACAAAATTGTACTCTATTTCGCTTTTTCAATTATATATTTTCTAAAACTATCTCAGCTTGCTCGAATAAAACAACATTCTATTGCTACTTTCATTCATCACTCTTTATCATCCAAATTTTGGTTTGCAATCTTTTATCGAAGTGAAGAAAGGAGTAAGTATACAATAGGCTGAGATCGCATTAAAAAAATCGTAATGAAAAAACTAAATAGACTACAATTTTGTTCTTGTTACAAGAGACAAAATACTATCGAAAACGAATCGAAAGTGATGGTACAACATGTCACCCTGGCTTTAATAATAGTATTATGTGTTATTCAACGAGCATATAATGATAGCAGCTATTCACGAAGAAAGATGAAGTTTGCCGACACGAGCCGATAGACGAGTGTCGTAAATCATCTGAGTGAATAACAGCAATTATATGCGAGTAGAATACGATACTTTGTCCACGACCGACAAATATCATTATGTTTTGTAATCAAATCCTTTAAATACTCTTCAAATAATTTTCGTCAACATTTTGACGTTACAGTTTAATAATAATGAAAATGGCAAGAGACTACTAGATAAAATTTCAAAAATCAAATAATTTACTTGGAAGTAGAGGAGACTACTAAATAAACTAGCAGTGAATAATGGATATCATTATAAGTGATGAAACTAACGTATAATGAACATATTATACGTTAGTCGTGGACAATAGTATATTGTATAACAAGTGAAGAAAACGAGTCATTGCAATACGAAAGTGAAATTTGCAGCCTGAGCGATAGCGAGGGCTGCACTCACTTGGGTATTGCAATGACTCATTTTCACACGAGTTACACACGCTATTATTTCTACGATAGAAAAAAAAAATTATTCGTAATAAAAAATGAAATTGAAACGATTGGATTTTCACAAATCGTGTGGCAATATTAAGAAATCGTTGTGTAATGAATATTTCCACACGATTTTAGTAGACGACGCAAAGTATACGTTACTGCACTACTACGATAGTGCAGTAACCTTTTAGACCGGGGGAATTTTAGACCGGGGGAAAAAAGCATAAATACTAACTCTGTGTTATGCGCTGTAGCTTTAGCAAAGTTGTGAATGCGTTTATTAAAGACTTTTGATTCGTCCCAATATTAAAATATTGTTTAATTGTATATGTGTTACGGCTAATGTACAAAATAGAAGAATGTACACATTCACCAGTAAATGTGCATATTTCCCAAAGTGAGTGGTAAATGTGTGAATAAGTTAAACAAAATACATATATTTCGTACATTTTCAGGTGAATGTGTACATTTCCCATAGGTCATTGGTAAATGATCACCATTCACTTATTGTACAGAGTTCAACGCCGTGCTATCAGAATGATACGGAATCCCAGACTTACCCAAGAACTAGACAGCTTACAGCATCGCAGAGATGTTGCAGAACTCTGCGTCTCCTACAGATGCTTACATGGTAAATGTTCTGCAGAACTATCGGAGAAAATACCGTCATTCGTTACAACAACAAGAGTAACAAGAGGAACAACTAATGCACATAGGTTTACGGCGAAGCTCCTGAAACCTCGAGAAGTGAAGAAATCAAGCGCGAATTTTTATACAGAACATCAAAAAAGTGGAATTCGCTAATACACCTCAAATTTCCGAAGGAATACAAAATGAATAAATTTAAGGTTACAAGCAGCTAGGACCGTTAATAAGTCCGCTCTGCACCCAATTAAAAAATTTATATAAAAAAATAATGTAAGCTTCCTCTAGAAATGGAAATTTGTAAACTAAATTTATTCCAGTATACCATTATTAAATTAGAAAGATTGTGGGATTTTTTAAATGGAAATTGGCTATTTCTTAACCGATTATGATGAAATTCGACAAGTACAATAGAAATGGGATTATAAAATGATATTTGGAAGAAGTTCTCTTAAAAATTAAATTTAATAATAATTTATTGAGTCTCACTACGCGCGCGTGGTTTAATTAACATAAATTAACAGTAGTTTTATAACCTTAGTACAACATAAATTAAGTGATACGTAGCCAACCCCCCTAATTAACTTAGAATTGTAGAGGCTAACGGCTTCGGTAACTCTCACATGCATGCGCCACTTAACCCTCCGAGGGGTTCTAGATTTAAACTTCAGGGTAGTAAAAGCCGGGATCAGCAAACATGTCGCACTGCGTGCCGCACATAGGATCGGATTATATAGAATGTCGCACTGCGTGCCGCACGTAGGATCAGATTATATAGAATATCCCGTGTGCCCGTGAGAATTACCGAAGCCGTTAGCCTCTACAATTCTATATTAAATTAGGGGTTGGCCACGTATCACTTAATTTTTGTTGTACTAAGAATATCAAAATACTGTTAATTTATGTTAATTAAACCGCGCGCGAGTAGTGAAACTCAATAAATTATGAGTTAATTCCAAAAAATTATTAATTAAAAGTTACAATCCTTGAGGCCTATTCCCGAACACATAATTGTCTATTCACAATTATGCCAATTTGACAAAAATGCTACACAATTTTATGTGAAATTGGCATTCTCGTACACAAGTTTAAGGTGTGTTTCTCAGCTAAAAAATTGTAGTAGATTAAAATATATTTTGTAGTACATTCCTCTAAAAGTGTCAAATTCAAAACAAAAGTTACGTTATATGAGTGAAAAAAAGTAAAATTCAACATAGAATGGATTGGATTTTTTGGGGCTTCGAAAGCAGCAGTGATGAAGAGGACATTTATGAACGAGCTATACAACGAAGAATTTTGCGGGATAATTCAAATCCATTGGAATTTCGGGAGATAACGTAAGTTAAACTTATAAAGTACACGCATTTTCAAAATTTAATATAAAACTACATGTACGTTTATATACAAAGTTTTCAGACACTGTTTCATTTATTCTGAATAAAACAGAATTGAATTTTAAAAAATCTACACGATGTACCCGTATTTCGCCAACTCAAAAATTACTTGCTACATTAAGATTTTTAGCCCATGGAAGCTATCAAGCATGTGTGGGGCAGGACTATTTGGTGGGCATGGGACAATCCACAGTTTCAAAAGTGCTAGAGGAAACGTTGTCGATATTAGAGAACGTTTTGTGCCCGCTAGTAATTCATCTAGAAATGACAGCTGCGGAACAAATACAGTCGAAACATTGGTTTTTTTCTCGTACCAAAATACCTGGCGTAATAGGGGCAATCGATGGCACTCATGTCAATATCATCCGTCCAACAGAGGCAGAACATCTATTCTTTAACAGAAAAGGAAACCACAGTATGAACGTAATGGTGGTAAATTTTTAAAACACATACATAATTGTAAATTTTCAAAAATACTCGTTTAACGAAATTGTACATATTATTTAGATTTGTGATAACAACATGCTGATACGAAGCGTAAATGCAAGAAATGGCGGGGCATCTCATGATTCGGCGGTATGGAGTGTAAGCCCAGAAAGGAAGTTCTTAGAAGAACGATGGAAAAATGGAGACAAAAATTCGTGGTTACTAGGTAAATATAATGCTCGGATTATCTCGTTCCATATCTCAATTCACTTATGTTAAATTTCAGGCGATTCTGGATATCCCATTGAACCTTGGGTAATCACTCCATATAGGCAAGCTTCAGGCGGAAGTCCAGAGGCTTCATTCAATCACCAACATTCTAAAGCCCGGAATATAATTGAGAGAACATTTGGGTTACTGAAAGGCCGTTTCCGTTGTCTTTTGTCGTCCCGCGAGTTACATTATACCCCAGCCAAAGCGGCAAAAATCGTTAATGTTTGTTGTGCCTTGCATAATGTTTGCAAAAAATTCACTACATTAGAATTATATGTTAATGAAGAAGTCGATAATAATGAAACTAACACCAATAATCTGGAACAGGAAAATTCTTTAAGTGAAATAGCGAGGGCAAGACGAACAAGGGATGAAATAAAAAATAGTCTTATAATGTAGTTACAAAATATTTTATTCGTGAAATTCTTCAGTTACGTAATAATAAATAATTCAGTTCTATAAACTTAAACTAAAACAGCCTTTCATTTCTTTATTTGGCAACATAATAATTAAAATAAATTTCTGGAATTAATTTTATTCCGGACCAAGTCTCGCCTGTTTTATTTCCAAGAGTTGCAGTTTTAATTGCATTTTGTCTGCATGGTTTTTCATTTTATCTAAACGTTCTAACTTCAACAATCCAAGTTTTTCTTTTTTTAAATCTAGCATTTCTTGTTGTAGTTGATTTGTTCTATTTTGTGCAGCTAACAATTTTTTAAGAAGTTTTAGTTGGTGTTGCATGTCAATTAGAAACTGTTTGTAGGTTTCATTTTGAGATTTTACTTGCTTGGACATCAAAGATTCCCGTAATTGTTTCGAAGTTCGATTTCGTATTCTGGAACGTCTCGATCTAAGTGGCACCGCCGGTGTTTCACGAAGTTCCTCAGCACATGAATTATTTTCTGGAATATTGAGTGCAAATGGCGTTTCTGGTCTTGACGAAGAAGAATCCTCATACGGTATTGCATAATTGCCAGTAGCTCCTTCCTCTATATTCGATACATCGATAATTGTAATATTCGGGACGCCAAAAGTCCTTACCCCTGCCACCCCTTTAATAGCGTCAGTTAAAGCACATAATTCGTCTACTTTTTGTTCCATTGGGGTTAGGTAAATGGTTTTGTTTGGATCTCCAGTTTTATTAAGCGCCTTCACATTTTGCCTCAGCTTCTTTTTAATATTTTGTTTTAAATCCGCCCAAACCTATAATTAAAATTGTTAAAACTATATACATACGTCGTTTATATGATTTTACTTACTCTTTTCCATTCTGCGGTCTCTCTTAGAGGGGGGCCGAGAGAATTTAAATTACTCGATAATGTTTCCCAAAGCAATTTACTACTACTTCTTGCATCTTGTGATATAACATATCCACACGCTAATCCCCGGTTCTCTTCCATATAATCAACCATCGCTTCAAATTGGTGTTGATTGGTTATTTTTGGCCTGCAAAATAGGTTATGTTTTCGTACAAATACATAAAAAAACATTTTGGAATATGATTTGTTATTTTGTTTAATGTTATTTAAAATGGCAACATACCAACTAAAAGTAAAACAATTTAAATAATTTAATACAATTATTAAATACTTACGTTTGCTTGCCTGCCATTTCAAATAATAATTTTTTTATTGATTCTAAATTCTATTAATTTATTTTATTTTGTCGCATACAAAACAAATGAAAAAGCAAAGTATATGCGTTTGTGGTTTTGACAGTAACTATATTGTTATTGCCGGATTCACATTATTGTGTAAAATTTAACACCACTTTGGTGTTACATGATACAAAATTCACAATATTGTCAAATTTCACAATATTGTGAAAGCATTTATGTGTTCGGGAATAGGCCTCCTTATTGAAACCACAAAACAAATAAACGAAAAATTAAAATTTAAAAAATAAATCAAATTTTTCAAATATTTTGTTTTTATTTAAAAATATTAACGTTTTCGATCACTTTGTGTGACCATCATCAGATATAGGTATCTTGCAATAGAAATAGTATCCTGTATATAAGCAAGTACATATACTAGAGTGCTAGATTCTAAATGTCAACGAAATGTAAACAAATAAAATATCTAAAATTTAACTAATGACACACCATCTTTATACCGGGTGTTTCTTTTAAACTGAGACGATCAAATATCTCGAAAAATAGCCACTCTACGGAAAAAATGTACATAATCAAAATTTAATCATACCGCGGGGGAAATACATTAGTGCAAAAAAATAGTCCCCCACCCCCCGCTTTGTAGGTGGGGCGGGGGTAACTTTTAAACTAAGATAGGAAGCCATATTTTTTATTGCAGATACGGATTCTACGACTAAAAGTACGTATGATTTGAATGAAATATTTTGTTCGGTTCATGATAGATGGCGTTGTAATCGACGAAATTCAATTTTTTCAATTTCTTCTTCTTAGAACACACGCATTCGATTCTGCAATACGTTTGAAATAAAAAACATCACGTTTTCATTGGAAATAGTTCGTCATCAAAACAATTTATTAATCTAAATGGCAGGTGAATAAAATAATTTTAGCTTAAAATAAGTGTTCAAAATGATGGCCTGCGACTTCAATGCACTTATTAATACGCATTTCCAATGATTGTACACAACTGAGAAGTGTGTTTGGTTGAATTTCAGCACACGCATTTCTGATTCGCTCAATCATGTTCTCACGTGTTGTTAGTTCTTGTTTGTAAACTTTGTCTTTGAAATAGCCCCACAAAAAGAAATCTGGCGGAGTAAGATCTGGTGATCTGGCGGGCCAATTTATCGGACCAGCTCTACCGATCCAGCGACCATTGAAATATCGTTCAAGTACCTCACGTGCTACCAACGAATAGTGTGCAGGACAACCATCATGTTGAAACCACATGTTCCGTCTCAATTCTAAGTTCAGTTCAAATTTTCAAGTAATATTGGCAGTTCATTTTCCAAAAAGTTTCGGTACATTTGACCATTCAAGTTGCCTTCAATAATGTGGGGGCCGATGAGTTGGTTGCCAATTATTCCACACCACACGTTGACAGTCCAATGGCGCTGATGTTCAACATGGCGAAGCCAGTGTGGATTTTCAACACTCCAATAATGCATGTTGTGTCGATTAACCGTTCCATGGTTTGTAAAAGACGATTCGTCAGAGAACATTACGCAACGAAAAAAATTGGGGTTTTGTTGTATTTGTTCACGTGCCCATTGACAAAAAGTTACCCGATTTTGGAAATCAGCGCCATGAAGATCTTGGTGTAAAGACACATGATATTGATGATACTTGTGCCGTTTTAAAATTCTCCAAACACTGGTGAGGGACAATCCGGAATCGCGAACTATTTCTCGTGTACTAACATGAGGATTATGAGTCGCTGCAGCCAATACAGCAATTTCATTATTTTCTCCAGTGACTGTTGCTCTACGGGTCCTCTTTTTCGGTTGAACATTTCCATCAGCAATAAATTGTTTGATAGTACGGCCAAATGAAGCACGTGAACGAATCATATCCGGAAAACGTTGAGCGTAAATAGCAACCGCATTTTCAAGATTTCTGCCAGCTTCTCCATAAACCAGAACCATTTCAATTTTCTCTGGCACAGTTAAACGGTCCATTCTAAAGTATTTTATCGTTTATTGTGCAATTACGAAAAACATGAAGATAAGAAATAACACAAACGTTAAATGTGATTTACAAAACTGAATAAATTGTTTTGATGACGAATTTCGAGTATTTCCAATGAAAACGTGATGTTTTTTATTTCAAACGTATTGCAGAATCGAATGCGTGTGTTCTAAGAAGAAGAAATTGAAAAAATTGAATTTCGTCGATTACAACGCCATCTATCATGAACCGAACAAAATATTTCATTCAAATCATACGTACTTTTAGTCGTAGAATCCGTATCTGCAATAAAAAATATGGCTTCCTATCTTAGTTTAAAAGTTACCGCCGCCCCACCTACAAAGCGGGGGGTGGGGGACTATTTTTTTGCACTAATGTATTTCCCCCGCGGTATGATTAAATTTTGATTATGGACATTTTTTCCGTAGAGTGGCTATTTTTCGAGATATTTGATCGTCTCAGTTTAAAAGAAACACCCGGTATATAAAAAAAAAATGTTTAACAGAAATTAATTAGTTCAAAATCGCATTGGCTACATTGAAAAAATTAGAACAAATGGGACACATCTCATTATTCATCATCTTATCCTTGTGTTTTTCCATCAAAAGTGATTCGTGTGCATCCAATTTCCAAATTTCGTTGATTGGTTTTATAATTTTCGAATTCAATACAACTATTTGGTGGCCTTGATTATTTATCATATGTTCAGCTACACTTGATCGGAGTTCATCGCGGTTTCTCACTGCTCTTCTTTTCTTTTGTTGAAAGCTCTTGAAGTCTGTCCAATATACATCATATCGCAATTCGTACAGCTGACTTTATAAATTCCCGATTTTGAAGCTGGAGGTGGAACATCCTTATAGTTGCATATCATTGATCCTAAATTGGTACTTTTAGTGACCAAATGTATGTCGAAATGTTTCAGCAAATTTCCTATTTTATTTGTTATCTAGAATAGATTTTTTGAAACTCTCGCCATATCCATTGATTTCAGCCGATTCTAAATTATATTTTTCCTCTGCCTTGAATTCCGCTTCATTCATAGGAATGTTAAACAGTCTGTGCCCTAATGCATGAAATGCTGCTTTCTTGTGCGCCACATTATGGTGTGGGCTCCATTTCAATAAGGTACTGTAACCCTGTAATTAATAATTCTTCGGAATTAACTTACAATGGAAACCACGGCGGCTCAAGTATATACATAATAATTTTCAATAAATTATTATTAAATTTATCATAATCGGTCAAGACACAGCGAAGTTCCATCTTAATTGGCCACATTTCAGAACTTCTTCCAAATATCATTTTAGAATCCCATTTCCATCGTACTTGTCGAATTTCATCATAATCGGTTAAGAAATAACCAAGTTTGTTCCTATGTGGCCATACTGTATTTACAGTACTTTTTTACATATACATACAAAGAAAAAGTAAATTTGTACAATTTATTTTAATTATATTAATCAAATTACTAAATTTAAATTATTAGTTTTAAAATATGTTATACTCAAAGGTTTGATTTAAATATAAACCTAAAAATATTTTCTGTTACAAGTATTTTTCATTCATAAAATTGTAATCAAAAATGTTCAATTTTATGGGAAATCATAAAATGTATTCTCCTTAAATTAAGCTTCTTAATTTAAAGGTTTAATGCTGATGGCTTGTATATCTAGGAGCTTTGAAGAAAGATACCTACAGAAGCAGAAGGTAAAAATATTTAAAATTCAATAACAAAAGAGTTTATTACATCATTAAAATCAGAAATTCAGAGAGTAACTACAGAAATATAGGTACATACATTAAATATTAAATTTCAACTGGCCTTCGCCCTACAAAAATTATATTGCGTTTTGTTTAACCAATAAAAAGTACTTACACTAGAAGTAGTAACAAAAAAAAGTTTTTCATTGTTTACCTTTTCTTTTACTAATTTTATTAGTACCCAAGTATGTCTATATCCGACAATTTTTGTATTTTTCGGACATTTAGCTGAAAAACATGAATTTTTATCCGAATGTTGGCCAAAAAAATCGGAAAATGATGAAATTTGGTTTGCAACTTTTTTTTTCATCATTTTCCGATTTTTTTGGCCAACTTTCATAGTAAACCTTCTAATAAGTCGGATATTATTGCTGAAAAATTCGGTGATGAATTCAGTTTTGTTATACTTGGGTAAGCGTTGCAATTTTATTACTCTTGAATGTTTTTCATGGTTTTTTTTTTGTATTATACATTGTGTGCATACTATTATGTAAAAAACGTAATAGATTTTTTTTTAATTAGTATTGAATTTTTTGTACCTTTTCAAATATATTTTTTACGGTTCCCCGAAAATTGATCGAAACACAGTTTTTCAAAAAACAACTTATCGTAAAACAATTCGTAAAAAATCAATTCACAAAAAAAACAATTCATAGTACAGCAATTTTACGAAGAAACAATTCTACGCAATAACAATTCGTCGCAAACACAATTCATCGAAAAAATTCATAATAGAAAATTGTTTTTACTATAGGATTTGATTTTGATTGAGTTTCTAAGATTTTTCCGTAACAGTGATTGAATAAAAATACGAAAATCAAATAATTTAATTATAATAACTATATAAACAATATAATTGTTTATTAATTTATATTTATGTGTTATTAACTATGTATATCAGAATAAATAATTATTTAATTTTGTTGCAAAATCTTTGAATTAGGAAATAGAATATACATGATGTTCAACGTTAAAGTTATAAATAATTTAAATTGAAAATCCAAATGAAATTATAAACAATTAGAATTTGTTGTAAAAAAGGTACTTGTTTTTAATTCACTCGAATTATTTTTGCCGATAGGATTGTGTATCTCTAGTTTTTAGGAGGGGAAAGCGAATTTTCCCCGGAAAATTACCTCATTTTCCGGGAAAATTTTCACTTTTTATATTTTTTATTTTTCAAAATTAGGTAAAATGTAAATTGTTTGATAATTTTTGACGATAGAATTGTGTATTAATTAATAATAATTGCTTCGTCAACCTTGCAGACACAGATTAAAGAGTTTTTATCGCTCTTATCGCTTCTTCTGATAGTACCACAAATGTTAAAAACAGCAACAGCATTATAGCAATTTTTTAAATGTTATTTTAATTCGTTGTATACCTTAGAGGATGGGGGCTGCCGCCCCCTAACCCCCGCTTTGCCTGAATTAATATGAATAAATAATGAATCAATTCTTCTTGTTTCAAATTTTATTTGTAATTTTAAACTAAGGCTGCGGTCGAATTCTCGGGTAAATCATTTACTGCGGTAAATTTACATTTTTAATGTTCGTTTTCTGTTAAATTACGCATTTTTTTCTATTTTTTACTCGTTTAATTCTAATAACAATAAAGAATAAAGTATCTAAACGTAAAAGATTTACCTTTTTTTATTTCCCTTACTCTCCAGCAAAAAAAGGTAAATGCATTTACCGAATTTTGCAGATTTACCCGAGAATTCGACCGCAGCCTAGGTAAGTAAAAGAAGAATAGAACAAATTGCATAATTTTCCTAGGAAAAATTGCAAAATTTTCCAGGAAAAATTACTTGTACTGTCGAAAAACTGTTGAGATACAATCCTAATATCAAAACATGATTTTCTCGATGTATACGTAAAGTAAAATAACGGGTTGGGTATGTAATATTGCATTACAAAATGTTGCATACAAAATGTTGCATTTCAAAATATTGCAATTATTATGATATGCAATTTTTGCATATCATAATACACAAGAAAGTACTATTAATGATTATTTTTATAGCATTTTATATTAAAATTAACTGTATTACTCTCTAGAAATGAATATTTCAACGGTTGTCTCCAATAAAGGCAAAGATAAATTATTCATCGAAGGGTATAGTTATCACTTAGGGCGAAAAACGAAAAAATCGTTTAATTGGAAATGCAGCCAGCATCAGAAATGTTTCTGTAATGTGCGCGTTGTAACATGTTTATTAAATAATAAACTCAAGTGATTAAACCACCATCATCCGCACATTCCCATGCACCAATCACTAATGAAAAAGTTATTGCAGAAACCAACCGAAATATAAAATCTAGGGCTAAAAATACCGACCTACCACCGTCCTGTATAATTACAGAGGCAATTGTTGCTACATCTAGCAAATCACGGGTATATCTGCCTGGTAAAGAGTCGGAAAAAAATAGGATTCATCGTGCGCGTGCTGGTACCACGAATGAGCCCAACAGTTTGGAAGAGACTGATATTCCTCAACAACTTCGATATCTCGAAGGAGCGTTATATGTATTAAACGAAGAAATTTGTGAGCTACTTTCAGAATGCAGTTGTTGGATTATGGATGGAACTTTCGATGTAGTTCCTTCCATAATGCGGCAACTGTTTTCTATACATGGAAACATTGAAGGGGAAATAGTACCACTAGTTTTTTGCTTAATGAGTAAAAAAACAAAGAAATGTTACGACCAAATATTTTTTCAATTAAGGAAAATATGCCTTGAGAATGAAATCAACATTAATCCACAAAGAATTTTGTGTGATTTTGAAAAAGCCATTGTTTCGTCGGCAAAGGTTTTTTTCCCACAGACATCGTTTAAGGGCTGGATATTCCATTTTGGTCAAATTATTTGGCGTAAAGTCCAAAAAAGTAAATTAGCAGCCAAGTACGGTACTTCTGAGGATTTTTCTTTACAACTCCGAATGCTCAAAAGTCTCGCGTTTGTGCCACCAAACGAAGTGGCCAGTTATTACTGCAGCTTAAGCCATCAGTTTGTGGACGATGATTTGAAAAAACTTTTGAGCTGGTTCAAGCGAAACTACACAGGAGATTTAAATCAACGGCCTAAATATAACCCTAAATTTTGGACTGTAGGGAGTGCAGAAACAGGCACGGAGTGTTTTCCGCGGACCCAGAATAGTGTAGAAGCATGGCACCGTGGGTCGCACGCCATGGTGGGTTGTATAAGCTGATACAAAACCTTTCAAATGAGCTTATTGTGGCCAAATATCGTATGGAGAAAATTAAAAATGGGGAACAGCAACCTAAAAAAAAATGCACAATAACAAAAAATACACGAATAAAAAAACTATGGAGAAACGAGAGAGACTTGGTAAAACAGAATATTTAAAGAGAATTGCTCAAAATACAATTCTTAATTAAATTGTTTAACTTAAAACTAAATTTAAATTGTTATATTAACTATTAATTTATTATGAATTTCAATAAAATAAAAAAATGTTATGAATTTAGAACCAAATTAAATATTTTTTAGTGACATCTACTAAAAAGAAAAATAATTGCACTATTTTGTTATGCAACATTTTATAGTTGCTACATGTTAAAACCCTTTGTTTTAACAGACGAAAAATGAGGCGTTTTGCGCTCCAACTTAAGCGGTTTAATACAAATTTTATTTATAAAATTGTTTCAATTAAATTATAATTGATACACAAAATGTCACAATAGATTTATTTTTATTTAATACAATTTTTGGCAACTTTATTTTTTGACAACTATTTTCTTGTGCTGATGGCTCGATAATGACACAAATTAAAATATAATTATTCAAAATATAATGGAGATGCAAAATATTATGCATATGTATTAGTATAAAAAAAATTATGTACTAATGTCGATTAAGTAGATCTTAATTTTAATACACATAACAACTAAACAATTTTTTTTGTTATGTATCCTAGAAACAAATCAATGTATTTTATTGTAGAGGTCGCATCGGTTGGTTGTTACAGGTATCCAAGAAACCCACCAAATGTATTTTAATGTAGATGTCGCATCAGTTGGTAAGGTGTACAAACGATCGTTATTTTTTTAAATTTATTATTAAATTATATTTTGGTAATGTTAAATCCTAAACATCCTCCCCTTCGTTAAAAGTCGGAGATTTTAACAAATTGTTAACGTTGTCTTCATCATCAATCGGCAAAACACATAACTTGGAAATTGGTCGTTTGAACGTTGACTGCTTTGCTTTAATAGTGACGACCCTAACGACGCCGTCGGTTCCGGGATGCACATCAATGACTTTAGCTAATGGCCAACAACCGGCGGATTATTTTCATCTTTGACTAATACCACATCATTGATTCGAAGATTGCGTTGCTTAAATTTGGCGGTTGTCCTTTGTTGTAACGTGTGTAAATAATCTCTTGAGTATTGCCTCCAATACGACTGAACCAATTGTTGAACATGATTCCATCGTGTCAGTCTGGAAATTGGTGTATCCGTATAATTGGTATCGGGAATCAGCGAGCTTGTCCCCATGGTTAAAAAATGTGCGGGAGTTAGGGCATCTATGTTGCACGGATCTTCGTTGTTTATCTGGCACAGTGGTCGGGAGTTCAGAATACACTCAATCTGCGCCAATACCGTAGACATTTCTTCGTATGTTAAGTGTGAATTGCCAACAGCTCTCACCAGATGTGCCTTGATTGACCGAACTGCACGCTCCCAAATTCCGCCAAAATTTGGCGCCGTCGGTGGAATGAATGACCACTTTATTTGATGGTCTGTTGCATACTGGTAGATTGCATTCTTGTACTCATCTGTCTGGAATACTCTGTAAATATCAGATAATAAATATTTAGCTCCGCGAAAATTGGATCCATTATCGGATAAAATTTCATTAGGTACTCCCCTTCGTGACGTGAACCTCCTTAAAGCACCCATGAATGTTGCTGTAGTCATGTCACCGGCTACCTCAATATGAAGAGCTTTTGTGCAAAGGCAAACAAAAATGACAATATAACCCTTGATTAGTTTAGAGCCTCTTCCACGCTTGGACGCTAACATAATGGGCCCGGCGTAATCAACTCCAGCTTTGGAAAATGGTCGGGACGGAATAACTCGTTGATATGGTAAATTTCCCATCAATTGCGAAGACGTATAACTTGAATGACGGAAACAGGTAACGCATTTTCGATGTACACTTCGTGCTGCTTGACGTACCCCCAGAATCCAGTATTTCAATCGGGATAAGGATACAAGTAGCGAGGGTCCTGGGTGTAAATACTTTGCATGTAGATAATTAAGAATCATGATGGATATCTTATGACCTTTCGGAATGATCAGCGGATGCTTCGTGGCATAGGAACAACTTGCGTTTTCTAAACGGCCTCCAACTCTTAACAGGCCCTTTGGATCGATGAACGGAGATAATGTTGCTAATGGTGATTTCGATTTTACTTGCTTATCGGTTGTTAAACTATTTATTTCGGAAGCTAACTCAACTTGTTGGGCTCGTCTTATTATTGCGGTTTCGGCTTCGTTAATTTCTTCTAAAGTTAGTCTTCCGATTTTCTTACCTTTGGGGTTTTGAAGATTAAACTTATATCTCAGAATGATAGAAAATACTCTTACTAGCTTCGTCCATTTCGAAAGCTTTTCTACCATTTCATCGATTATGCTAACATCTTTATGTGGTATCAACTGCAACCCGATTACATTGAGTCGTCGCTCTTCATTTGTCTCCTTAACTTCCATCAAACTAGGCCAGGGTATATCAGCCGTAAATAACCATTTTGGCCCCTTCCACCAAAGCTCATTCGACAGTAATTTACTTGGCTTAACACCTCTTGTAGCTAGATCTGAAGGGTTGTCTCCACTGCTCACATGCCTCCAGACTGCATTCGGTATTAATTTGTGTATTTCCGCGGCGCGGTTTGCAACGTAGACCTTCCACTTCTTTGGAGGACCCGACTTTAGCCACGATAAAACCACTGTTGAGTCAGTCCAAAGGCATATAGGGATTGTTGTGAAGTTGAACGACTGACAAACGTTGGTTACAAGCTTTGCTAGCAAATGTGCTCCACACAGCTCTAATCGAGGAAGACTTACGGATTGGATTGGTGCTACTTTAGTCTTGCTGGTTACCAAATTTGTTGTAATTGTGTTATTGGACGTTATTCGAAAATATACACAAGCGGCGTAGGCAACCTCGCTTGCGTCGCTGAACCCATGTACTTCAATATAGTTTGAATTTGGCCCAATGCATCTTGGAATTTGAATTTGCTTAATTTCTTCAAATTGTGACTTAATATCCCTCCATCGATTTTGCAGTTCATCTGGTAATTCCTCGTCCCAAGATACCTTAGCCAGCCATAAATGTTGCATTAGCAACTTTGTCTTTATTACAAACGGTGATAACCAACCCAATGGGTCGAATATTCGGGAAATGATTGACAGAATATTTCTTTTGGTACAGCACTTTTCCGTTGGAACGTTGACATTAAAATGAAAAAGATCGTTGGCAGGATCCCATAATAGTCCTAATATATGAGTAATATTTGAATCTTCGGAAAATGAAATGGATTGAGTATGGTCTCCCAACGGTTGGTAATTCGATTTCCATTTTCTTAATGGGAATCCATATTTACTTAATACGAATAATAGATCGGTTTTTAGTTGTGCGGCTTCCTTTTCGTCGTTGGCACCAGCAAGAAGGTCATCAACGTAGAAATTGTGTTTGATTGTCTTGGCAACCTTAGGAAATTCTAGCTCATTTTCTTCAGCCACCAATAACAATGCTCTCGTAGATAAAAACGATGCTGCAGACGTGCCATACGTAACGGTGTTGAGCTCATAATGATTAATTGGTTGGTCTTTAGATGTTCTCCACAGAATGCGCTGGTATTTGGTTTGGCTAGGCTCCATCAGGATCTGTCTGTACATCTTTTCGATGTCGGCAGATAATGCTATGGGAAATCTTCTAAAACGTAGGAGAACTGTCCACAATGTGGGTTGAACAGTAGGACCGATTAATAATTTTTCATTGAGAGATAAACCGCTCGAAGAACGACATGACCCGTCAAAGACAACTCTTAATTTTGTCGTTTCGCTGCTTTGCTTCCAAATGCCGTGATGTGGTAAATAACATATTTCCTCTTGTGGTGTGTTTAGGTCCCGATCTGATAATTTGGCCATATGCCCCAGCGATTCGTACTCTTGAAGAAATTCGTGATACATTCGCCCAAAACCCGGATTCGATGCCATTTTACGCTCCATGGCAAGTAGTCTACATTTTGCTGCTAAAAAGGTATCGCCTAGCAATGGAACATTGGCTCGAAATGGAAGTTGCACGATGAACCTTCCTGATTTATCGCGTTTCGTCGTTTTCTTAAAATGCTCCTCACATATAAGTTCATCTTCGGTCAAAGCATTCTCTGGGATGGTTTCTTCCTGCTCCCAAAACCTTTTGAGAGTGACATCTAAGTTTGATTCTTCCGCTATGGTTAAATGAACACTACGTAAATTTTCGACATCATCATCTTGGCGTTGTGATTGGCCGCAGATAACCCACCCAAAAATAGTCTCTTGTGCTATTAGTGAGTCTAACGAAAAAGTTAATTGACCTTGCCTCATAATATTAAAGAATTGGTCAGCGCCGATGAGAATGTCAATGGTTTTCCTATTAAAATATTCAGGATCAGCCAATTGTACATGCTTAATTTTCTCCTCGTTTTGTATTTGAGGTCGGCCATATTGGGATGTAGCAGTTATGTAACTAACGATGAATGCATTTAATCGTAGCTCAAATGACTTATTATATTTTGATATGATTTCAATTGTAGTTTTTCCTTGTACTCTTGTATTAGATGTGGCAAGTCCGCTAACAATAATATTGGTTTTTTGACGCGTTAGCTGTAACTTTTTCATGCATGAATCGGATATAAACGATATCTGCGAACCTGAGTCCAATAATATATTACACTCATGTAAACGCCCAAATCGATCACGCGCATTGACTACGGCTGTCGGTAATATCGCATAACCCGTGCATGCTAAATTAGAAACGGTGCTACTTAAACTTAAATTGGAGATTTGCCCGGTCTGGTCTAACTTGATGCCAGCGTTTGAATGTGGTACACTTATTACAGTTGATGCGGTAACCTTGTTACTTGAATTTTCAGCTTCAGACTTAGCTTCTTCGACTACAATGGCTGAAAGTGAGGTGCTGCTTGCATTGGATGTGACTCCATCGTGTAGTGTGCTGTGGTGTCTGCGACCACATTGTATACACGATCGTCTTGATTGGCATCGATTGACGCGGTGCGAGGTAGACAAACAATTGAAGCATGCGTTTAGTTTTAGTACTTCGTTTCGTTTTTTCATTGGATCAAGCTTTAGAAATCGATCACATTCGAATAGTCTGTGCGGCTGTTCGCATAATGGACATGGTTTTATTTGACTGTTGCAATATTTCTGATCACGTGAAACAATATTGTGTGATCTGACTGTCGGTAACTTATTTTGATTTAATTTGAAGGGTTCAAATGGTTCCAAACCATCACATCGATTTTCAATAAACTTAAGGAAATCTTCGAAAGATGAGTAATCTTTGTCAGCAATAGAAAGAGCCCAAGCTTGTTGCGTATCCGGGTCAGTTTTTGACAACAATATGTGTAATAACCAAATATCACGAGATTCGGCTTCTTTGCCCAATGCCGTCAGACCACGAATGACTTGATCCGCTGTGTTGTGGAGGTTTCGTAATTTCTTGGCAGATTTTTCTTTCACCACTGGAATTTCAAAGAATGTCTTTACAAAATTACTTACCGCAATCCGCTTTTTGTCGTATCTCTGACAAATTTTTGACCATGCCGTTTGGTAGTTCGCCTCCGAGATTGCAAAATGCCTAATTAGTTCGGCCGGCTCGCCCTTGAGACAACTTCTGAGGTATTGAAATTTCTCAGCATCCGACAGATATGTTTTATTAGATACTGATGCGGTAAATAGATCTTTAAAACTTTGAAATTCCGTATAGTCGCCATCAAATGTTGGTACGTTTAATCGGGGTAACCTTGCGGTGAAGTGCGGTTCTTCGGAAGATTGATTCAAAACACTTTGATTTAATGAGGACGCTAGTGTACTGGTAAATTTAGCCAAAAAATCGTGTTGCTGTTCAGCTGTGCGCGCCATGATCTGATTGAATTGATCCAACATTGTTCCACCGGTATTTGAAATGCTTGACAACGCCTCCTTCAACTTGACCTTAACGAGAATATATTTGGCTTCTATGTCGACGATTTCCGATGCACCTTCCATTGCACTTAACTTTGAATCAGCTTCCTTGAATTCCAGAAACGCACGCTCTAACAGGTCTAATCTAGAGGATATCTCGTTAGCTTTAGTTTCCGAATTTATACCTTCCGTGAAGGCTGTAACACGGGTTATTATCCCCTTGGCTTGGCCACGTCTCGCAGTCCATTCTTTCACTTTTTCGGACATTTTAAATAAACTTAATGTAATATAATTGTCACGAATTAAATGTTATTAAATAATTAGTTACTTATTGATTTGTAATTAGTTACTTATTGATTTGTAATTAGTTACTTATTGATTTGTAAACTAATTGATTTGTACATTAATAAACTTGTCCACTTATTAATTATTCACTGTAGCGCTTAAACACGTGTTTTTTTATTCACTTAATAACTGTCTACTGTGTTGCCTTAAATCACGCGATTATTCCGACACTTAATTACTGTTACCAACACACTTACATAAACAGTATACGCGTTTTTGTATTTATATAAAACCGGTTCGGTATGATACGAGATAAAATAACTGAACTTACGTACACCTATCCGGCTCGAAGGACCATATGTTAAAACCCTTTGTTTTAACAGACGAAAAATGAGGCGTTTTGCGCTCCAACTTAAGCGGTTTAATACAAATTTTATTTATAAAATTGTTTCAATTAAATTATAATTGATACACAAAATGTCACAATAGATTTATTTTTATTTAATACAATTTTTGGCAACTTTATTTTTTGACAACTATTTTCTTGTGCTGATGGCTCGATAATGACACAAATTAAAATATAATTATTCAAAATATAATGGAGATGCAAAATATTATGCATATGTATTAGTATAAAAAAAATTATGTACTAATGTCGATTAAGTAGATCTTAATTTTAATACACATAACAACTAAACAATTTTTTTTGTTATGTATCCTAGAAACAAATCAATGTATTTTATTGTAGAGGTCGCATCGGTTGGTTGTTACAGGTATCCAAGAAACCCACCAAATGTATTTTAATGTAGATGTCGCATCAGTTGGTAAGGTGTACAAACGATCGTTATTTTTTTAAATTTATTATTAAATTATATTTTGGTAATGTTAAATCCTAAACATCTTTTGTAATTGCAAGATTTTAATGTTGCAAAATTAATAAAAAAAAGCAACATTTTGAAATGCAATATTTTATACCGATCCCTAAAATAACGCCAAAAATATTTCGGGTGAATTAAAAAACAAGTACCGTAAAAATATTGATTTATTCATAAACAAAAAAAAATTGTTAATAACAATAATGGTTACAAAAATAGTTCTTTCAGTAATTATTAAACAGGTTGGGTATGCACCTTATGTCTTGCATTACAAAATATTGCAATAAAAAATCTTGCATAACAATTTCCCGTACATTTTTTCTCTATTCTGGGGAAAATAAATTGAAGAAAAATGACATCAACTAATTTAACTTAGAATTGTAGAGGCTAACGGGAACGGCTTCGGTAACTGTCACGGGCACGCGGGAGGTCGCTGCGCTCCTCCCCGCTTAGCCCTCCGAGGGGCTTTATATTTGAATTTTGGGGGACGTAGGAGCCGGGATCACCAAACATGTCGCACTGCGTGTCGCACGTAGGAGCGGATTATATAGAATGTATTAATGACACCTACTACAGAGAAAATAATTGCACTATTTTGTTATGCAAAATTTTGTAATTGCAAGATTTTGTAGTTGCAACATTTTGTAATTGCAATATTTTGAAATGCAAAATTTTGTATGCGAAATTTTGTAATGCAATATTCTGTAATGCAAGATTACATACCCAACCCTTAAACGGGTATACTTAATGCAAAATTTTGTATCCGAATTTTGTATGCAAGATTACTTACCCAACCCGTTTAATAAATACTCAAAGAATTATGTTTGTAACCATAATTGTTATTAACATTTTTTTTTTTGTTTATAAATAAATCAATATTTTTAAGAACAAATTCTAATTGTTTATAATTTCATTTGGATTTTCAATTTAAATCATTTATAACTTTAACGTTGAACATCATGTATATTCCATTTCCTAATTCAAATATTTTGCAACAACTTTAAATAATTATTTATTCTGATATACATAGTTAATAACAAATAAATATAAATTAATAAATTATTAAATATATATTAAATTATTTGGTTTTCGTATTTTTATTCAATCACTATTACGGAAAAATCTTAGAAACTCAATATCAAATCCTATAGTAAAAACAATTTTTTCTTATGAATTTTTTCGATGAATTGTGTTTGCGATGAATTGTTATTGCGTAGAATTATTTTTTCGTAAAATTGTGTTGCAATGAAGTGTTGTTATACGAATTGTTTGCGACGAATTGTGGTTTTATGAATTGTGCTTGCGTAGAATTGTGTTTCGTAGAATTTTCGGGGTACCATTTTTTACTGTTTGATTGAATCAATAAAAACAAACAAATGGAATTTTTATTGCGGGCGTATAAACTCGAATTTTTGAATTTGTGAAATTACTCGGAATTCCAAATTTACCAATTGCTGATTTCTGTTATCGTGTAACGGTGCATCTACTCCACACATTTAACTTTCTAAACGGCGATTTATCTAAATGATATTTCATTTTTAAACGATAAAATATCCAGCTTAATTCCTTACGTTTGGTGTTCCTTAAACAAATGGCCAATACATGCCGAAAATAAATCCATTAATCTTTGGCTTCAGACATTGATTGCAATTTAAAGAAATGTTTTTGGTACTGCGACATACATCTCTAGGCCGAATTTTAAGGCCATTTTCGACATATTGTTTCATAATACATACATAGTAGCACACATAAAAGCTTTTGGTGGATAAACGGCTGAGAGGGTATTACAACCATCAATTTACGGTCAAACCATCAATAAGCTTATTCACTATTCCCATTATCTGGGTCCTGCAAACTCCCAGATATCGATGGACTTTACCAAGTGCTTCTTTTTTTTTCGCTGGCGCTACATCCTATAGAGGGATTTGGCCGCTTCATAGTGAAGTTTCGTAATCATTTTTACAACGGATATTGAGTGACTAATTCATTGATCCTTATATTAACCAGCCGTGATTTTTTCATCACCCGCCGGGAATCGAACCCGGGACCTCCGGAGTTCAAAGCAAGTATGATAACAACTGTGCTACCTTAAAATTTGTTGTATAATGCTGACAATGAGATATTCTTTTGTTATTTATTAATTAAACACTTTGTCCAGTTTCTGTTTTCTTTTTATTTATTTAATTAATTTATATTTCGCCACATTGGCATCATCAGAATATAATATATAAATAAATATACAATTAACGATTTAAATTATTAACTAAATCTTATAGTAAATATCAATAAAAATAAAAATAAAAACTATAGTTGTTTTTTATACCAACATTTTTTTTGTGAATTCACAAAAAAAAAAATTTTGGTATAAAAAACAACTATAGTTTTTATTTGTATTTTTATTGATATTTACTATAAGATTTAGTTAATAATTTAATGAATCGTTAATTGTATATTTATTTATTTATTATATTGTGATGATGCAAATGTGGCGAAATATAAATTAATTAAATAAATAAAAAGAAAACAGAAGCTGGACAAAGTGTTTAATTAATAAATAACAAAAGAACAACTGTGCTACCAAGTACTTCTCTCGATCAAAATATTTGCTTGAAAATAGCTGAAACCGCAAGTCGACTAAAACCGACTTCTATAAACAAGTAACACTACTATATTTCAAAGTTCTATCAGATGATGGTGTATTAAATAACAAGAATGGTATTAAATAACAAGGATGGTGTATTAAGAACATTGATAAATATCATAATTCTCTCGAAATTGAATTTCATATTAATAACGTTAATGCTAAATGTCGTGAATTTTCTGTGGATGATTCGTCTTATGATTTTAAAGCTTGCGATTCCCACGGTATGTCTGAGTTCCTCCGATGCATATGCTGGAATGAGTTATTTCTTAACAATGATATTGATGTAAATGTAAAAACTTTTAATGATTTGCTGTTTCTAGCGTTTGACCGTTTCGTACCTTTGAAAAGGAAACGTAACTACAGTTACCCTCCATGGTTTGATTCGGATTTGATTAATCTCCGTAACCGTAAGAATAAAGCCTTTTACAGACTTCGAACCAATGATTGTGACTCTAACAGAGCTATTTTTGTCAATCTTCGGGATCAATTTAAATCCGAATTTCATACCAAATATCTACAATACATAAAAATGATTGAAGCTAATATTAAACAAAACCCCAAATCATTTTGGAAGTTTGTTAATGACAAGCGCAAAACAACGGGCTTTCCGCCGATTATGAATTATGATGGAGTTCAGCTCTGCACTGTATCAGAAATATGTACAGGTTTTGCAAGCTTCTTTCAATCGGTTTATAAAGACAAAGATAAAGATAATAATAGTCTTGTTGTTGATGACCCTATTGTCAGTAATTGTCAATTTAATATTCCTTGTTTATCTATAACTGAAGATGATATATGTAGTTCCCTTTTGGATTTTAATGACGGATGTGGGCCTGATGGTATTCCCTCGTCAATACTTAAATGTTTTGCATCGTATATTGCAACTCCGTTATGTTTTATTTTTAACCAATCGTTAGTTAACGGTTATTTTCCAACCGCTTGGAAAGTGTCACATATCGTTCCAATTTACAAAAAGGGGGACCGCTCTGATGTATCTAATTATCGTGGAATTTCGATTCTGTCATCGATCCCAAAACTTTTCGAGCTAATTGTGACAAAACATCTGTCATTTCATTCAAAAGAAATTATCTCGGATTTTCAGCACGGTTTCACCAGTGGAAAATCTACGACTACCAATCTCTTACAATTTTCTAAATTCGCTATTGAATCACTTGAGTCACAAGCCGCCCAGGTTGATGCGATTTACTTTGATTTTGCTAAAGCCTTTGATTCAATTGACCATAGAATCATTATAAAAAAGCTCTCAGAATTTGGTGTCGCCCCTAATTTTTTAAAATGGATTGGTTCTTATCTGATGGGAAGAAGACAATATGTTTTATTGAATCAAGTCAAATCTGATTATATATATTGCCATTCTGGGGTTCCGCAGGGATCACATTTGGGCCCAATCATTTTTCTTTTATTTGTGAATGACATTCCGAATATTTTTAAATTTTGTAACTGCTTATTATTTGCCGACGATTTGAAGATTTTCAAACATATTCAATCTTCTAATGACGCAGAAGTATTTCAATCAGAAATTAATTCATTATCTCGTTGGTGCTCTACAAATAAATTGTTGATCAATATTAATAAATGCAACATCATGTCGTTCTATAGAACATCCAATCCGATTGTTTTTAATTATCAGTTAGAAGGTAAGGAACTGTGTAGAGTAACTTCAATTCTTGACTTAGGTGTATTCTTTGATCAGAAATTAACTTTTGCTTTACATCTGGACAAAATAATACTGAAAGCCAATTCTATGTTGGGTTTTATTTTTAGAATGACAAAAGAGTTTGTTGATATTTTTTCATGTGTTAGTTTATATACTTCTCTAGTTAGATCTCACCTGGAATATGCGGCGGTGGTTTGGTATCCTCACCATGAGGTACAGATTAAAAGATTGGAATCAATCCAGAAACGTTTTACCATTTACATTTATAAAAAGCTTGGTTACCTTTCAGATCGTAATCAGCCTATGTGGCAGCAAGTGCGTAATCTTCCAGGGTATGACAGTCGCTGTCTAAGCCTTCGAATTGATACTTTAGCGAAGCGTCGAAAAATTGCGTCGGCAATGTTTGTCGGTGATTCTTTGAACGGTCGTATAAGATGCCCTAATCTTATTTCTGCTTGGAACATTTATGTGCCGGGTAGAAGTTTACGGCAAAGGGAATTTCTATTTATCGAATTTCATAAAACTAATTATGGCTATAACGAACCGACGGCTTCAATGGTCAGAATTTTTAATGATTATTATCATTTGTTTCATTTTGAAAAATCGAGAAATTGTTTTCGGTACGAATTGCGTAGTTGCAATTTTTGATTTTATAATATTTTTTGGCATATATTCCGTGTTGTACAAATTTTAATTATTATATTATACTATGTAGTTACTATTCATTAAGTTGTTTTTTTAACTGTAGAATAGATTTTGTAAATAAATAAATAAATAAATAAAAGTAAATAAATCGTTATTGTTTTTATCGAAAACGTCCTATTTGGCCGCATCGATTCAGCTTATGTATTGGAAAACATCTCTATAAATGTTCCAAGCAGGACATTGCGTAATCACCGATTTTTGGCGCTAGAACATTATTCCACCAATTATGACGATAACAATCCATTCAATAGATTATCAAAATCATTCAATAACGCAGAGATCAATTCAATTTTAAACTATCAAAAAACAAATTCAATACAAATTTGAAAACCTATTTGTTAAATTTATGTTTCATTTTTCTGACAAATTCAATTTTGAAGCACTTCATTTTAAATTTTGACCTTATTTAACTATTTTCTAAATTTTTGTTTTATTTTATATTAATTTTAAATTTTGTTAATTGGTGATTATTTTGTTTTGTTTATATGAAATCATAAATGTTCCCGACTAAATCGAATTTTTACTTAAATAACAATTATTTATAAAAAGGACCAACATGTCTTAACCACGAATGTTCCTCTTTCAACATCCGCAATATTATGCAAACAAAATCAACTTGGTAAATTTCCATATACATAGTTTGTGAGTGCATGTAGAAAATTTTTCGAGTAGGATTTTTTGGCATCATTTATCAAATCAATATATAAACACTGTAGAAAACTGTTAGGCATAGATAGACATAAAAAATATGCTGCTTGAAACAAAACCAAAAAGTTTTCGTTAGATGTTGTGTTCGGTTACAGCTTTCAAAATAACAAATACCATATTCGTGAATGGAGCTCATTCATTTCGAATTTATCAAGTTATGTTTTTGTTTATTTGTATACATAGACACACCACGTACATGCTAAGTAGATATAGGGTTTGTTATTTGATACGACTAAAAACAACAAGACATAAACAAAAACAAAAAAGCAAAAAAATAAGCTCAAAGTACAACATGTTACTTAAAGTTTAATATCATATTTTATTATCAACTTCATCACACTTCTTGTTCTATTCGTTCGTTTATCTGAAATTGAATAGCATATGAATTCATTCCTTTTAGCGTTTATTTCATATTTATGTATGTATTTGTTGTTGCTGTTAGTATATGGTGTTGTGCTCTCTCTGTTTTTATAGAAACACAAGCCACAACAAGAACGACAATAAAATGAAAAAGGCATCAGCATCACCAATGATGAAAAATTATAAGCAAATTTATCTCCTGAGACATATGAAATTATAGAGAATGAAAAATAACAGACAAAGCTTTAAGTTAATGGAGAATATTATTTACCCCAAAAGTGTGTTAGAATTATTCATTTAATAAAAAAAGGCATACAAATATTTTAGGGTATTTGTTTTAAGCCTTTGAGTCCACAAAACTATACTTTGATATTCGAAAGCTTTTGAAAGCTTCAATATTATGTAATGTAGACAAAATGAGATAACATTTGGTTTTTATTACCCAACTTAAAAAGGTCACGTGTACAAAAAAATGTATTTCGATAATACATACGTTTGGGCAAAAAAGCTTTTATACACTTTCGTATTACTGTTAAAAAAAATGCTTGTATTATTTTTTCTTATATACATTCTATATGTACTATATACTGTACTATAAAGATTCTACCTGTAAGTACATTAAAAAACATTAAAAAAGTTGTTATAAGCTCTCAAGCATTAAAGCTTTTGGACACTATTTTTACTATCATATTTTATTTTATATTTTCCGCTAATAAGTATGAAAATTGTAAAAATGATGGTTTGCTGGTCGACAAATAAAAATTTAATAAAAAACGAGCTTTGTGTCGGTATCTGTTTGTGCACAACTTGTAATGTAATATTTCCACTTTATAATTCCATTTTGTTCATAAAAAATTTATAGTTTTATATATTGTACTATATAGAGAGTTAAAAGTAATAAAGTTAGAATATTATACAAAGTTTTTTTTATAAATAATTGAATTGTTGCTGTGTAGTAGTTGCTTTATGTATATGTACACTATAAAAAAGGAGTATATCAATTACTGCTTATCCATTTCGTTGAATGGTGAGGGGACGAAAAAATTTGAAATGTCAACAGTTAATGCAGGGACAATTTTGTTCAGTCCTTTTCTGTGATGATTTTTTAATGGCTACGACTAAAATTAAGG
Source organism: Tipula helvola (assembly GCA_963556165.1). NCBI lineage: Eukaryota > Metazoa > Arthropoda > Insecta > Diptera > Tipulidae > Tipula > Tipula helvola. Next base: position 186,702,718 of record OY744481.1, on the reverse strand, counting down.
TTTGTTTGTGATCTAACGAAAGTAACGTTTGAACTTTATGGCTATGCTATTCAGTAGATGGCTATAAGCTATATAAAGAAATACTTAAGCCATTGCTTATTACGAAATGTCGTGGTTGGCTCTTTAATACAGCAAGTTTGAAGAAATACGTTAGATAAATTCGAGAAATTGTAAAATTATATTCCCGCAAAGCTACACAATAAAATATCCAAGGATCCGTCTGAGAAGGGATCTTACATGCAATAATTCATTTTTAAATAGGAGTTTCTGAGCAGTGCAAAATTGTACTGTGTTTTCCTCAATTGTGTTTTATTAAGTCACAGCTTAAACATAACTGAACGAATAGTTCTAAAAATGAGTTTTTGAGTTGATTAACAATTCAATAATACTTAGCCATTGTTTCATGGCGAACAAATTTGAAATCCCGGCCGAATTACTATTTTTTTAAATGGCGTCTTAGAATAGGATAGAAGCGTCACAACGATCATTGTGTTTAAGAAGAAAATGATTTATTACGAAGAAACTAAAAACAAAACCGCGAATAAAGGTATATCCCCTAAATAATACTCAATTGAATAATAAGCTATCTAGACAACTTAGCTGGAATATTTCATCCAAAAGACAAATGTCATAAAGGTTAATTGTCGACGAGGAGCAAAACTCCTTGTGATCGGTAGAACGTCATACATTGCCTGTGACAACAGAGGAGAAGAGAATTGTTATTAACTGCGTTGAGTTATACGGCATGGTAGTTGGTAGCTATTGTTATTTTTCGACGTTTGATATACATGTAAATAGCATCCAGGGTAAGCCAATATCCGTTCCTACTCCATCTGGCTTATTTATTTGTTTTGTTTCCGTTATAGGCATGCTTTGCCACAAAGGAATCTGTTTCTGCCTCTGCCACGTGAATCCGCATAATCGTCTAGTATAAATATTACCTGCATGTACTGCTTGACCCTTAAGGCATTACCTTTATAGACTGAAAAAGAAGAAGACTTGTACTATAAGATCCCACATATGGATTTTTAAAGAAAAAAAAAATCGCGGTGCTAGATAACCTCAAATATGTCAAAAACAGTGTTTTTTGCACTTTTAGGTTAGAATATCTCATAAACCTGACATGATAGAGTAATTCTGGGCCCATATTGGGATTCAGCGTCAAAAATTACTTCGGAAACAACTATTCATTGTAGAGGGGGGCAACATTTTGCAGGGTAGTGTAATTAAAAGCAGAACCAATATACGAATAAAATACGGTCAACCTTGGAGTGACCCATCGTTATCAAAATGTTTTCCGAGGAGCTCTGAGGAGTAATCACTGACTGCCAAACCTAGGCTGATATTTATTAGCTTTAATAGAGTCATATAAAATGGTTGTTACTATGTCAAATATCGAATATTTTTTGCCGTCCTGAAAAGAAAATCGTAGCGACGAAGTAAGCACACAAATTATTATTATTGTATAAAGTAATATAAATGTAATTTCTAAATTGGTGATGGTGATGTTAAACTTGGGCAGTATTGCAAACAACTTTAAATTGTATTCTTATTAATCGAATATCTTTTGGGCTTTGTGAATTAAGTTCGCCGAAATTAATTCCGCCGACAAAAATGAATTTCTCCTCGACATCATTTTCTCGAATCGAATGTCAAAGGACTTAAATTCAAAATGGCGGTCCAATGCGGCCGGCTTAAGTTGAAAATAGGTGATTTATTACGAAGTTTTGAAATTTTGAGGTTAGTTTTATTCAAATAAGCATTTTGATTAGAAATTATTAATCAGCGAACTTCAAAACCTCCTTCTTATGAGGTTTGAAGTGAATTCTACGAAAGTGCAACAAACTTTATAAACAGAGTAAAATATGTTTCTTTTATGGACCTAAATGTTGTTGAGTTATTCGTTGAAGCTAAACTTTTGAACATTTCATGCATGATATTTTAGGCAATATAGTTAAATGATATAAATTAGTCCCTCAATTACCCGCACTGATTCATGTCTATGTGATAAAGCCGTCAAGTTATCGCCAGTAGTACATAGTTGTTATGGTCTAAGGTTGTTGGAAAATTTCACAAAATTGTAATAAATTAGATATTTTTCATTTTTAAGCAGTCATATTGGATCCAACATTTTGAATTTAATTCTTTTGACTTCAGATTTGTAATCATCGACCCCAAAAATGTTTTTCTACATGATTTTGTAAATTTTTTGATTAATTATGAAACAGTTCTAAACCCCTTGCGCTGGAATGCAAGCTCAGCTCGTCACGAGTTTTTCAAACCAAACAGCACTATGACTACGACTAAATAAGTTAGCACATTGTTGACTGATTACGAGCTAACCGACCCTGTTGAAATATGTTGTCTTCTTTATAAAAGTTTATAAAATTTTATGAAGAAATAATAAATGCTTCATTAACGCACAATTTTTCACAATAAATCGTAGCGCATGGAGTTAACTGAAGATTTCATTTTGCAATTATATAATTTGGACCTTAACATCGTAATCATCGACCCGTAAAACCCCTGAGTTCCGAGTTTTATAGCTTAATATTAACTATTGGATGGATGACCAATTTTTGCCATTTAAAAAAAACAGTAATTTGCTAATAAAAAATACAGAAAATAAACAAGCTCTGTCAAGAAGTAAAACTTATTTTAAATCGCATTTAACCAGACCCTTCTAGAGTATAGAGCCATAATCATCATGACGAATTGTTTAGAAGCTTTTTTAGTGGTATAACTTTTTACTGATTTAAAAGTAAAAATGACATTATTTAGCTTCAAGGTTTTCAATGAAAAAAGCAAAACAATTATAAACCGTGCATATTAAAGTTTTCTACATTTAATAGCAAGATATTACTAGAAGGCTTTATTGGTATTAATTAAATATTAATTGCAGAAATATTCAAACTAAATTCATAAGATTCTTTCGGGTTTTTATAGACAAAATATATTAACAATAATGGTATTCACAACATTTTCCGACTTGTTAATCAGAAAAAATTAAAAGACCAATCATTTATAATAAATCTCCAAAAAAAGTAGAAATATCAAAATTCCCCCATACTTTATCCCAAGAGTCATACAAAATGTATCGACCATGAAGAAAAAATGACAACCCTCCTTGAGTCCTCTATGTGGTAGTTTGGTTTAGTATTAAAAAGTTCGCACGTACAAAAAGTTCGTTCTACTCTTCAGGTAGCTACAACCAAACTACAATTCTCACTTCATACATTAAGTATGAGGCAAGAACGTACTGACCTAGCGAATTATATTCACTAAATCAAAAATTCAATAAAAACCCTCATTCCTTTGTGTTTTATGTCCTACAATAATCGAAAGAGAAGTTTGTCTGTGTATTAAAATCAATAAGATTCTTTCGGATTTTTATAGGCAAAATAATACACAGACAAACTTCTCTTTCTTATTTGTGTGGCCATAAAACACACAGAAATGAGGGTTTTCCTTGAGTTTTTGATTTAGTGAATATAATTCGCTAGGTCAGTACGTTCTTGCCTCTTACTTAATGTAAGAAGTGATAATTGTATTTTGTCGAAAGAATCTTATTGATTTTAATACACAGACAAACTTCCCTTTCTCAAATTAAATTATGTCTCAAATATATTTTTCGAACTTTCTGTCTTTGGCTCTGACAAATTAAAATAATACTTGCTAAATTTATCTTTAGTTTTACTAGTGTACGTCAGATGTCTAAGATGTTTACAGAAAAATACGAAAAAAAATTATTTAATCACAAAATTGTCACACGTTCTTAACGAATCTGTTTTGCTTTTCATATAATATTTATTTATTTATTTATTTATTTATTTATTTATTAACCAATAGCATGTTCATGCAAAAATGGCTTACATTATTAAAAAATATTATAAAAAGTTAAACAATTTTATACAATAAAAGGTAAGGTTACAACGTTATCAATAGATTTAACAATACAACAAAACATTATGAAACTATTATTATTATAATATTAAACGTATTAAAACAAAAGTCTAGCGATTCGTTTTTTAAACTCATCTCTGGAAATATTGAAATCGAAGCAATCCGCTACGGCGTTGAGATCTCGTTGAATACGCGCTATAGGGCCATGGAAGCTGTAGTTGCTACTTGCAGTCGGAATATGAAGAAGTTCCCGGGGGCGTAAGCTGCGTTGAGGAGCATAAATATTAAAACATGAAAGAATCTCGGAGCAGTCTATTTCACCACAAATGATGTCCCGTGCAAATGTGGCATTAACAAAAACACTGCTAAAATAATCAGCGAAGAAACCGCAGATTGCCTCTGGGTTATCTGATTTTTGACCATGGAACTCTAAAAATGCCGGCAAGCCGTTAATATGTTTCTTAATTTTGACAAATCTCCAGAAATTCTTCGGATTACATCGCAAATCGTCTTCAATATCAATTATATAATTGTTGTACAGGAATCGGTTGAGATAGCAAAACTGTTTGCGCAGAGACTTAAACTGGATATAGTCATGGGCCAACCCTGTATGCCTATACTTCCTGTGACTTTTATTACGCAGGACTTCTAGCTGCTTGAGTTCTTTAGTAAACCACGGGACGTTCCGGGTATGAGACTTATTCATTAATTTTTTAGGAACAAATTTTTCAAAAGCAACCTTCAATAATTCATTGAAGGTATCTAATGAACTGTTGATATCCATGTTTGATAGAGTATCAGCCCAATCCACTTCAGCTAAAAAATCATTTAGTGAGCTGTGGTCGGCGTGCGAATAATCAAAGACGGTACAATTTTTAGTGAAGTTCAAATTATTAGAAGTTTTGTAGAACAACTGAAATGAAACCGGGGTATGATAAACACTCGAAGATCCGGCAAAGTCGTCGCATGATTCAAGTTTAAAAGACCTATTATTAGTGTAGAAAACCAAATCCAGATAAGTGCCGCGGCTGTTTGGTACACTGTTTATTTGTGAAGTACCCATGTTTGCCATAAAATCACAAATTAAGGCTGAAGAATCATTCGTATTAGCAGGAATGAATATATTGTCAACCATCATCCAAATTAGATCTGGAAAGTTGAAATCGCCGAAAATAACAAAGTCAGTGTTATCAGAAATAAAAGGTAATAAATTACATGAGATCTTGTCAATAAAATCTTGACAGAAACGCGCGGATGGCTCTAGAGGAAAGTAGACTGTGGTAATTATTATGTAAAATGTACCGAGTTTGAGTTTAACACCCATGAACTCAATAATTGGATCGGAAAATAAAAATTCACAAGAATACATTTTCCGAACTGCAATAAGCACACCACCACCTTTTCGTTTTGTACTAAAGTTATACCGATCGCGACGGAAAACGCAAAAGTCCGAAGGGAAAAACTCCGCATCATTGAAATCCACTGTAAGCCATGTTTCTGTCAGAATTATTACGTCGTAATTAGATTCTAATATTCCAAGATAGAAATTTCTTGCTTTTGAACGCATGCCACTACAATTAAAATAAAAAATTGACAAGCTACTGTTGAGGGCATTGTTAGATCCATTGATGATATTGCTAGAATTAGATAAATATGAATTTAGAATATTAGGATGAACTGTGATAAGATTATTGTGAGCATTTGGTAAATTAGTATTTAAAATATTAGAATTTAATGTATTGAATGAAATTAAATTGGTTCTTTGCTGCGAGCTCCTTCCTCGTTTTTTGATTGGCGTCTTTCTTCAAAATCGCGAACTAGAACCCCGGGTGGCCAAAAATCAGGATTTTTCAAGGTACCATGCAAGTTATCGGCGACTCCAACCTTGAAAGACACAAACGTTAGTTCTGCTGGATCCCGGTCTCTAGGGAACAGTGAGAAGCAGGCCACGTTTGATGGATTAAAACTGCCTTTAAACGCAATGTACTTGGAGATCGACTCGGAGGTAGTAGTTGGATGAAGACGGGAAATATACAAATACTTCCTTCGGACCACCGGTACCGCACGCAACTTCATGACTGGACAATCCGAACCCGGAACACTCGACGTATCGTCCTCAACGGCCTCCTGACAAGACAGTGATGGCGAAGAGTCCAATACAATAGACATCAAAATGGGTCCCGCAGTGTTCGCAAAAACAACATCGGATGACAACGGCGGGAAGTGTGGTGGTTGAAGGCCATCAGTGGCTTGAACGTGGCCATCCGTTATATCAGTTGCAGCCGTTTTGCTGGTATTAATAATATTTCTCTTCGATCTTGTACGCATTGGTGAAGCTATTTCCGTATTAGTTTGCGTTGCATTTTTTTTTAATTTTGAAGACGATGACAGTTGTGATGGTACCGGTTTTAATAACCTTTCCACGTTATTATTGATAACGGTAGATGTTTTGTTAATTAAGGACAAGGACACTGATATAGCATCAATAGCATTGCTCAAGTGATCACTCTTTTCCTTTAAAATTCTACAGACATCAATGCACACACCACATCGCCAAAAAAAATTTGGAATTAACGAAATGGCAATAAACACAGGTTTTTTAACCCCAGCACATTCAAAATGAATGAGTTTATTGCATTCCCCGGCACAATTAAAAAAATTTTCCGACACTGTCGCATTACACACACAGCACAAAGACATTGTTACAGATGGACCAAGTAAATTTACTATGTATGCGGATTATATTATGCACCCGTGCAAGGTTTCACACACAGAGGTCTTTATCTATATTTTGGTTTTTAATGATTTTATAATTTAAGTTTATTTACACACAACGATTTTTGGATAAATTAAACCGTTTTTTTTTCAACCCAACCAAAGGCACCAAATACACGAATGATTCACTAATTTTGAAATCCACAGTGGCAAAATATAACAATTTACGATGCAATCTTTTAGAATTAAAATTGAAATCAAATTTACATTTTTTATTGAAAAATTATTTTCACCGCGAAAGAAAAAAAACAAAACCGTTCACTCAGGCTACCAGACTTTTATTTGAACTTGAGATTTCCCCAGGTGGTAATTTTTTGGTCGATTTTACCATATTTCTACTGCTATCACTGCAATCTATGTAAGGAATATTGACTACACCATTTGTAGAGGGCGTTTATTTCAATTTGACCAGAATGATGTTGTTATCAAATTTCTTGTAAATTTTGGTTTAAAAAAATCAATTATTACAAGAAAATGAAAACGATTTACTTAAACGACATTTATATATATTGAAATTCAAAGATTTATGCAAATATTTCACAATAATTAAGAGTTTGTAACTTTTTCATTTAAAAACTTGTCATAGGAGACAAAAAATGATTTCCCATATGTTTTATGTGTTTTACTATGGAAATTTTGATTCTTTCCTCGTTTCTAATGCCCTTATTCGCCTTTTCACGCAGAGTTTTTGACATCTTGTGAACGGTTTTACAACTTAGTCAAAGGTGATCAACCGGTAAATAAATGTATAATTAGACATGTTTCTTTGTGAATTTATTTCTAAATAATCGTTTTTTTGCAATTAATTAATAATTTTATTAATTAATAATTGATAATTAATTTATCAATAATATTCGACTTTAAATATAAATGCGGTACATAAATAACCGGTTATCACCTTTGGCTCGTAGAAATCGTAGCGCCTCTTGCGGCGCCTTAAAGGCGAATAAAAGCTTGATTTTTGAGACTATGGCTTTATATAATCTAGGTTGCTTTGATTTAACCCGATTGTTGCGATGAGGCACAATCCGAACACTCGAAACAACATTAAGTGTTCAATATTTACCTGCGGAGAAATGAGAACATTATTAAATTTAAATAGTTATATCAAAATTAATTCTACTTATCTTTCATTATATGTATGTGATTAGTTGATTATAATTTCCTTCATAGTAACTAAAAGTAAATTTAATTGGTATATTTATTGTATTAAAATCTCCTAATTTTATACTTACATTATTTATAAATATTTAGCTGTCAAATGTTTCATATTTGTTTTGACATTTCACAGCACGATTCTAGTATTTAATTTAGTACCAGAATGATAATTTATTTGTTTAGCACATAGCTTTGATCTGCATTATCGGTATACAAGTTCTTTGTGTTGTTATACAGATGGCAGTCAGATTAAAGCTTGCTTCAAATAAATTATAATACCCTATAAAGGACATCATGACACTTTTCCATAGTAAACTTGCGGTCAATGATATTGGCAGATTTACCGATAATGCAGTATTATTTAATACGGGAAAACATAGTACGGGATAACTTCTAAAGATGTCAGCTTTAACAATTTTTAATTTTTGGTTAATAAATCAAAAATAAAATTAATTTTTTTATAATTCATGTCTAGTTGTAAGTTTTATTCGTGTTTTTTGCTTTTGTTTATATTTTTGTTTCGATACAACAAAAAAAAAATTTAAAAAAACTACTAGTGCCATCTTAAGATTTAATCTATCTATCGCCGTTTTTTGACAGCGAAGACCTTTATAGGTATTATAATTTATTTGGCTTGCTTACGTAAAAATTATTTTTATATTTTGTTTTTTGTTCAGTGCAAAATTTTTAATTGCATTTTGTCTTGTATTGAGTAAAGCCGTCAATAATACAGTCCACTTTTTAAATATCTAAAATTAAAAATAAAATAATAAGTTTGTTGTATAGTGAATATTTATTGCTAATTATTGTGTTTTTTTATCACCCGGGGACATCTCTATTGCCTACTTCAAACTTATTATCACTGCGTATTTGCCTGGAGGTATTTTATATGGACAAATTCCTGTCACACGGCTGCATCCGAAATAATTGAATTGAGCTGTCGAAACACCGATAACAAACGGTTTCATCAAAATTCATTTTGAAGCTTTTAGGTGAAACGCTATAATATAGGAACGCGAGTATACGGACTGCGGGATGCCTGTTATTTAATTCCACAACAATTATCTCGCCAAGAGATATATTGAAACAAAATTCAACTTGAAATTGAAGTGCAAGGTATCGGTTGAACCAAATAGGACTTCGAAATTTTCTATTGTTCATGGTTGTACGTCAATAATACGTGTTATTGACTTTCGTTCACAATAAAATGTTTTTCCTTTATCACTCGCCACTTTACATAGTCCTGTTCAAAACCCTGCGGCTCAATTAGAATTCGACCGTTTTTTAAGTTCATTGAATGATTCGAATTGAATAATCGATCTCTGAGGTAGAAGATAAAATGTCTTCGAAAATTTTTAGAAAATATTAGACCGTATTCCGGGATTTGAAATTTTATGTTATGTTATGTTATTTTTGTTTTATCAATACAAATTCAAATAGGAAGCGGGGAAATAAAATAACATAACATAGAATTTAAGGTGCCAGAATACGAGGCAATGTTTGTGTTGTTAAAATTTTTTAAAAATTACTTATTTAGATTATAAAAACTATTTCGAAAGTTTCGTGACGCAACCAGGAGATAAACGGGAAATGTTGTTGTGGGATGATTTAACTAAATTGTTTATGGTGCAATTTATAAGTATGTATTATGAATGACCGACTTATAAGCGACCGAAAGTAGATCTACAATTGTACAAAATGCGACTACGTTTTTTTAAAAAACAATAAATCAACCATACGAAATTAAGTAAGGTCGCAATCCAATATGTCCCCATTTTCATTACTGATTTTTCTAGCCTTTTGGGTATGAAATTAATAACTCGGAGGAGAAGGTCAGTCGTAATTTCACTTGCGTTCGTTAAAAAATCGTGCAGGTAATCATGCATAGACTATACATCGTTAAAATCAATTTCTCCTATTCCTATTAGTGTTGAAATAAAATATTTATCAGGCGTCATGAAGGTCGACCTCGATGTTGATTTTAAACTATTCCGAATATTTTAAATTTCTTAATCAACCTAAATATGGCAGATCTACTGCGCGATACTTGTTGAAGTTGTGCTTGAAATTCCCACTTTATTTCATCAATTAACTTTTCTTCACTCGTGAATTCCTTTACAACGAAATTTTTTTTCGCTTAAATCTAATTTTGTAGTGTGGTTCGTTTAATTTGAGTGAAAATATAGTACTGATTTTTATTAACTTAAAAGGCAAAACCAGCAATAAATAAAATAAAACAAAAATAATTAAATTCAAATGAGCCGCAGGACACCCTGCATTTATGGATGCGATTAAGAACTCAGGATGGAATGAGTGGTACGATCGTATTTAAAGCTGGTCGGGACTGACCGAACCAGTTTCTAAAGACCCTTTCTGAATAGGACAAATTAAATATGCACAATGTCCTGCAATAATTAAATAATGAATTAAACGATTACAACAAACTAAAAACGATTTCAGAATATAAAGATCAACACAATGATAATTTGTAAACAAACCCAGCGGATATTTACTTTTCGTTTGGTTTGTTTAACGTCTTCATATATTTTTGATATTTTGCATAGAAATGCAATATCACTGCAGTATTATAATACATACAATGAAGTAAATTGTCCTTGCAAGTGTTATTTCTGGCAAAAATGGACAAACAATATGTTTGTTCGCCCACGGTATCTCGAGAATAGCTTGTTCGATTTGTAATTTTTTTCCGGTAATCTGTTGCTATTATCAAGGCGGAGAATTGAAAAGTGTCCGAAACCTGTACGTCAAGAGGGTACCTGTCACACTTATTGAACCAAAACCACATATAGCACCCGTGCTTTTAATGCCCGTTCACAAATTTTATATGCTGGTTTGATGATCGAGTTGGGCATTGAATTTAGGATTGAGTTGGGATTATATTAGGGATTACGTTACGATTGAGTTGAATGTAGAGTTGGAAATTTCGATTGATTTCTATTGAGGATTGAATTGATTTGTTTTGAGTTTATTTGTTTGAGTGTTGATTCGAGGATTGGGTTGGGCGTTGAGTTTGAGATTAGTTTAGGGTTGTGTTGGCGGTCGAGTTAGATGTGTAATTAGAATTCAGTTGAGTTCATTAACATATTGTGGTTTTCGGGCAATGTTGATTTAGGGATTAAGGTGAGCGTTGAGTTTCGAATTGCATTGAGGGTGGGGTTGGGTGTTGAGCTGAGGCTGAATTGAAGTTGAATTGGAGTTCAATGGAAGGTTCAGTTGGGGTTTAATTGTATTGATTTTAGAGTTGAGTTGAAAGTTAGCTTGAGTTAAGTTGATGCAACCATGACTTCGGTCTACATTTAGTTTGGAGTTTAGATGAGGGCTGAGTTTGGGGTCGAGTTTGAGGTTGTATTGTGATTGATTCAGTGGTTCATTTGGGTTGGATTGTAATTTGTTATGGAAGTTAGCTTGAATTGTTTCGATTTCACGTACGCATGTAGTTTTTCAAACTTTTTTGATTTAAGAATTGAGTTTGAGATAAGCGTTGAATTTGAGGACAAGTGGAATAAAGTGTTCAATTGCGATTGAGTGAGGGGATAAGTTAGAATTTATTTGAGGATTGAGTCGATTGTTGAGTTATTGGTTAGATTAAGTTGAGTTCATGTACACAGGCAGTTTTTGAACCATTTTGATTTAGATTTCGAGGTCAGCGTTTAGTGTGGTTTAGGGTTGAGTTGAGGGTTGAGTTGCGGATTGAATTGAATGTCAGGTTGGGATTTGGTTTAGGGTTGGGATGGGTGTTGAGATTGGGTTAATTAGGGTTGAGTTAAGTTGAATTGATGATCAAGCTGAGGGTTTGGTTTACGTTGGTATTAAGATAGAGGTTAAGTTGGGGTTGATTTAGAGGTTCTTAATTTATTTGAAGTTACTATTTCTGAAAAATTGTAAGCGAACCTACTTAATCCAGTTTCGAACTAATGAGCTTATGATTATGAAAAAATCAATCCTTCTCATCAGGCCGCGGCGACTGGACTGATTATACCACAATTTACATTCTATATATACAGAATGTACTGTGCAAGTTGTATGAGCGAATTATACTAATACAGGTAAACTCTTTTACAAATTTTTCTTCGTCACATTCACACAACTCTATAACTGTGTAAGTGTGTAAGCAAATTTAACAATTTTTTTATTTAATTCGTGTAATTTCTAATATGCAACCGATCCTTAGACCATTTTAATATGTTTTACAGATAACACGTAGAAGTATATTAGTATTTACGAACAAGTATTTATCACCCCAAAGCAAGACAGGTTTCAATATTAATGATTTTTAATTTATTTGAAGTTACTATTTCTACTTCAAATAAATTAAAAATCATTAATATTGAAACCTGTCTATCTTTGGGGTGATAAATACTTGTTCGTAAATACTAATATACTTCTACGTGTTATCTGTAAAACATATTAAAATGGTCTAAGGATCGGTTGCATATTAGAAATTACACGAATTAAATTAAAAAAAAAAAAATTGTTAATTGATTTGGAGGTTCGGTATAGTGTTCCCGAACCTAGTGCAGTAAATTCACCAGCTCATTCCTGAATCAAAACGCAGTCGAAAATGACTAGGTAACTTCCCTTATTTATCCGGGGCGGAGGTAATTGTGGTTTTACTGTAAAATATAGTTCGGTTATGACCTTGAAAACAACCGATAATCCAATTTCACAAGGCAGATGTGCTATCCAGAAAACTAGTGGTGATTGCTTGCAGGCAAACTTAGTAAATCAAATAAAAGCGACGTAAAAGAGGCAGTAGCGAGGGGTTTAAGCGATGTTCACTACATAGACCGCCTAATATATACTATGTGAAGGTGTTTGTGACTCTACAAATCTCGGTGCTTCAGATGAAACGATAAGTTAATTCGCAAATACTTAGGGCTCACAACCGAAAAACGCCCTGAATGCGGAAATTAAGCTCAGAAATTTGGATACTTTGGGCCAAAATGTCAGCAATATTGCGCGAAGGGGAACAGGATTTAAAGGACGCTTATTTATTGATGAAGGTTAAACGGCATTGTTTTAGTCAATGGAACGGAATCACGCAGAAAAAAATTTTACTTTCGCTTTTTCAGTGATTTGGAATTATTGCCGCTATTCTAGTAAACAGTTGCTAACTTGTATTGTTTAGTCTGATTTACCCCCCGATTCTGACGCCCAGTCACTGATCAAAAAATAGTCTTAGGTAAGACTTTTTCTGTTAGTTAAGACATTTGTGTTAGTTAAGACCCATTTCGTATTCTACAAGTAATCTTAGCTGTCATTATACTTACAAAATAGTCTTATGTAAGACCAACAATTTTGATGGTCTTAACGGTCTTAATTTGACATTTCGCTTGTAGCAAAATGATGACGCTTTTACAACAAAGTGTCTTCATAAATTGTATATATCGACATAAAAGCATTTAAATATGTTTGTTTATTTATTTTCCAATAGTGAAAATATCTCAAAATACAAATTAAAGCTGAAAAACTAATGAAAATAAGGAAAACATTGGTATTTGACAGGTCTACAAACGTTTTGGAGAATTTGCAACCAAAAAATTAAGACTGCTACGATCAGAATACCAATATAATCTGTCGTCTTAAAAAAAAGTCTTCCCAAAAAATGTCTTAGCTAAGACAGCCTTATGAGTCTTAACGTCAGAATCGAGGGGTTAGTCTGATTACCCCAGAAAACTTTTCTGTTGATTCAATTGTTTTAAGGACAATTTTTTCAGCAGGGTAACTACAAACTATTTTTCGAACATTCTCGTGCCATTTATTCTAGACTTTACGGTTCAAGGTTTAAGTGTAACTTGCGATACTCAGATACATTTCTTGCAGCATTTCGTATAACATACAGTTAAAAAAGTTGATTTGCCTATATTTATATAAAATTATGATAAAGAGACGTGAAGCCATCCGTAGAATTTTTTACGAATCACTGAAATATTAAGATAATAAAATATTCAAAAAAGGATTTTATAATGCACAAGAGAGCTGGATCGGAAGAGAAAGCAGCGTATCTTCATTTAGCGTCTTATGTTATACAAACACGAAATAGCGAATAATTTTATTGATTTCATTAATAAAATGTTAAACAAGTATTGCGTATATTTTATTGATTTCATTAATAAAATGTATTCTTATGTTTGTTACTATCCTCATACAAATTTTATACACTGTATTCGATGGTACTTAATCAAATGACCCCCTTTTTAAAGGTTCAAGTATATACCATGCGACTTGTATATAATATTCAACATAGTTATGCCGTTATTTATACACATAAGTGGGAAAATATTTTTTCCAATTCTTGTTTTTGCTTTTTCTATACTTCTACATCCACTTTATTTATACAAAGTTTCATGCTACAGATGAGTATACAAAGATGGCATAAACAATATGTGATTTGGAATTTTAGGATTTTTTTCAAGTGGATATTTTATGGGCGTATTATTATTTAAAAGAAAAACTTTTGTTTGCTTTTACATACATATTTGGATATAGAGACCGCATTGTTTAACTCCAGACGGAATACATCTGTGTTACAAAATTAAATGAATATAGCAGAAAATAATGGTAGGCTACCGGAGAAGGAAGGGCTATCTATCTTATCTGAAATTGTACTGTGAGTAATAAATATATAATATATACAAATATTTAGTCATATTTTACAGTATGTTTATTTGTTCCTTTCTTTGCTGTCTGTTTTGGATCATACAACCTGCACGTTGGTTATCTCTTTGTCAGACTATAGTACTAATATGAACTTTGAAACTAACTCGGAATACGAAAGTTTTGACATTTGATTTGATGGTGTTGGTTACTGGAAGATTGAAGAATGATTTGGCAAAGGTGTCCATCTGCAAAAACTTGATTAACAATTATACCAGAAGTTATGCTTTGCACGAAAGGAAGTATGTATTAAGTTGATTCAGGTAATTTTTTGATATATTTACATTAATCCATAAATCTAAGCCCGAACAAGGTTTTAGTTGCACAATATTGCTGAAAATCACATGGCAGTCATATTTGTTGTTGAAAACAAAATTCTGAAAAAATTAAGTATATTGCCAAAGTAACAACAAAAAATAGAGCACTTATTTTAAAATAAAAAAAACATAATATTTTAGTCACAAGTCAGTGTTAAGCCGTCAAAACCAAATTTATAAAATATTGTAAATTTTGAAGCAAACATTGACTTAAGATCAACTTACCCAATGTAAAATTCGATATATACATATTTTGAGCAAATTGGTCATATTTAATTTCTTATGTTCACTATTTTTTGTCGGTATTAGTTTTAAGCCATTAAGATTACTCCATTACTCCAAATTAACTCCAAAATATAAAAACATAACGGTAAAAGTTTTTATCCGTGCCAATAAAGACGCGCTTAGCGTATCGAAAGTGGAAAGCAAGATTTCCTTTTTTAAAACACGGATTTAAAATATTTGTTTTTTATATTTAACAAATATTACGAACGACTGAATAAAAATTCATCTACACTCCCGAGCAACTAAATCGACTCAAACCTCCGCGTACAAAAAGGCATATTTTTTTAAAATGGCTTAACCGATTTTCGTAAAACAACTTTTTTCGACAGCTTAGTATTTTATCTTTACAAGGACATCTTTATCATTACAATTGATACAGTACTTTTCAAATTAAAGCAATCGTAGCAAAATGCGATATTTCGGTGAAAACAATTGGCGGGCTAAAATCTCCTGTATAATACCACGTTGACCGATATTTGCCATCAGTCACTTATCAGACGTTGACCTGCACAAATCTCTATCAGTTTCATTCGTTATTTCCTCAAAATCATGGATACTACTCTAGAAAAAGCCGCAGAAGTTGTTGCTTTATTGCAAGAAGGACGCAATCAACGAGAAGTCGCTCGTCAGCTAAACATTCTACAAAACAACAAACTAGCACCTTCAATCGGAGACCACGCACCAGCCTATATCGGTGTACATCTGAGAGGGACGATCGATTTATTGTCATAACTGTGAAATCGCCATCACACGGGTGTCCATGTGCAGCAGGAGCTAAGACAACTTCGAGATGTAGCTGTTAGTCCATGGACCATAAGAAGACAATTGAAGGAAGCTAATCTCACTCCAAGACGGCCTGCTGGAGGCCTAAAATTGACAGCGCATCACCGCAAAGAGTGACTCGAATTTGTTCGCGAACACATCAATTGGAGCATCGAGCAATGGAGATCCGTTCTATTTACTGACGGGTGCAGAATATGTCTCCGTGGTAGTGATAGGAGAGACAGGGTCTACCGGCGTCCAGGAGAGTGATTTAAAATAAATATAAATGAATTTTTTCTCAGTCCTGTTTTGCTGGAACAGTCTCGTGTGGTGGCGGTTCGTGTATGGTGTGGGCTGCCATATCGTTTGAGGGAAAACAGATCTTGTTTTCGTACCTGGTGGAGGCCGTAGAGGAAGTCTGACCGCTGAACGATATATCGAGGACATTCTCTTGGATCATATAGTGCGCTACGCAGGTTATATAAGGGAAGATTTCATATTAATGCATGACAATGCTTGGTATCATACAGCGCGAACCACTTGGCAGTTCATGGATGAGGTTGGACTCGAGACGATGAGGGGGTCAATTGAGCATTTATGGGACGAAGTAAAACGGAGGGTCCGAGCCAGAAATCCGGTACCATCTAACATTAGTGGCCTCAAGATTGCGTTGGATGAGTAGTGGGGTGCGATCCCCAAGTTATTGTCAAAACTTTAATAAGGTCAATGGGGAACGGCATGCGAACCATTGTAGACGCAAGGGGAGAGGGGGGGCAATACTAAGTATTAACCACTAAAATTGTGTTTATTTTGCTTGAATTTTTTGTTGTAATTTAAATTTAAATATCGCCAACATTTTTTTCATAACCATAAATTTTGGTTGCGTTTTCATTCAAAATTCATTATAAAAAAAGTACTGAACCAATTTTCATAAAAATAATGTCATTTTAAAGTAAAAATATCAGGATTTCCAAAAATTAGTGTCTTATGAAAATCGGTTAAGGCGTTTTAAAAAAATTGGCCTTTCTCTGAGTGCTGAAGGTTTGAGTCGATTTAGCTGCTCGGGAGTGTAGTAATTTCTGAGCTATGTGTGGCATGGCAGTATATAAGAACATAATAAATTGTAGTCAATATTTTAATATATTCTCTCGATCGTCCTTTCCTGAGCTTATTTTTCTTATTTTTATCATGTTATCCCTCTTATTCCTGTCATCTTATTTCTCTTATTTGCATCATGTTAAATCAAAAACTATAAATAAAACTCACATTCGGCACCAATACAATTTACCAATACATCCGATAATTCTCAAATCAACCCTCGTTTGCGGCCAAAATCGTTGTCCAGATGTCACTTTCCACAAAAAGAATTTATCATTGTTATATGCTACCCTGCAGAATATCAACTATCCGGGGAAACTTATAGATGAAAATATCGCGAGGTTTTTGAATGAAAAAATTTCTACGGAAGATAAAAATGATTACAAATTCACTACAAGCATCCCATTTATTGCAAATATATTCCATAACTTAAAAAGTTATCATGATATCCGAATTCCTAATTAACTAAAAAACAACTTATCAATTTTCAATAATTTTTTTTATTTACAAAGCACAAATTAAATAATATACAAAATCATATTTAATTTATAAAAGGAATATAAAAAAAATAATTTACCTTTTTATTTCACAAATAGGTTGTTCAAAATAATACAAATAATTAGTCAAAATTCATTTTTAATTTTGATTGTATATGCTTAAACCTAATATGAGTTTACATATATTGAATAGTAGAGCCCACCAGCCCCTGACATTTGTGAACGGCCATTTATTTCAAATTCGACAAATTTGAATTCCAAAATTTCTGTTTATTTTTGTGTTTCGCATTAATAATAGCTACTTTTACTTGATTGCAACAATTTTCGATTCGATTCAGATCAGGTGACTGACCCGGCAATTGTGGGATCGCCACTTTATACTCACTTTATAAATACAACAAAAAATTAGTATAAAAGACATTAAAATTATAATGGTGAAGAGGATAGTGGAATAAATTAAAGCATAATAGAACAAAATGATTAATTAAATGCAAGATAATACATACAAAAAATAAAATATAAAACCAAAATGAATGCCTAAAATATACTCTGAATAAATAACAGTAACATCAATAAACAGCTAAACTAATACATCAAAAAGAAATTCGACCCTCTTGTTAATCAATACTATAGCTAATCTTTCACAGAACATAAACACTTTTCAAATTTCTTTCTTTCTGATATTGGCAGGTAGCTGATTGAAAATCATTGAAGCGTAACGAGGAAATATTTGCGAAAATGCGTTGTATAAAATTTCCGAATTTCTTTCCAGCTGAGATTATTTTTTCTCAATGCATATAGACAAGAAATAATACCGTACGGTACAACGCAACTATCAAAATGTTTCTTTAAAACTTTAAATATATATGTATTGGTGTGACTGAGTGGAAGAAGTGCATTAGATGAAAACAAAGCCAAAGACTGAAAAATGACTTTCGTTTAAAAAACATAACTCTGACATTTTTTTTTTAAAGTAAGCGGTTCGTTAACGATTGAAAAAAATATTTGCTTGCATATTAAGTAAATTTAATTTATTGATTTTTCGTGTTATTTTGTATTTTTGTTCATTTTGGTGTTATTCTAAACAATAAGAGCTTGAAGCTATTTGTATTTGTAAGCCATAATGTCAGTTAATTCGTGCTTGAAATGTGATAGTGCTGTTTGTGAAATTGTGTTACGTTGAAGTAACCGACAAGTAGCCAACGCGGATTATAAATGTGTTTGATTAAAAAGTCAGTTTGTGACGGATTAGCTAGTTCCAAAAATATTCATTGGTTCGGTGATGGCTGCAATGAATGAAAATGAATAATGATAAGTTTTCAGAACTAATCTGAATAAGTGCGCTAGTTTTTAGAGAAATGTACAAGACTATACTATATATGTATGAGTCATTCCACTATATTTCAGGATTTTTTGAAACTTTTTGAATTGAACCTCACCCACCGATTTCATTTTTTTGTTGCTTTTATCATATCCCTTGCACCAAAAAAATTTTTTTGTTAAGTTCGGTGATCTTCGGTTGTCCCGTTATACAGCTTGGGAATTTGTCATGTTTTCACATTTTTAATAATTTTGTTTTTGGTGTTTACATTAAAGTGATATATTTCCAGTTCTATTTAAGATATCTTTTAAAGTTGTACCACTGTAGAAAGATGTTAGATGTTCTTACATTATTCAATAAATAATTTCATGATAGAACCATTATTATAAGAGTTTTAGGGAAATGAATGTAACCAAATGTTTTGACCTGTAAAGAACGCAGCTACCAATCCAGAAAAAAGATTGGCCTGCTATTCGAAAATTAAAAGTAATTAGATTGATATATAATTTATATTGATATGAAATTTATGGATGTACAAGAGCTAGTTTAGCCAGTACACGCCCTCTTAAAATAAAAAAATATGCATTTTATCTTCAATTTTGTTATAAGAAATGAGTAAAATGGGAAAAAATTTCGAAAATGTATGGCTACTTTTAATAAATATTGATAGATAATTGACCCTTCTATCAAATGAGTATAGTTTTTCAAACGTACAGTGATTATTTCGACATAAACAAACGTGAAATAAACTGATTTTTTATCATTTTTACCATTATAAGTAAAAACAGACGATTTTAAAAAATATTCTATTATGTATATACATAACTATTATTTAGCTAGTGACACTGAACGCTTTGAAATAATAGCACAATTTAACAATGCAAATTAAAAGTGAAATGTAATTTAGTTTGTCGCATAGTGGCAAAGCACTGGACTAGAGCGACAAAAGTCTTCGGTTCGATTCTGCTCCGATTTTTTATTTTTTTGTATTTTTATTATTATTTTTTTAGTATTCATCTAATAACCAAATATTTTACTTTAAATGAAACATTCCGCTTTATAGTTATTACAGTAATTACACAATAAAATATGTACGTGGTACGCGCTTATATTGCGCCTAAATGTATGCGAACACTACAACAAATAATTTAAAAACTTTTATATTATGAGCTGTAGTAAGCTATGACATTTTTTTTGTAAAATTCTTTTTTCCTGTCATTTCATAGCATGCTATGTTTGAAATAAGATAATAATGAAAATTAAATAAATTTTATTATGGTGAATGTGGCTTAGTAGTAACGTATTGGACTAGAGCGCGTAAGGTCTGGGATTGTGCCCAAGGCATTTTAGTTTTGTATTTCCAATTTATATTTTTTTAACATGATAAGATACCGTGTTACACCGCATATTCAGAAAATTGACACGAAATTTTGCCTTTGGTGTAAGCATTACCTTTAATTTAAATATGTATATGATTTCTTAGGTTGGTTCTTAGACTTCATGCCTCACGCACCATATTATTGCAATGACGTTATCAGGCGGCGAGGCAAGCCATTGTAGCGAGAGAACGCCTCTTCTGATCGGAGCAATTCTAATCTCAATTTGTGAGTAAAAAAACTGTTGCGGATAATTTATTTTAAATTAAGAAAATTAACCTCCACATAAATTTTAATTGAAATTAAAATCTGGACAATAGCGATTTACAATAGTTGAGAACATTGTAGAGAGAGAATCTCTCATTTATTTGTGCGTAAAGAAACTGTGGCAGATAATTTATATTAAATTAAAATAATTAACACAGCCCACCCCGAATTTTTTTGTGAAGAAACACGCAGCTCCCGCTGTTTGTCGGTATGTAAGGTTTTTTGTGTGATGCCCCAACATGTAAAATCTTCCTTAAAAACCTTACTCTTTGGTTTAAGGTCTATTTAAGGTACAATAGTAATTAAAGGCCTTTAATCTCGAATTATTCCTATTCGGCTAAAAACTAGCGGCTAAAAAATATGAAATTGTTAAATGGTGATTGTAGCACCGGCCACTGGAAAAATACATTTAATATATAATAAATTGTTTCCGTCCTAGGACGGGCTGTACCCCCCTACTAATAGATAAAAAGAGATAAACCTAGCAAATGAGTACGAATGACTCACATAATATGGCACGTTAGAAAATTACGAGTTACCGGCAATACATTTATTTGGTCGTCCCACACGTATAAGCATAAAAACTAATTATAGGGCGGAATGTTATTTTCAATTATTGAAATTAAAATATTTTTACATTTTTCTTTAAATGCTAATATATTTTCGTGGCCATTTGTACCTACTCAAAAAACATTTGCCTTTGCATAGTTTTCAATCTTAAAATTGTGTTTTATTGTACCTCTAAATAATTTGGGGGTGCTGCAATCAGGGCTGGAAACCGGTTTTCCAAAACCAAAACCACAAAAAATTAATGCAACCCAAATCGAAACCATAACCAAATTCTAAAATCAATAAAATCAAAAACCAAAACCAAATTTAAAAATTTTTAAAACCGAAATCAAAACCAAAATCATTTCTATTTCTATTTCTTTCATTTGTAAAAATTAATTTTTTGTAATTTTGTTTTTGACGTAGGACTACGTCTTTGTTTTCATTATATATGGGGGGTAAACCAAAATTTTAATGTGATGACGCGCGTCACGGAATTGACGTATTTAGGCTATTTATTTGAGTAAAGCAATGTCTCTGGATAAATATAAATGTAATGTCTTAAAAACTGTAAAAATCAAATCAAATTAAATAAAAATTTGTGAATTGAAAAAAAATTAAAACAAGAAACTATTAATAGTTATTTTAATTCCAATTTTAATTAAATAGTGATGAACTTGATCAAACATGCCGCACGCCATATTGATTTAAAGCTATAAAATAAAAATAAAAAATTTCAAAATTTTTTTATTTTCATTATGTAAAATATTGCGTACATTTTTTGAATTTATATGCTGAATAACCTATGCAATCCTAGAAAAATGAATAGTCGCCAAGATCAGGCCGAAAAATGGTTAGGTTTTTGAGTTATGGGACTTCAAAGTTTCCAAGGGCCGGAAACTAATTGGATTTAATACGTCATTTGAATCGTCAATATTTAAAAATAAATTATATCTAGTATGCTTTTGTTAACAGCAAGACATTCCCATTTCTGTGTCGTTGACATTTCTGTGACGTTTTATTGACATTTTGTGACAGTTTAATGATTGAAATTTCAACGATATATTGATCGATACATTATTTGTGAATTGCTTTATTAAAATCGGGTTTAAAGATATTATTTCTAAGTAATAAATTCTCTGTATAAGCTCGTTTGTAAACCTTAATATCAAATTGTTATGGGACGCCATTATGCGGATTCGGTGCCAAAAAGAAAATTTACGTTAATTCTGATTTTGTATTATTTGTGTTTTACTATTTTGTATTCTTGAATGATCCACGGTGATGCCAAGCACTGAGTGAATAATCATATCGGTTAATTATTACGTTTCTCACATAATATTGTTGGATGTTCAATAGTATACTAGAGATGTACAACTGGATCTAATTGTTACAGGTCGCAGATGAAAACCCATTTCAGTTCTAAGTAATCTAACAAGGGAACTTTTTGAACTGTTAAATTCATAAAATTATAAAAACTGTTCTAAGTTGTACTCTTTGAGACATTAACGAAACCTTTTAATTAACCTCAAAAAGCGTTTTTTTCCGGTAGGTATATCTCGACTTCTACTCCACTTTTTTTGATAAAACAAATTGGTATAATTATTCCTCATTAAAAGTACAACAAATTCATAGTAAATTAAATTATAAAGGTTGCATCTCTATTTTTTAGGGGATGAAATTACCTTTTTTTGCAAATTAAGGGGTGGTTTTAACGCCTAAATAGGGCTTGGTTGCCGATAAGAAAAATGATTTTGTTAAGGTCTCACAGAATACTATAACTTTTATAATTTTTTGAATTTGGCAACTCAAAAGCTGTGATTTGGTGGCATGAGAGTAGAAAATTTATATTGTCGTGACCAATTGTGATATTGGGGAAGAGGTCTCCAAATTTAAGAAAATGCCTGTTTAAAACTAACAGAAAATGGTTGTAAAATATGAATGGTTGGTTTGGTGATCTTTAACGGACGCTTTGTGGAAAAGGTGTTGTACGAGGAGCCGGACAGGATAGACCACAATTTTTTATTTTTGTGTTAGAACGGCATTTCATTGTGATATAACGAATTGAGAAATATAAAATTTAGTATTATATAAACAATAAATATAAAAATTAAGAAAAAATATGTACAATGGGTACTCTTAGGCTAATACAGCCTAATGCATAAAGATGGCAGCATTAGATAATTAACGGTTTTATTTTTAATTTATAACTTCTAAATTTTGGTTTCACTTAAACTGTACAAATAAAGTTTTCTCAATTTTACATAGTCCTACGTTAATAGGTCGTGTCTCGGATACAAGCTCGTCGGTTTTTTTAATGTGAACTAGAAGGTAATAATAATTCACTTTAGTTTTTCTTAATACCAAGTTTTTTAAAAAAAATTATTTTATAAAGTAAAATATTTCTTCAATTATTAAAAACCAATACCATAAACCTGACAATTTTGAAAAAAAAAAAAACAAAATTCAAAAATTTGTTAAACTGAAACCAAACCCAAACCAAAATCTAGCAGTCAGAAAAACCAAAAACGAAGCCAACCTTAAACACAAATCGGTTTCCAGCCCTGGTTGCAGTGAGTCATACTAAGATATTATTATTATATTTAAGTTTCATTTATCATACAAATTTCCTACAAATTTTTAAATGCCTTACTAATTTTTTAAAATTGTGCTTGGAAATGTCTCGTCGTCTAAAATAGTTAAGAGTGTTTTCGAATTTACTAAAACATACGTAGATATAATGGTTAATTACAAATGCTGCAATTCTTTTAATATAGTTAAATATAAATATATATTTAATTTTAATATACATAGTTAAAATTAAAAACTAGAAGTGTCATGTCGTTTTCGATTGACCAAAACAACTAAGCTCCAATCATTTTTTTACTATAGTGAGTTTAGTTTTTTTTGATCAATTGAAACATTAAAAAACATTTAGGCCTGACATAACAAACAATCGAATTTGTGCCGAATGTATAACATTAAAGTATACAGATTAAACGAAGATACAGTTACCTTATCATCTCATTGCACATCAGCTCAGTCAGAAAGATTATCGCCACCATTAGAAGCCAGTAAAGTAGCGTATCAAAATAATTTTTCTGAAGCGTGTTTAAAACTAAGCGGATCACCTGTGAGAATATCCAAATTATCAGAAATTGGCTATAAGCAACAACAGCTTAATAACATAGTGGAGCTAATTTGCAAAAATGTTCCAGTATTTGTCGATGATGATCAACCAGATCATGATAAGGATGAAGAGGATCTTCTGAAAAACATTTCATCAAAAGAAAAGCTACCAAAATAAAATGTATCTTCTCTCGCTTATACCGGAGCACTGGTCATACGTAAGAATTATGAACGAGTTTGTGGCAACACGACACATGGCTGAGAAAACAAAAAAATTAGTAACGGAAAAAGGCACTGCAGTTTTCCAGACGGAAGGCAAAAAAGAACAGAATTTGAAATCAGTGAGATCGAGTTCAAAACGATGCGAAAATATAATGTAGTCCCATATGTTAAATGGTATGTGCTAATTCGGTATCGAGAACTGAAAGTATTACTGCAAGTGGTCTAAACAGTATCGTGAACCACAACGTAGCTGTGCCGCTTCTAGGAATTCAGCCGATAACTATACCGTTTCACCAAATGATGCAGAAGAAACTGTGCCGGCCATTCCAACAGCGGATCTGAGATTAGCGTCAAATCATTTTTCAAATACAACTGAAACAACTCTTGCGAAATCAACTGGCAATGAACCCATATCAGGAATTCGTGCCAATTGGTGCTGTCCCGGTGTCTACAATTTCAACTAATGGCACATTTGTTTCGGAAAATAAATTTTCTCTGATTTGTCAGCCTGCATCTGTTTTATTTGCATCGCTTGTTTCGAATTTTAGTTCTTTGTCGATTCATCAATCCACTACAAATTCAAGATATGGAAAGAGAATTACTAGTTCTCCTAAAAGTATCAGTACTACTAAAATTGTCAGTGCTCTTACTCAGCTATCTCCTTCAGCTAATTTCAAATCAAGATTGGTAAATACTCCGAACTATATTGTTATTGGCATTGGGATTGATACTGACGGTTTATTACGTAAAGTTGAACCACGTAAGCAGCTTTTTGTTTCAAAGCTGCATCCGGATGTCAATGAATTAAAAATTAGGCAATATCTGGGGGAAAGTTTAATTTAGATAATGATGTGATTCATCGCTTTACACAAAAGGTACGAAACAATTTTACTCAAGGATGCTCATAATTTAAAATGAGGGTCTCGGACGCCGATTTTGAAAATCTGACGGCTTCAACTTCATGGCCAGCTGGGTTTCTTGTGAAAGAATTCCAGAATAAAATGCGGTCATCTCGTATGGGTTTCGCGGAAAAATTTCATATGGATTTTAATTAGCACCAATGTCGCAACAATTCTCACAGAAAAATTACGGACCAGTAAAAAGTTAAGAAACACCGCTAGCTATATTGATATGGTACCCATAAATATTATAGTCTTTTAAACGAATATGCAAAACTATTTATTTTCATTTTGCGCAATCATAACAATAATTTTATATTGCTGTAAATGCATTTTATAGATGAGAGAAGACTCGAGATGCATGCACAAATAATATACAATATTTTGCATTGCACAGCATAATATTTAACTTTTGACCTTATTATTTTATGAATCCTTTTCGAGTTTTTATTGTTATTGCTACTAAATAGATTTGATTTGTTTTATGTTTATGTGTGCCAAATTTAAGAAGATGATGGAAAATTAAAACCATTTGGGATTAAATATCTTGTATTTTTTGTTGGTGAAAATATTGATTTTAAAATTCATATACATATGTAGCAATGGATATGAGACATGCATACATCTAAAATTTAGATTCTAGATAGAACAGATTTGGTAATTTAAATTACATTAACCTATATATTTACGTTTTCCAATATTATACTCGTATGTAGTATACAATTTTGCTCTTTTCAGATTACATTATAAAATTAAAACGTATGTTTTTACATATCAAAATAATGTACATACAAGCTAAGTACATAATTGATTTGTGAATAATTGAAAATGAATATAAATGATTTAGTAAAATGGAAATGAATTTAATTTCTTGTTTAAGTGTATAGAGTGGGGTAAATGCGGTATGTATTGTAAATTTATTACGCTGTTGATCAATGTATTCCACATGAACTTTTTTGTATTTATTTTGAACCGCACAATTAAGAAGATTAAATTTAAAATGTATTTTCGACGAATTCCTGCATTTTCCATAAATATGTGAAATATATTCAAAGCCAATAATGTAATAAATAAAAATATGATATATAAATTTAACATCTCGCTTCTTTTACTGTCATAAAATTGTTTTAATACGTTTTAACGATATTTACATATTCGTACCATCATATTCATTTATTATGAATGAAGATATAAATTGAGCATGGTAATAGCTTTTTATAAAGGATATATAAATTCAAGTATGTATTCGGTGGATAATTGTATGCTATTCGGTTTTTTCATTAATTCAAAAGGTTTACAAATTGAGGTTGTTTACTATAAAGAAGATCGATCAGATAAGTATTGTAAAACTTTTATATTATTGCGTTTTAATTTTCAGATGATGGACCTTCTCGAACAACAAATTGCGACGTGTTATTTTTTTAATGTTGGTTGCATATTTTTCAAGTAGGATAATTCGGAATGGGTACGAAGGGCCGAATTTCAAAGGGCCGAATGTCTAAGGGCCGAATGTCGAAGGGTCGAATGTGTCGAAGGGCCGAATGCCGAAGGGCCGAATGTCGAAGGGTTAAATGTGTCGAAGGGCCGAATGTGTCAAATGGCCAAATGTGAAAGGGTCGAATGGGTCAGAGGGCAGTTTTTTTGTTTTGTTTTTATAAAATATATAATCGTTTAAATTTGTTGTTTTATGGAATATTTTGTAATTTTTGATCAAATATAAATTAATTTCTAATGAATTTTTGTATTTTATTATGTTTAATCTTTGGATATTCTATCGACAAAATAATGTATTAATTTTGGTTGTTTATAATTTGTGTTTCACGTATCCAGTCAGTGATACATTTTGGTAAATGAAACATTTGTCATACGCCACCTGGGATATTCGGCCCTATGGCAGCCTCTGATAATAGGCGTATGTATATAGATAAGTTCATGGTACATTCATTTTGTTTTTATTACAAGGGAATCTTTTGAACTGTCAAATTCAAAAAATTATAAAACCTAGTCTAAGTTGTAGTACTCTGTGAGACATTAACGAAACCATTTTTTTATCGGCAACCAAACCCTTTTTAGGGGTTAAAACCACCTCTTAATTTAACCTCAAAAAACACCTTTTTCGATATATCTCGGCTCCACTTTTTGTTTAATAAACAAATTGGTAATTATTCCTCATAAAAAGTACAAATAATCCATGGTAAATTTATTTACGAGGGTTGCATCTCTGTTTTTTTAGGGGATGAAATTACCTGTTTATCGCTAATTTTCGTTGGAAATTCACAAAGATTTATGAAATAACTCAAAATTTAAATAATAATAAATAAAACAATTATTTCTGCAATCAAAATGATAACACCATGTTTTGGTAATTTTTTATTTTTCTTAAAATTACGACAAAAAAGGGAATAAATCCCTAATACAAATAAATTTCGTGTACTTCGTGTAATTTCGTGAAATTTTCTAAATTTAAATTGAAATAAAATATTTGAAAAAAATATTTAATTCAAATTATCATTTTAAAAATAATTTCATATTATGTATGCACATTCTCTCACTATCTCTCATAATCATTTACTCTTTCATTTACTTTAAAATATGTTTTTGTTTTATACAAGGAAAAACACGTTATTTATATCGATGGCTTAGTGTATATCCGCCCTAACCCACATTGCAGCATGATGAAATTTGTTAATTTAGACTACAAAAAGCAAGCTATAGAATTTTGGTCTAGTGGTAAAAACAAGAGAAAATTTACAACGGTGCAAAATAGATTTAAAATGTTAACGTCAGCTATATAGATGGAGAGAGGAACGTCAGCTATATAGATGGAGAGAGCAAGTGGCAGCGGGAGGAAGCAGAATTGACAAATAAAAACAAATTGAAGGTTATTGTTTACAGAAATTAAGAACAGCCAGATCCGGTAGAATACCTATTCATGATATTGATATTAGAAGAAGCAATAAACTTAAAGGAATTCAACGCTTCTCCGTACTGGTTACATGACTTTTAAACGTCGATTCAATATCGTTTCTCGAAAAGTAACTAAAATTATATCAAACAAATCCCTTGATAATTAAGAAAACGTTCATCACAAATAGAGGTATTTCGTAATAAAATAAAAAACACTATAGCAAAATATGGTGCAGAGCATGTATATAATTCCGACCAAAGTGGCTTTAGTTACGAAATACACAGTGGACGAACTCTTGATAGTAGAGGAGAGAAAAGTATAGAATGTTTAGTTCAATCAGTACATTCTACCACCCATTCGTACACCATTCAACCAACAGTATCTGCCAAGGGAGAACTTTTATCTCCTTTTTTGTTACTTTTACAAGAACCAAAGGAGGAGTTTGGGAGAGCAGTAAAGCAAAATTTATTTAAAGCCGAAAACGTTTATGTACTGGCTTTCAAATCATTCCAAAGAACATTTAGAAACTTGGGCACAATATGTGTATTTTCCATCAACTACTATGACAAGTACACTGCTGCTTGATTCATGGAGAGGTCACTGCCAAAATATATTTTGTAAAGTAAAACCACACCAGAATAAGTTATATCTTCTACAAATTCCAGAAGGGACGACAGGTGATCTTCAACGACTTGATATATATATATATATATATATATATATATATATATATATATATATATATATATATATAAGTTCTTCCACATACAAAAACCATATATATATATATATATGGGGCATTTGCATTTAAATCTCACACGTTTTTGTCCCAAAGCATTTTTTTTGTCCCCTTAGCATTTTACAGATAATTTTTAACGGGTATAAGTTAAGTATTTGATCACAATACAGAAATTTATGAAAATATATTTTTTTAAATTATTTTGGACTTTTATTTTTTAAAAAACTAGTTTTTTTGTCATGAACGTTACTTTACTTATTTTAGGTAAATTGTGAAATTCAAAAATATAAATTTAATTTATCAACTTTTAT
This sequence comes from Tipula helvola, assembly GCA_963556165.1. Lineage (NCBI taxonomy): Eukaryota > Metazoa > Arthropoda > Insecta > Diptera > Tipulidae > Tipula > Tipula helvola. Next base: position 186,673,524 of record OY744481.1, on the reverse strand, counting down.
TCACATTGGTTATACGTCTACTTCCAAATGGTATACTAATCTTTTATATTTTCAAATTAATAATTTTAAAAATAACGTAAAACGTATTTTTAGGTAACTTTCATGACAGAAAAATTAAAAATAGCACAAAAGATTATTTAAAAAAATGCAAAACACAAATCTGCTCACGCCCAGATTTAAAAGAACCAGAAATATGATTTAAAAATTATATTTTAAATTTTTTTTTAATTCAAAAATTAATTAAATTATGATTGAAAAATTATATTTTAAATTTTTTTATGTGAGATTTAAATGCAAATGCCCCATATATATATATATATATATATATATATATATATATATATATATATATATATATATATATATATATATATATATATATATATATATATATATATATATATATTATATATATGGTTTTTGTATGTGGAAGAACTTTGTTCGAACATTTTCAGATATATCATAGCTAACAAATGAAGATATCAACTTACATGAAAGAAATATTATAATCAAAATGCAGTCATTGGTACATAATCAATTATCAAGCCCCAGGTTCACAAATTTGTTTTGTCCAAAACTCTTTTCTCGTCTATTTGAAAGTCAATGAAAAAAACAGCAATACAAAAATGTGAGGGGAGGGTTAATTCACGAGTAGAATTAGCGTTAAATTGGAGTTGAGTTGGAATTGGGTTAAGGTTGAATGAACAATTCTGTTCGGACCACAAACAATACTGACTTATTTGTTGGTCGAAATCAAATTATATTTAACCCTAATCAGCATTGGTTATTTTTTTGGTCATTTTTGGTTATTTTTTTAAAATTTTTGGTTATTTTTTGGTATTTTTTTTGGTCATTTTTGGTTATTTTTTGGTAATGTTTGGTTATTTTTTGGTATTTTTTTGATCATTTTTGGTAATTTTTTGATCATTTGTGGTTACTTTTTGGTTATTTTTTGGTAATTGTTGGTTATTTTTTGGTCATTTTTGGTTATTTTTTGGTCATTTTGGTTACTTTTTGGTTATTTTTTGGTAATTTTTTGTAATGGACTAGACTAGAGTATAGAAGCTCCACGGTTCGAATCTAGCTCAAATCTGATTTCTTTTTAGTCTTAAATGTTTGAGAAATTACAACACTGTTAAACAAACTGAAAATTTGTAGAAATTAAACTTTATTTCGAAGGAATATTTTCTTATCATAGTAACAATTATATTTTAACTTAAATTTGAGCAAGTAAGTTGAATAACTTTCATTATTTGTATACCTGAACTCAAAAATGAACGATAAAGTGAACTCGATAAATGCGATGAATGTATGAATTCAACAAATTGAAGGTTATTGTTTACAGAAATTTAGAACAGCCAGATCCGGTAGAACACCTATTCATGATATTGATATTAGACGTATTGCAATAGAAAAAGTACAAGCAATAAACTTCAACAATAGGAATTCAAAGCTTCACAAAGCTTGATACATAATATGGGGACTCTTCACGATCGATTAGGTGAAGAGTCCCCAAAATATTTATCAAGCTTTGTTTTGGTTTGCGTAATGGTTTTTCCACGCGAAAAATAATGTTTAATTAACACACGAAATTCACTTTTTTCCATATTTGAAAAAAAATTGGGTTGTCTGTTTTCAATTGCTGTCAAAACTGAACTAAATGACAGATCTGTCTGAAAATTTTAATTTGGTATTGCCACATGACACCTGGGATTTGCGATTGTGGCGCCCTCTGTTGCAATTTTACCAGACTTCTCACTCCGCCTAACCACAGATAAACCAGATGAACCAATGGGAACAAATTTTTGATTAATATCAACGGCGCTAGTTTATATGGAAATATTTCTATACTGGCACCCCACAATCTAAAACATTAGGTGCATTGTGGGGTGCCAGTTGGTATTTCATTATTAAGCCACGTTTTCAAAAATTGGTACCATTGGTTCGTCTGATTATGTTATTTGTTTGTGGTATAACACATTTCAAACAATTATTTTCTAGTACTCCTGAGAGCAATTCGGCCGCCAATAAATAAATTTACTCGTAGCTTTGTTACGAAGTTGTTTGTATTTGAGTATGTACAATAAAAACAATTCTCGTATAAAATGATCTCTTCAAAATTATATTTTTTACATACTGTCACGAATTTTCTGATCAAGGTTCGTTTTTAAAATATTGGCTTCTAAGACAGTAGATACGAAGCGACCAGTAAATCTCCTAAATGTTTAACCAAGAATTGTAACAGCTTTTAGCACCGAAATTCGCATGAATGTAAGCTACACAACTAATAAAAATTTACATTTTGACATCTGTTCTTGAAGTAGGTAGATTCTAATATTCCTTATGTATAGAATTTTTAGGTACTTAATATATTTTTACCGGAAATAGTTTTTACAGGGCACTAAATTATTTCATTGTTTTGTATTAGGCTGAAATCGACCTTTGCCGTATCGCTACTGAGACCTTTCAAATCCTACTAATGCCGTGTGGTATAAGATGGGTGTACGAAAAAATTTGTACAAAGTTAAAAGCGCACAAGAATGCTTTGAATTTATTGAAAATAATATACTTTCCAATTGGCTTATCAAGTTAAAACACTTGTGGACAAAGGCGTAAAAGTTTCGTTACAACTGGAAAAGTAGGGTAGGGAGGGTAGGAAACGATTGAAACTAATGTCTGAACTATTATCTGGCCCGCTTGGCGAACAGCCATTATGCCTCGGATACATTGCGTTGGTATAAGAGGACAATAACGAAAGGGTTGTACTTAGAGAAATAAATCCAATTGAGCGATAGACATTTGAAACTAACACATCGATGCAGAGATTGCAGAGATGAAAATAAAATTAAGAATTTTAAGATTGAAATTTTCAAGAATTTAATTATTAAAGTTATTTAAAGCTAGATGCAAAATTTGACAATTTTCAAAGTTTAGTTTTCAAGAATCGAAAATTGAATTTAAATTATTTTAATTTCGTATTTTTAGTTCATAAAATATAAAGGGTTGAACCCACTTCGATCTTTCTTGTTTTAAATGTTGTAGAGCTAACACAAGGGATGAAAATATGATTTGCACAACACTTTTCTTGTAACTAATAAAGAAGCGGAATAAAGTTCTCGGTAAAATCACTTTCAAATTTGTAGCATTTTAACAGAATATAGTGTATTTATTTATTATTATTACCTACAGTAAATATATACACAATCGGCAAGTAAACATACAGAAACAAAAAAAAAAAAAGAGACAAAATTTAACAATTACTAGACAGAAATTTAAACAACTCATTTTTAAACGAATTTCTTGTCATGTTAAAGTCGAAAACATCGTAAACTGAATTAAAAAGCCGCGACATTCTCAAGACTGGTTCCGAAAGTGCAAAATTCGTAGACACCGGATCAATATGTAGCAAACGACGACCGCGCAAACAGCGTATGGGAGCGTAGATATTGAAACGAGCAACTAATTCGTCACAATCTATTCGGGAAGTCAGAACATCGTGAACGAAGATGGCAGATGCAACGTCTCGTCGGTGATCCAAACGTTGTAGTTTTAATAAACTACAACGATCATTATAAGGTGGGAGAATATATTGATGCACTCGGTCAGTGGGTAATCCACGAAGGGCATATAAAACAAATTGCTTCTGAACACTCTCAATCCTATCTGAATGGCACCTATAAAATGGGGACCAGATCTGAGAAGCGTATTCTAGAACTGAACGAACAAAGGATATATACAGAGTTTTCAGTGTGAGCGGATCGCAAAAGTCCTTACAATTGCGCTTAATGAAACCTAGTGTGTAGTAAAAGTTAGGTCACAAGAAAAGGTTATGCCTAAGTCGGACATGAGCTCAACTCTATCAACAGTAATATTATACAAAAAATATTGCTGGAATATTGGTGAACGCATCCGAGTGAATGACAAAATCCTGCATTTACCCACATTCAGCAACAATTTATTATTGAACGACCAACTGCAAAAGTTATTCAAGTCACCTTGTAATTTCACACAATCACCAACCTCATTAATTGGGGCAAATATTTTCATATCATCGGCGTAAAGCAGACAATGTGCAAATTCAAAACACTCAACAACATCATTTATAAATAACGAAAATAAAAGCGGCCCAATGTGACTTCCTTGAGGAACTCCTGAGGTAACACGAAATGACCGAGAGCTAAAATCATTAATCTTAATGTATTTAATTTATAGGTGATTCTGGATTTCCATTGAAGCCATGGCTTCTTACTTCTTACACCAATCTATCGATTGATACTGAAACTCTTTTTAATTCGAAATTTAATACCACAAGAAACTTTATCTAATACTGCTTTTTAGGGAGATTTCGATGTTTGTTACGACATCGGGTTCTACATTATTCTCCTAAGAAAGCAGCCATTATCATATATGCTGCCTTTGCATTACACATCGTATATTATATTATTCATATATGCTGCCTGTGCAGAAACATCGAAATCTCCATTAATAGAAATCAATGGTACAATTGAGGATGTTAAATTCATAAATATTTTATAAAAACAGTTTTCTTAACATAATTTATCTATAAAAAATAACAATAAAATATTTCACTTCTTTTTACTTATCTTAATAAAGTAAGTGAAAGTTTTGTCATTTCGGAAATTATTTAATTTCCAAAATATGGCATATTTGTTTTAAAGAACTGCTTATTTCCTTAACACTGAAATTTAGTTCAGTGCGATATTTGGACTTTTCTACCGCTTTTTCGGTGAATTCCTTGAATTCTCTATATAAAATTACAAACAGTTAAAAATCAAAATAATAAAATAATAACTTAATTAAATTACAAGCCGGCTCTTCTATTCTGTTCAGTTAATCTAGGCGATATTTAATGAACTGTAAGTGTGGCATGTGCACTTACGAGTATTAATTCACAATCCATTACTTCGATTGCTTCATGTTGAAATCCAACGGCCGCCTACCACCGCGTGTAGCATATACATACATATGTATATATTTTAATATGAACGAAGTTTTTTATGTAATATAATTTACTTTTAGTTCAAAATTAGTTTTAATTTTAATTTTATTTAATATGTAAAAACCAAAAATTATTGTAGTTCACTTTGACATTTAAAAAATAGAAGAAAATATTCGTTGAATTTCGATAATGAAAAATTGAAGATTAGAATCGCACTACTACATTGAATACCAATATAGAAGAATCTTCTATTTTTGATTTCTTCTATTTATTTAAAGAAGATTTTACAAAAAGAATAGAAGATTCCGTTGAATCGAACTGAATATGTTGCTATTACGATGGTAACGATTTATTGACGCAGACTAGGGCAAAAACGGCAAGCTCCAATTTACGCAAATATTAACAGAACATGGGAAATTAGCCACATAACATACATGCAAAAACTACAACTAGCAGAAACAAGTTCTTGCGATTGTAATTGTAGCTATGGACATGAGAACATAGACCATGTGATTATTGATCGCGAATTAAATCAAGAGAATAGAGAAAAGCTCAATATAGAGATCAGGGCTGGTTGACGGGCTAGTAAGCTGACTCGTATGATGCCCTCAAACTTAAGCACGTTTAAAGAGTATTCTGTGAAACAGTACTATAAGAAACAGTTAGACTAAAATAGACTGCTTCGGTGAAACATTTAAAGCATTTTTGAAAAGACTTTTCAAATTTTTAAGCTGCTGAGCTTCCAAAGCATTACATTCCGGAAAGAAAGAAATAGGTCGTAGTCGAGACTACGTATTGATTCGCGAATATGTACTACGCCTTCACTAAGAAGAACGTAAACAATACGTCCCTTTAATGACTGCTGGGATCGTCTTGAAATGCTATATTTATTAGACAGTTTCAACAAAATTTTTCCAAATACATATTAACAAATTACGTTTGTGAAACTGATTTGGTTTAGGGAGCGTGTTTCATTTGCTTAAATTGACATCTTCTTCTTCTTCCGCTGGCGCTACATCCCATGAAGGGATTTGGCCGCCTCAACGATGCTCCTCCAAATAATCCGATCCGCCACAAGAGAACGCCAGGCACGGTGACCGAGTGTGTACAGGTCCCTCTCAACGTCGTCCATCCATCGGGTAGGTGGTCTCCCACGAGGTCCTACTTTCGCTGGTGCCGACTCCAAGGCCTGTTTAGTGGTCCGATTTTGTGAACGTAGTACGTACCCAAGCCATCTCAGCCTTGACGATTTTATGAATCCTATGATGTCGACTTTATCGAGATCATTTCTGATCTCGTGATTCATTCGCATTCTGTACGTGGCTCCCTCTTTAATGGGACCGAGAATTCTTCTTATCATCTTACGCTCAGTTACAGCGATTTTCTGGATGTTTTGTGCTGTTAGTGTCCAAGACTCGCAACCAAAGGTGACAACTGGTCTTATCAGCGCCTTGTAGATGTCCAATTTTATTTTGCGCGATATATGAGGAGACTTGAAAATTTTGATATTGACGTAAAATGCTCGGTAGCCTGCTGCGATCCTCGATGAAATGTCCACAGAAACGGAGTTTTGCTCAGTGATCAGTGATCCTAGGTATTTAAACTCATTCACCTTCTCATATTGAGTATCTCCTGAAATGAAGTCCCCACGAGTCTGCCTTCTCGCGGTCACCATGTATTTGGTCTTCGCTTCATTGATCTGAAGGCCTATTTGTTGGGTTGTTAATTCCAACGGGAGGAGGACCTCTTTCAGAGAGATGATGTTGCGACCCAGAATGCAAATATCGTCAGCGTATGCTAATAGCTGGGTTGATTTATAATACAGGCAGCTACGCTGGGCTATATTAAGCTGACGAATGACATACTCTAATGATAGATTGAATAGAGTTTGAGCTATTGGGTCTCCTTGCCGCACTCCAGATGTTATCTCGAAGGCATCCGAAATTTTGCCTTCTATTAGCACCTTACATATTGAGCCATCCATTAAAAGCTGGCACATTGAAACCAATTTTGACGGTATGCCCAGATAGGACAATACGTTCCATAACTTGTTCCTCTTAATGCTGTCATACGCCTGTTGAAAATCTATGAATAGACTGTGTACAGGGATGTCTTTTTCATAGCATTTCTCCAGCACAATCCTCAGCGTGAAAGTTTGATCGGTCGTTGATCTATTTGGTCGAAAACCACATTGATAATCAATCACCCAAGATCCTCTCGCTATAAGTTGATAACTTTGCTGCGACTACGTTGTTCTTTGTGTACTAAATTGAAATCGCTGCTAAAATTATATCGTTTATAAATTATATCGGTTTTGTACCATATAGCGTTTTGAAATATTGCATTTTGAAATATCGCGTTTTGTATCATATCGCATTTTGTCATATCGCGTTTTGAAATGTCGCGTTTTAAAATATTGCGTTTCGAGCGGATCCCGTAATTCTCAGACTAATAGTAGAAAATCAAAAAAATTGTGACAGGAGTGAAATAATTGCATTCAGATGGAAGGTTTCTTAAGTAAGATACTAAATAAAAGGAGTAAATCTATGATAGCAATCTAAAAATTTCGGATTTTTCAAAACTTAAAGAGCTTAATAAAAGATTTAATAAACTTGAATATTGATATCTTCCTAAACAATGCAAATTATGTAATGGAGGACATACTACAACATAAAATAACAATAACCTAAATATTTTTAAACAATAAATCTACTAGCGATAGCCATTATGTACATTGCACATACACGCATATCTATTATTACTTATGTGTACAATGTACATTGTACATACATATTTAAACAAAGGTGATTTATTATGAAATCATAAATTTTAATGCACTATACTTATTCTAATTTTGTATTTTGTAATCCAACTTAATAGAAATAATTTACATTTAATGAAGATGTACGAACAGAACAATATGGTATATTCCTTTCTACAAAAATGAATGGAAATTTAACAATATATCAAGGCAAAATAAAAATGTGCCATAAGTATATTTAATAATATACCTACAGATAAACATAAAAATATTTAAGTTCGTTATTCTGTTGGGCGGTAATTTTTCATTTATTTTATCAGATAGCTAATATAAAACAAAATTTTTACTTAGGGCATAATTTAGATGTCGCACCTATACAATTACTATTTAGGCATGAGTAAAAGCAAAAAAATTAAATTTGATTTATCCTGTGACTGAATAAAATATGGTGTACATAAAGGTGATGGACCTAATTTAATATGCCATGTATCCTCTTATTATTGTATCCTCGAATAATTTAATATAAATTTAACAAGTAATTTTGTAATTCAACTTCGGTGTAATTTACGCTTCGGTTTACAAAGTTGAATAAGTAAAAAAATCACTAGAGTTAAAAATATTTTAACTCTGTAGTGATGTTTTTAGTTATTCAACTTTTTAAAACTATATATGTTAAATTTAATTCATCCTGGTTGCAATTTCTATTCTAAATCATAACAAATTTTATTCTAAAACATAATTGAGGCAACGTTTGTACTAAGTACCGAAGTTCCATTATGATTTTTGATCGATACCATTTACGCGTGCGAATTATTTACAAAACAAATATTTTCGCCTGTCAAATATTTCTTATAAAATGTTTGTCAGCTCATGAACAAACAAAACAATTTGGCCAATTGAAATACATAATTCGTTACGCGTCCCAAAGACTGTCACATCTCAAAACTTGAAGTTTTTGGGTAATCGACATTGAAAGTTCAACTGCTCATAAATTTAAGGTTTATTAGTATTTTGAAAACTTAGATAATTATTTATTTACCGAGGTAGTAATGTTTGAAAATTACATGCATTTCAGCTCAATAAATTATCTTAATTCGGAGAAAAATAGAAAAATTTAGAAATGTAACACTATATTAGAAACTTAGGTAAAATCTACGCGTTGAAACCTGAACGCACATGATACATTCAAAATTTCATGGCAGTGTAATGTTTTAAATGTCAGGTTTTTCATCGGTAGATTTTTGAAGTCAACATGATGGAAGACCTGAATGCGCCCATTATAAAGCAAATGGAATCTGAATGAGTTTACATCGAATGAAATACGTGCAAAGTAAGCACAGCGATTTTTTTTGGCATTTATTGAAATTTGTTTCCATTTAACTTTGCGGTCCCATCAAGCGAGGAACCATTGCAAGCCCCAAAAAATAATTGAACTTAACAGTTGGAAGAATTCTAGATTTGAATTCAGTAAATTAAGATATTTCCTATTACTTGAGTAGGTAGGTACATAAGAATTTAGTTATTATATTGTAAAACATTTGGTATTTTTTAATTATTTGTTATAAAATGGCTTGAACTATAGACCAACTGAATTTATTTAGATTTAAATATTAAATTTTTAGCTTTAAATATTAACTAAAATAGCAAATTAATAACAAAAATATGTAAATAATAATTTAAAATTAAAGAAGCTAAAATAAAAGCTTAAGGGAGAACACCACTGTGAGATTTTCAAAAAATCGATTTTTTTTTGCTTTTAAAAAATCCTTTAGACCCTCAAAAATATGATACAAATTCGTTTATAGCTAAAAAAGATTTTTTTTAGAAGGTTTTCAAGCATTTTCCTGAGAGCTCTTATTGAGAAGAAAAACTTTAAACGCGTTTTTCTCGAAACCGTGTTTTGGAAATCTGCACGCAGCAGAACTCAATCAATTTTTGTTCAATCGACTTGAAAATTTAACTGTAGCTTCTTAAATAGATTTAAAATCGAAGTACATGAGTTTTTTTTGATTCATTAAAAATTAAAAAAGACATACAACTTTTTATACGAAAATTATAGTCGAAAAATGAAACTTTTTCTTCAAACTTGTCTCAATTTTTTATTTTTTCGAATTTTTTAATTTCCTCATATGTATAGGTACTTCGATGCTAAAACTAGTATATTTCATGAAAATATTTTATTTTTTGTTCCAGGAACAAATTTAAGACACTTCTACTGCGTGTAGCGGAGCGGCTCTAGGCAAATTCACTTCTACTAAAGCTGCTCTAGCCCTGCCATTTTGTATTTTTTTTACATAAATTTTTTTTTGTTTACTTGAATATATGCCAAATATAGCCTAAAAGTTTTTTTTTCTCTAAATCCAACCCATTTCTCAAAAAAAAAATACCAAACTAAGCACTTGAAAATGGTAGGTCACAGTGGTGTTCTCCCTTAATATACTCGTACACATAAAAAACATGAAAAGACTGCAACCTTTTGCATACGTGTAACGACCGACGGTGCAAACGGCGTTCTAAGTTTGTTGGTTTTATACCCCTAGTTGATCACTGAATTTTTTTATTTCCGGTATACATCATTCAATTATCATAAACAATAAAATTCAAGAAGAAAGAAACGAAAAAAGGCGCGCGAAAAAACTTGTAAGGGGAGTTTATTATTAATTGTTTTTTATGGTTCCGTTCCAATATTTCAGGTGGGATGGTTAATTTTATTATGGATCTATAAATAGGACACAATTCTAAAATACGGAATCAGTTTTGTTGAGAATTTTTGATGTGAAAACATCTTTAGCGAGGGTAAGTCAAAAATTTCATGTAAAAAAAGGAACGGAAAATCCGGTACGACCGAAATTCCAAATTATATACGAGAAAAACGAATACAAAATACACCGAGCTTGCATACTATGTAGATCGAATTACAATTTCCGTCAGATTAAAATAAAAAGGCACAAAAAGTATGCATGTGTCACATCCGGGCGCGAAAATTCCTGAGTTGAGTAGAATTGAAATTCAAAATGGCAAGACGAATATATATTAAGGATTTTTATTATTACCACCATAAAAAATATTACAATAATTAAAGACAACAAGCATATTGACAAACAATTAAGAACAAAAGGCCTAGGTTAATTTATATATTATAATAACTGGCTGTAAAAGTTTCAACTCAACCTAACTCACTTCCATGGAAACGATCGACGCCATTTTGAAATTTAATGAAAACCTAATTCCAATCCAACCTAACTCAACCTCCTTCATGGAAACGGGTAACAAATTGTATCGTGGGTTAACCTAATTACGGGTCCCATGATATTTTAAAACGCGATTTGACAAAACACAATATTTCAAAACGCGATATTTTAAAACGCGATATGGTACAAAACGCGATGTGGTACAAAACGCGATATAGTAAAAAACGCGATATTTCAAAACGCGATTTCCTAGTTCTAGTCGTACGTACATGTTCAATTTCATCGTAATGGTGAAGGCAAATTTTATTAAATGAAGAATGATTAATAGTTATTAGGGTTAGCCCTTAATCTTGCATTACAAAATGTTGCATAACAAAATCTCGCATTACAAAATCTTGCAAGTACAAAATCTTGCATTTCAAAATCTTGCATTACAAAATGTTGCATTACAAAATCTTGCATTACAAAATCTTGCATTACAAAATCTTGCATTACAAAATCTTGCATAACAATTTCCTGTACATTTATAGAATCGCGCGCGCGATTCTATAAATGTACGGAAAATTGTTATGCAAGATAACAAATCGCATTGACAAAATTCTACTGTATAATGATAATTATACAGTAGAATTTTGCTTGAGATATCAAAAATCAAATGTCCAGGATTAAATATTCTTAACCAGAATATTATGTTGAGATATTCTGGAAAATGGAGATTTCCATTTTAATTTTAATATTAAATCTTCATTAATCAGAAACGAAAATTTAAATTCTGGGAAATGAAGCTTCTTTATCCAGAATATTTTGTTGAAATATTTTGAAAAATGAAGATTTCCATTCTAATTCTAATATTAGCCGTATTTCTTAACGCATAGTTATCCGGATCGCTATCTGCACAATTTTTTTTATTTTTTTTTTTTTTAATTATATTAAACTTTTATGAATACGCAATAAATATTATGTTAGATAGTAAAGACAGGTACAGATACTAAAACTGCAAAGTTTTTTAAATGTAAGATATTGTATTTGCAAGATTTTGTACTTGCAAGATTTTGTAACTGCAAGATTTTGGGTTGGCAAGATTTTGATTTGCATGATTTTTAAAAAATGCAAGATTTTGTACTTGCAAGATTTTGTAATGCAAGATTTCGGGGCGCTCCCTAGTTATTATTATTTTTAAATTATAATTTTAAAATATCGCGTTTCGTACCATATCGCGTTTTGAGCGGATGTGCATAATTACTTAAGTAAATATTTAAAAAATAATAATTTATTGTGTAATGTGCAGTGTGCGGTGAGGAAATCAAAATAAAAATTTGCAGTATAGTTTTAAGTTTTGTAGTTTCGTTTATTTTATGGTTTTATTAGACTATGGAATCAAAGAAAATATTATCCGGTGCAGAAAATCGAAAAAGAAAAGCCCACCCTCGAAAAAAGACACCCTCGCAGATAGGGGCGCTTTAATTAAGTTTTGCATCGGGCGCTAGTGACCCAAAAGCCGGCCCTGGTTAACAAAACCAACACTAATGTACAACAAGCCTGATTCCGTAATGAGGTACACAGATCCCTTCTTACATTAAATCGCTTATACTTGAAAGTATTGGTGGGAAACTTCGTATGTTTTGTTTTGTCTGCAATTTATATAGTGTATCCGATCACCAATACTTTCATGTATAAGCGAAAAATCAGTTATGATAGTCAGGCTTGTAATACATTAATGTTGGTTTTGAAGTTATTTAAAAAAACTGAAATGGAAGTACGTTAAATAAAGACAAATGCACCCATACTTTAAATATTAAATATTATACATCTTAGCGAGCTGTGAAATGACACTTTTGTTTTATACTACATTGATACATAATAAAATAATAATTTTGAAATTGTTTAATCGGTGTGCTATGTTTAGTATTGCTCATGCGGCTGCTGAGTTTGGTTATGCGGGGTATATAGGAAACAAAAACTGCAATAGTGACAAACAGATTCGAATGCAATTTTTTAAAGATACGCACAAGGAAGAAGCCGCAGCTTCCCAACTGCTATGATTTTACAGTCAAAATAGCGCCTTTGTCTAATAGAATAACTTATTGACTTTTTAAACCAAAATTGTACCGTAATTTAAATACTGAGCGAACAGTTCTCAGGCCCATCGAAAAGACTTGAAATGATTGAATAGTTGAAAGTTTTGACATAAATCTTTTGCGAGTTGAGCGTGAACTCGCCCGTTGTTTTTTAAGTTAAGAGTACTGGAGCCTAACCTAGCGCAAATTTTAGTGATAAAAAAAATTACGCTGGAAAAATATTTTTTTATTAAAAAACTGTATGCAGCCAAAACTGCTATAATTTCTATTTTTCATCCACACAAAACAAAAAATATCACTAAGGCAAAACATGTTTTAGTGATACGTATAGAGATACTCATAAGGAAAAATATATCGCTATTGTTTCGTAATTAATGAATTAATGTAAACACACCAACAAATTTTATAAACAAATTACAGAAGACTGTCAAAATATCATATATTTTGTAAACAAAAAACATTAGTAATAGACATACGTGTGCTACAAAAAATTTTTTTTTTGTTGGACGTACGTTTTTCTAGCTACTTCAAGCAAATAATAATTTTTTTATTTGTCACTAAAATTTGCGCTTGGTTAGGCTCTTGGTCAGTTCTATTTCGATGATCAGTTTTTTTTAGTTTGATCTTTATCTTGTTCGTGTGATTAAAAATAATAATACACATTAATAATTGTACTGAGCTGCTTTCACGCTTAAATCTTTACGCTCCGGTACGTCAAATGCGCCCACGCGATGGACTGTTACTCATTAACCAGGTATCAACTAATTACGGTCTTTCGGAACCACTTTTGAGAGCATCGCGAGAGTTTAATTCAGTTTATGATGTTTTTGATTTCAACTTGTCCAGAGAGTCGTTTAAGAAAGCTTTATTTAAATTTTTATGTAATAATAACTAAATAGTCGGCGTTTTCTATCTATCTTTTATTCCTTTTGTGTTGTATTTCATTTTTACAAATTATTTTTATAATTTTTTTTAACATGTTTGTATAACCGATTATAATCACTGTAGGCTATACATGATAATAAATAAATAAATAAATAATATATATGATATTTAAATAAATACATAAATTAGAACTATAAAGTGTACGTCAAACTAATATCTATCAATTAAAAGTGCTATCTGTACGGGACTAAAAATATGAACACCAAGAATGGGAGATCGTTGACCGATTATGTGGTGAATGTTGCATAAATCTTAGTGAATAATATTAATTACAATCCCATAAGTTAAATAATGAGTTCAAATGAACCATGCCATTAAGTTAACGTAGAATTTATTACGTAACATTAAAATTAGGAACAAAATAAAAATCCAAATCGTGTGATTGTAAAACGAAAATTCTGGAAAAAAAACCCAGGCAATAAATTGTGGACAATACAATTATGAATTACTAAGTGCGCCCATGAATCGAACATTTTCATTAATATAAAAGTGCCGTATTTACCATTGATGAGTTAATGTTTATGACCAAACAGAAAATAAACAAAAAGTGAATTGTGAGTGGATTTCGTGTAATGGCTAAGTTAATACCAAGATTAAAAATAAAATAAATCAAGCCAAACACAAATCAAGCAGACACATGTAAAAACTAATAAAATGTGTGATTATCGTTTATAAACCGTAACGGTAGTGATAAATTAAACGTATATCTGTGGTTTTTTTGAGAAACTAGTTAACTGCAAAAATACCATTTTTGGGAAATTGCATTTGAGACAAAAATGATTATAATTCAAATAATTTGGAATAACTTATTTATTTTGTTTGTGAGTAGATCGTTGCCTTGTGTACTCTCCTTATCCCATTATCCTGCCCGTACCTTAGATAACATCTTTCGCAGTATATCACGACTCGCATATGCTTTGGAAAACCCCACCCCATTTCCCTGAGCTCTAGCCGGCTAGCAATTGACCGCTCCAAAGCATCTATGGCAGTAAATTTCTGATAACAGCCGACCGTTTATTGTCGGTACTGTTACATACGTACAAACATTTTTTTCTCCTAAAACAAACTTTCACTTTAACTTCAACTTTCAATCAATCATAGATTATGAGAACTATTCAAAGCAGCTTAGCACTGGATCCTCGCGCAACAATGATGTTTTGATGTCTGTTTTGAGGAAAACAGAAAATTTCTTTAAAATTATATTTAGAAAGCCGGTTAGTATTGGAGAACTCCTCAATGTCGCTTAATATATGGGGAATACAATGAATTCAAACTTTTTAGAATTTATTCCATTTTTTTTTTAATTATTAACTTTGAAATCTAATGTATAGGATTATAACTTGGGAATTTTAAAATTTAGAATTTTATTTTTTGGTAATTGAAATTATGAAACACAGATTTTTTTTTGAGATTATGGCATAATTCCTTCACTTCAAATTATATTTCTAAAATTGCTTCTCTATTTCCAGAAAAATTAATTGGGATGGAATTTTCTTAAAATTCTACAACGTCTGTGTATAAAGGTAACAATTAATGTCAGAACTTGTGAACAAGTCGCTTTAAGTTTAAAATAAAATTACATTATCTCCTAAACCGCATACATTGGTTAACCAAAAAACCTAAATTTAATTCGTATTTCTGGTTGATTCATAACACTATTAAAACCAACTATTCGAAAACTCAAAATTCTATCAACGCGCCTAGGCGGAAAAGTTGGGCCAACGAATAGAAAAAAAAAAAATTAAAAATTATGCAACATGCAATGAAAAAGGAAAATAAAATGAAGCGAGTCTTTTCTAAATTTACCAAAAATTATTGTATTGATAAAAAATAAATTTTTGGAATTTTGAGTTTGGAATTTTGATTTAAGTAATTTTAGAAATTGGAATTTAAAAAATTGAAATTTTGTATATTATAATTTAGATTTTTTTTCCAATTTTTTGTGAATAATGTAATTTTTAATCTAATTTAAGATTTCATAAGTTAAATCTCCAGTTTTTTTTTTAAACTTAGAAGTTTATTTAAAAATAAGTCTTATGCGGTAGTTCTAAAGTTTTAAAACACTGTTAAGAATTAAGAAATTCCAGAATGAATGATATATCACTAAATTTAGAATTTTAAGAAATTTAGTAATTTTGGAATTCTTTTCAGTAATTTTGTTACTAAATTTGGAAGTCCAAAATTTTGAATTATGTTGAATAAAATTGTGTTGCCATTCTACAGCTGCCACAGTCCATTATTTTTGCCCGCCCTAGAAACGATCATTGGGATCGTAGCTGTCTTCAATTTTCTGAAGATATTGTATTTTTTAGCGAGATATAGAAAATGAAATATTATGTGGCAAGAAGGTGGGATTCGGTGACAAAAGAACGTTAATTTGAATTTTGTATTGTTTGTGTTTTATTAATTTGTATTCTCGAATGGTGCACAGCGATACCTCGTCCAGACTGAAGCCCTGAGTAAAGAATTATATCGGCCAATTCTCACGTTGCTAACATAATATTGTGATCTGAATAAATGGCACAAATTTTCAAAAAATAAATTTTGTACATTGTGGACGGAGTAATTTAAAATCTTAAGGATTTTCAACAGTATACTAGATGTATAACCGGATCTAATTGTTAAATGTCGAAAGTGAAAACTGGCGAATGCGACTTTAATTGCTGTTCAACAAGTTTCAGTTCTAAATAATCTAACATTATTTTATTGAATTTGGAATTGATTTGCAGGTTAAGTTAGGGGTCAATTTGCGGGTTGAGTTGAAGTTGAGTTGGAGTTGAGTTGGGGTTGCATTAGGATGTAGTGAGTAGATAACAAATTATTTATATGATGGAACTTGCCTATTTATCAACCGATTATTCTGAAATTTGACATGTGTATTGGAAATAGGAATCTAAAATGAATTTTGGATAAAGTTCTGGAATATGGCCAAGTATGATGGAACTTGCCTATTTTTCAATCGATTAAGATGAAATTCGATATATGCGTTGGAAATAGGATTCTAAAATGATTTTTGGATGAAGTTCTGGAATATGGCCAAGTATGATGAAACATGATTATTTCTCATCACATGTGCGTTGAAAATGGGATTCTAAAATTGTTTTGGATGAAGTTCTGCAATATGGCCAAGTATGATGGAACTTGCCCATTTCCCAACCAATTATGATGAAATTCGACATGTGTATTGGATATGAGATTCTAAAATGTTGTTCGGATGAAGTTCTGGAATATGGTCAAGTAGGATGGGACTTGCCCATTTCTCAACCGATTATTATGAAATTCGATATATGTATGTATTGGAAATAGGATTCTAAAATTAGTTTTGGATGAAATTAGGGAATATGGCCAAGTAGGATGGAACTTGGCTATTCCTTAACCGGGTATCATCAAATTTGACATGTGTGTTGGGAATGGAGTTCTAAAATAATTTTTGGATAAAGCTCTGAAATATGGCCAAGTATGATGGAACTTGGTTATTCCTTATCCGATTATTATGAAATTTGACATGTGCGTTGTAAATGGGATTCTAAAATGATTTTTGGTTAAAGTTCTGGAATATGGTCAGTTACACGGTTAGAAATATCAGTATAATTTTGTATACTTCTTTCAGTATAAAGTTCTAGAATACGATTTTTCGTGTTATATTGGATGCCTATACCCCTGTTACTGAAGCTTTTGACCTATTTGGCTGTTGTTGTATAAGTAAATATATGTTGGTTAAAATAGAAATCAGTACTGTCATACCAACTTTATGACACAGGTGACAGGTGAATGATATCCCTATTTAAAACACCAAACACCGAAGTTCTGAGCACCTAGTGAGGTTTCAGTACTTTATTTTTTACTCTTTATCTTCCAATGAATAAGTGTGATGTAGTTAAATAAAATAAACGACCACACAAATTCTCGTACGTTGTATCATGGTACGATATACTTCGAATGAATTTGCAATGCAAATAAAAAATATGTTAAACAGGAGGAGGTTTACTCCTTCTTCAGTCTATAATACTATTTATAGTACTTCAGTTTATATATAATGCTATATAGAATAGTATTATATAAACTGAAGAAGGAGTTATCTTCGAAATTAATTTTTATAATAACTAAATTTAAATATTGTCACAATAAGGAACAGTAATAAATTTCAAAAATAATAATTAAAATATAAAGTATTTTATTTTTTAATTGTTAATATATATAACTATGATAAAAGAACATAAAAACCATTTTGATTTTGGAGTTATTTGCTGGAATGATTAGCTGCCATTAATTTAATTTATTTTCAGGGTACTAAAGGTTTGTATTATAACCTGGTTTAATTTGATTGTTAATTGAGTATGAATAGTTTAAAGTGTTGTTATCGTCTTACTTATTATTGGCCACACCTAGTTGTCTGTAATCAGGCCAAATCTGGCCTGAGATTTTATTATGTAAAAGGGTTTACGTTGGCATTGCATTTCTCCGGAATACAAGCTTAGGGGCCTTACACTTCAATAAATCAATCAATGAAATATCAATAGTTTAATAATTCCAATCATTGCTGGTGTCCCAAAAAAAAAATTTCACAACAAGAATCGAATTGGATTGGATTGGATAGATCAAAAAATGGTTTAGCTAAAGTAAAAAAATAAAATTGGTCATTAGAAAAATGTTAACCACATTTTTAGTTACCTACCGAAAAAGTGGAATTGACATGAAAAGACATGAAAAAAATATCAAAGTGTAGCTAACTTTTGTTATAGCTATGACAAATCGTAAACCAAAAATAAATACGTCCCTCATTTAAAGCTTTAAAGTGTGTCAGACGTTTTTTCATGGCGGCTCCATGGATCACCTGATTATACAAATTCGTTTTGTTTTGATGTTTAGTGTATAATCTAAGAAATTTCGCGACTTTCAAGGAAGGCTTCCAATATACGTCTTTGTTAAATCAATGTTACAAACTTATAAGCAGAAGAAAATGTAAATTTTTGGCCTTAAGCTGAGGGAAGGGAAGCTGACAACTGTTAATTTTTACCAAAAATCAATAGATTGGAACCAGTCTGTATATCTGACTTTATTTTCACCTATTATTAAAACTTTGTTTCACTCACCCTTGGTTCTTCAAATATTTGGTTGGTTTTACAGCGGTTTGAGCGAGAAACATGAATAAATATGATCACATGATCATTGATGTGAAAGCGTTAATCTATATACCTTTCATTTCCTCTTATTGTATGTAGTGTGGTGGTATAATATATTTGGTCATTCACTCTCATTCATCATTGGTTATTTATTTTATTTAATGTTTATGGTGTATATACAGTAGAAAACAAAATTATCGTTCTCTTCATAGTAATTTGACGACACGACAATTCATTTAAGTACAACATTTTTGGTTCACTATCGTATTAGAAGAGAGGATAAAAAATAAAATTAAAAAATAAAGCATAGGAACCAGTCGTTTTACTCTCCATCGGAGTTGGACAATCTTGTAATCTATCATTCTTGTTCCTACGCTTTATTTTTTTACAAAAAAAGAGAGTAAAGCCTGAATTCCATAGTGAAAAATAGTTTGTCAGTCAAAATAAAGTGAGATAAAAATATATAATGGGTAGTTGTGGGAATGAAACACAAAACGAAGTCAGTCAAAATTTTATCTACAAAAAATGTGTGTCTGTATTAGTGGATCGCCATAATTATGGTTGAAAAGTATCAACTCGAGATCATTTCAACTAACACATCTGCATAAATATTGTGTACGATGAAAAACATTTCTCGCACACACTAATAATTTTAACAGCATGGCGATTTTTTTTTTTTAATTTGTTGTTTTATGACGGAAAATCTTCGAAAAAAATAATTCTGATATGAGTAATAATAATAATTAATTTTTTAGATAATTTTGAGACTTGAAATAATTAAATTAACACATACTACTAAATTTGTTAATTAATTATAGGTTATGTTTTTGTTTGCTGTCAAAACACTAACAAACAATAGTGTGGCATTGTTATGGGAAAGATTTTTTTAATTTTGTATTTTATGACGGATAATCTTCGAAACAAATAATTCTGATATAGTCATTAATAATAATTAATTTTTTAGATTATTTTGAAACGTAAAATTAATCAAATTAACACTAATACCTAATTTTGTTTAATAATTTTTGGTTATGTTTTTCTTTGCTGTCAAAATGTGTCCATCAAATTTTGCTATAATAAAAACAATAACAAAACACTTTGTCTTTGTCACTCTGATGGGTTATTTTTTTTGTCTTTTTCCAACTTGAAGTCAGCTCAGTCAATTTTTCACAATGGAATTCAGGCTTAACGTATTTTGAGTTGCATAATCTTGTAATCTATCATTCTTGTGCAAGAAGCAAGTCACAATAGTAAATAAAAATAGTAAATTGTTTTTTATTTTTGAAAAACCGTGTAGCGGCTCAAGCACAAACATTCATTCTACCACTACAACAAATTCAACCATAATATTTGTCACGGCTTTCCGACTCGAGTGCGCATTGTGTTTTTCACTTCGTTCACATGTGAACGCACTCCACACGGAAAAATACACGACGTGCTGACGAACAACAAAATAAATTAAATTTTTTTTATATCTCTTATCTTCAGTCTGCCGCCCACCCCGCACGAGGTTTAAAATAACACAAACGGTGGTGAAAAATAAGTAATTAAAAATGTGTTAAATAAATTAATTTATATACATTTTTATAAACAAAATAAAATTAATAAAATTTGTTAAAATAAATGATGTACATTTTATTTACTTTGTGAACGCTATAACCGTCTGTAGAATCTTAAACTTAGTTGCTTGGTGCGAAACCCCTAACTGTTCTGCATTTTTTTTTTTTTGAGTTTGACACGGATTTTCATACAGTAAACATTAAATTCTTCCTGTTCAATTTTTTATTTTGCACCTAGACGTGGATCATCCTCAAAACTAAAATTGCCATCACGAAATCTTGCAAACCACTTTTTTACTGTTAAATGACTCACAGAATGTTCACCCAAAGGCGAATAATCAATTTCATAGTTTGAGCAGGATCTTTTTTCATTTAAAAAGTAAACAGAATAGAATGTAATGGCGCAAATGTTGCTTATCGATATCCATATCTTAAAAATTGATGCACACGGAATGACGGCTTGTAAATGACTAAAATTTCTGTATGTCATAAAAATAGCAATGACTAGGCTACATATATGCAAAATGGGGGGCGATTTGGATGCGTTCAGGTATGTTTTTAATGCAACCAACTTCAGAACCGAGTTCCTACTTGCACACCTAATGAAAAACCATGCAAGATGCAAGTCGCAATAGCGACAAAAAAGAAAAAAAAATACTAAATTTATTTTAGTTCTGGAAAACCGAAAAAAAAGCCTAAAAATCTTAATATTAGTTCACAACGGTGGTGTGGTGTTATAATAAAAATAAAATTAAACAATTTTAAGTTTCCGAAACAAAAAGTTTTCACAAATTTTATACTTAACAAATAATTTTCATTTTATCACGCGCACAACAAACAACAAAGTGATGCAAATTAGGCCCTTTCTTGTGTGTGATAAATTAACATTCGTTTCTGCAGCGCCTTCGGTTTCCTTACCTGCAAATCGAAAAAGAAAAAGAAAAATATTAAAACATTTTTGCGTTACCATTTCAAAATCTAATATTTTGAGCATTTCAAAGGAATTAATTTGAATAAAAAACGAAAATTTTTTGCATTTTGAAAGAATTTACTTATTACACAAAATACAATCAGTTCTACAAAATAAATATGAACAACAAGTAAACGGACTAATGAAATAAAATAAAGTATTTTTGTTTATTCGAATTTTGATATTGTAAACAAGTTGTTTATCGAAAATGCAAAATATGGTATAAAAACTTAAAAACAAGTTATATTAAACGATACACGTTTGGTATAGCGCTAAAACGTTTTTTACTGATAAATTTATTCATTTTAAAATTGTATAATTGTGAAATCGTTTTAATTCTTATTTGGAGCATTATAAAACAAGTTTAAAAATATTTACTACTAAGAGTTTTAATTTAATTGTTTAACCAAATCTATGATACAACCAATTAACCAATTTTGTGATTCAATTATTATTTTGTGTTGAGGGTAGGGTGTATATCTCTTTAAAGACCGAATACTATGTTTTGATACGCAAATATCGGTCATATATTGTTCAGACTTGGAAAAGTTAAACCTTTTTTTTAAATAATAAAAAAATCAACGTCAAGTATTACAATATTTCACTTTACGTTGTCACAAAAGTTATTGTGTTTCTTTCTTTGATCAAAGTTCGTCCAAAGACGTTTTTTCCAGCATTTACATCTCTATTCCATTTCCACGTAATATGGAAATTTGCCCAAAATTGGTATCGATGTGGAGATGTCGATGTCTTGTGTTTTTCATGGCAGCCTGCACATAGTTTTGTTGTTCGAAATTCACCAATTTCCAAAACCTTTGATGGGAGAATTTATTTATTTATTTTAATCAAAAATAGCTTAGATGAAAAGATTAAAGGTTAAAACAACATCAATAGATCTAACAATTAACACAAAACATTTTAAAACAACATTTAAAACAAAAGCCTAGCGATTCGTTTTTAAAACGTTAATCGGCACGATAATTTCATTAAAATTTTCATCTGGGCCATGGTAATTTTATTACATAATTTAGATACTACATAATTACGAAAAGCAATATAGGAATTAGACAATTTTGTGAAAATTTGGTTAATGATATATGCTTAGCTTAAGTTCGGACATAACTGAAAAACGAAAAACTTCAACTCATACGCTAAAAACAATGTTTAGTTATGAAAAGAAGTGCTTTGGATGTTATGCCCAAATAAAAGAAGCAGAAGGTCTAGAAGCAGCAAGAAAAAAAGGAAAAAAAAAATTCAACTTATTATTCAGACTGCAAACAACAGCCCTTTTATTGCTTAGAATGTTTTGGGCAACATAATAAGTCAAAGTAATTTCTTTTATCACAATAAAAATTATTGAAATGTAATTTTTCAAGTGTAACAAGTGCATTAAATAACTAAGGGCCATTTTTATAGTCCAATCCAAACTACAACTATAGTAGTAGTGACTGTTTTTGAAAAACAATTGTTTTTGGATGTTTTATTTTGGGAATTTATAGTCATCACTAAAACAATTGTTTTCGAACTAGTGCTACCAAGAAAGCGAAAATTAAAAACTTATAAAATATTTCAAAATGAGTCGCTTCGAAGATAATCACAGGAAAATTATTATTGAAATTATTAAAAAATACAAAGATATTTTAGAAAATAAAAAAACTGATTCAGTTACAAATAAAGAAAAAAAATGATTGTTGGTTAAAAGTGAGGAGCGAATATAATTCGCAAATAATTGGTCCATCAAAAACCGTGAAACAATTAAAGGCTGCGTACGCTAATTGGAAAGGAAAATTAAGGAAAGATATTGCATTGAAACGAATATGTAGATGTTCTGCATAGCATACAAATTTTGTACTGTTTTCTGACCCTCTTCAATTGTAGTGGGCATTCGAATAAACTGTTTTCCTAATCTGGCGAAAGCTTTTGAAACTACGTGTACTGTGTAGTATACAGTTGATTGGCTTATACCAATCAAGTCTCCAGAAACTATCTGAAAACAACCAGTGGAGTAATAACGCAGTGCAATCATAATTTTTTGCTTTACCGTCAAAGGTAAACCTCTATTATCAATATGATTCAGATCATTTTCCACTAACGCTTCCAAATTCCTTAAGGCTATTTTCGTAAATCGGAATCTTTTTTTAAATTCCTCATCTGTATAAAAATCTTCGGTAATTCGTTCTTTGTAGCATTTTTCTTTTCGGACACAGTTATTTTCTAATAAATAATCAGAATCATCTGACGCGGATGATGATATTGAAGAAAATGAAGAATTCATTTAAGAGTAAAATATTTTATTTATTTATTGTATATAAACAATAAAATTAATATATTTAGACTGATTTTATGACAATTATAATTATAAAGATTTGTTTTTGACATTGATTTCGAAATTCGAACACAATTTACAAGAAAAAAAAATTATTTTCGAAAAACAACTGTTTTAGTCGCCGATATCCACGACTATAGTTGTAGCAACTGTTTGAGACAGTTGTTATAGTGAGGTTTATAAATACCAAAAGAGTTGCTTTAGTAACAACAGTGGTTGTAGTGCGTACTATAAATATGACCCTAAGTCTATTTTATTTATTTTTCCGTAATAAGCCAAGCAATTTTCAGGTTTTGCTCATGGTAGGCTAAGCTTTTGAAAGATGCAGCAAACTTATCGTTTGCGTCGGATATCAGTGACTGGCGTGGCTTTCTATGTACTAAATCCAATATGTCAGACATATATGTCTGACATGGCTCATGTAGAACTTCTTAGTGTCAGACACATATGGCTGACGTGACGATTAACGTGTTAAATTTATTTCGTAGAAATATTAAAATCAACACAATTTGCTACGGTATTGAGATCTCGTTGAATGCACGCTATAGGGCCATGGAAGTTGTAGTTGCTACTTGCAGTCGGAATAAAGAAGGTCTCGGGCGGGAGGGGGGGGATTAAGTTGCGTTGAGGAGCATAAATATTTAAACGTGAAATAATGTCAGAACTTCCTATTTTATTTCAAATAATATCACGCGCAAATGCGGCACTTGCGCATTTACGTCTAGCACTTAGAGATTGGAGATACAGAAAACTGCATCCGTCTACATATGGTGATAGTCTGAAGTTATTGTCCCGCTCGAAAGACGGTAATTTTCTGAGAACAAATAACAAAAACTGTTTCTGAGTACTTTCAATTCTGTTTAAATGAGACTCGTTCAACCCATATGACGGTCGCGTACTCAAACTGTGAACGAACAAATAAAGTGTACCAGTGACTTGAAAGTAAATGTGTCATGAAAAACCTTTGAATTCCTTTTAATAAACCCCAACATCGAAAAGGCTTTATTAACAACCGCATCGATGTGAGAGTTAAACGTTAAATCCGAGCTAAAGATAACGCCCAAATCAGTAACCATATTAACTCTCTTCAAACTAACGTCATTTAGAAAGTTGTCAAAACCTACAGGAGACGTAGACCTGGAATAGGTGATTACGTGACACTTATCAACATTCAGAAACATAAGGTTAGCAACACACCAACCGCAAAATGTGTTCTGGTCCCGCTGAAATTGATCGCGATCCAATTCACATGCGATTTTTGCATATATGTATTTTGATGTCGTCGAATTTGAAGCAATCCACAACATTGTCAATGAATAATAAAAATAATAGTGGACCCAAGTGCCTACCTTGAGGCCCACAGATGACGCAATAAAACATTCTGACAACGTATCGTTAATCTTGACAAACATTTTGCGATCCGATAAATAAGGCATAAGCCAATTTAAGGGAATAATGTCGCAATTAACTGAGCTTATTCACTAAGATCCTGTGATTAAGTTTATCGAATGCTTTAGCGAAGTCGGTTTAATCTACATCGAACTTACAGCAAATTTTGTTGAATCAATGATGACATATGTAGCTCTCGCTTTCACAGGACCAACTTACTTTTTGTTTTGCAGATTCTCTTTGACGAATTTTGAAGATACGTAATTGATATTCAGTGTTCGCTTTGTAGTCCATTGACGAAAGTACAATATTTATGGTGGAGAAGCAAATTTTTTTAATTTATCGAGATGGGGATGAGCTATGTGACGAAATGTAGAATTTTTAATCTTAACTGGAAATTTATTTGTAACACCGCCAACAGTTAATCTGCAAACAGATTGCCGTGAATATCTCCTTTATCGTCTTATTTTTTAACTGAAAAAGAAATAGACAATGAGAGTTTTAAATATTTATTCCATATAACGCCTCTTTCGAATAATTTCCACCTGTCTTTGAATAAGTTTACAAAACGAAGTAAATAGTAAAATGCAAATCAATCATATTGTATGCAAATAATAATTCCTTCTCTTCCAAATTTGTAAATTGGAAACAATGAAAAATTCTTGCAGCCATTTATTCAATTGAATCACGGAAAATTGTAGAATAATTCCAAATTCTTTGAATAATTTAAACGGTTCGTAATTTCAGAAAACTTTTCTCCAACCCAGTCCAATTCTTTACTCAATGCATCCAATAACTCAGGGTATATTAATAGATATGAATAGATTTGATTTGTTGGATTTATCTCAAATCCCGATATTCTGAACTCAATTCATACTTGGACTTGCTTTCATTCTTGGACATGAAGTAAATGGTAAAACAATTTTTATGAGATAATATTTGAAGAAAATTTTTTGATTCAAGCACTAAGTTCTCAGAGCACTTTTAACATTAACTATTTGGTTTTCTATTTGAGTGCCTCCTTCCACTTCTGCCTGTCGTTTGGGTATCTTTTTCACTACTGAATATATTCAGAAACTTGTGGGCCAATTGATAC
Organism: Tipula helvola; assembly: GCA_963556165.1. Classification (NCBI taxonomy): domain Eukaryota; kingdom Metazoa; phylum Arthropoda; class Insecta; order Diptera; family Tipulidae; genus Tipula; species Tipula helvola. Next base: position 186,647,126 of record OY744481.1, on the reverse strand, counting down.
GAAAAATGTTTTATTTTATATCGTTGTGTTTATTGTGATGTTGTGAAACAATATGGTTCAAAACTGAAAGGTGGTATAGGGGGGAATTTTGTGTTTCATACATTTTATTTAAAAAAAATTTAACTCGATTGTTTAATTATATACACGATTAAGATCGACGCGATAGAACAAAATTATCAAAACGACCCAATACAAATATGACATGTACTCTGGGGTAAATATTGAATAAAAATATTTCAATAATTCCTTGGTTGGTGTTGATGGTGTAGCGCCTCACGCTTTGTGTAACAAAACTTTTTATTCGCCATCTAGCGAAAATGATATGGACACAAAATATAAGCACTTTTCATACCAGGCGCCTCGCCTCGAAATTTTTAGTTACCACAAATGAGAAGCTGAGACCCTTTCATATCGGTGGCGTCGGCTTTGCACATTTAGTTGCTATCAAATATTTTATATAGGTCCATTTTACACGTGAATTATAGCAAGAAATGAGATATTATGAATTTGTAAGCTACATATGTGCTAGATTTTTCTGTAAATATAAAACAGTTGTACCAAAAATGTGATTTGTAGGTTATGTTGACAAAGCGCTTCGCTTTGTGCTACTTTAAAATGTCGCAGTCGAGCGTGGAACGCATTGCCTTGGCTTTGTAGATAACTTCATTGCAATATATTTTGATTTTTTTTTATTTATCACTTAAAAATAGATTATTTCTCAACAAATTGAATTTATTTCTATAAAATTAAACGTTATCAATCAAATAAAACTAATTTGCATAATTGAAAAATTAAATAAAGAATTTTTATTGTTGAAGCTCAAAGCCGAGGCGCCTGGTATGAAAAGTACTATAGTGGAACATTAAATTATATTTTGTGATTCTTGCTCCATCTCATTTTCGTTAGTTAACTCAATTCGAACTTGAATTGATATTTTCTCTCTGCCATCTCGCGTTCACAAGGGATGTTTTTTTTTATTCATTCGGAATATTCCGGACATTCCGAAAGTGACGTAAATCGTTTTTTTATTCATTCCATTCCTTCTATCTCTTTTTTAGTTCATTTTTTTATTTATTCGGAACATTCAGAATGCATTCTTTTTGTACTACATCGAAAGGTGGAATAAAAAGAATATCCATTTGACGTTTTGTAATTATGTGCGATGCTTACAATTTAAACGATTAAATTGAATTAAACCGTAGATATTATGGAAAATAAAATTATTAATTATGATAAAATTAATTATTTAAGGTGTTAAATATTAAAATTTTTGAAAATATTTTTAATTTTATTACATGATACATAATTTTAAATAGAGCTTGGCGGATAGAAAAAACCACCGGTTACATTTTCTAAATGTATCAATTAAAATTAATATTTCGTGATATATTTTAACGTACAAATTATCTGCAACTTTAATTAATTATAATGAAGTTATTTATTTAATAAATTTAATTTGCTTCCTAATTTTAAAAATAAAATAAAAATTCGTGCTATGGAAAATGTATTCCATTTATTCCAATCCGTTTTTTTATTACTTTACATACGGAATATTCCTAGGTCACGTGATCAATATTCTATTCGTTTTGTTCCTTCTGTGGAATGAATAAAAAAAAACACCCAAGAACAGCGAATTTGACATTACGATTGTTCGTATGTCAACACCAATTATTTGGTAAGAAAGATAAAGTTCAACATTGAAAAATAATCATATTTCGGAACGTTTTTTGATACATAAGAAAGTAGATACGCTTCATACTCCGATGAGAAAAGATAATTTCTTTTGTGATTTCGGATATTTTTAATATAGTAATTTTTGCTTGGCATTTTCGCCATTTTAAAAATTCGTGAAAAATATAATAAGTGCGTGGTGAAAAATATTAAATTTAAATTTTTATTCTTTTTATTGATAAATAAATTGTAATCAATTTGTGCAATTAATTTGGGTGATATAATTCACAACAATAAATATCATTAATTTGCTTCTCAAATTGTGCGTGGATTTTTTTATTTCTGTGGTGAATCGAGACGCTTAAAGCGAGTGTGGCGTTTTATACAAATAGCCGAGAGCTCTACAACGCCCCAACATTCTACAATGGTATCAACGGTATGTCGCCGGTTTCATACTGTACTACCGGTAATATTTACCAAAATATTTCGATTATATTTCATTTGAATCTCTGAATATTATATTGACAAAGCCTAAGTCAATTAATATTATGAAATGTAAGATAGGACAGAAACAGTGAAATAAAAGATTCCTCAATCAAAAAAAAAAATTGTAGTTGGAGTGGATAAACTCGATTTTGCGATAGGTGACTAGAACGCAGTGGTGTGTCCTCTCTACAGCCCAGATGATCTAACCAATCGAACTGAAACTTCAGATTTGAGCTTTTTTGATAAACTGGGAGGTCCCAATGAATTTTACTCCAAATCGGTCAACCGGAAGTGGCCAATCGCTAGGGCCAGAATTTTTTTTTTGCAAATATCTCAAAAAGTATAAGGTTTACAAAAAACTCCTAATACAAAATGTTTCCAAAAATTTAAAAACAAAATAAAAAAATTAAAAATTAAAAAAAAATTTAAAAATTTTATAAAAAAAATAAAATTGATGTGTGGCCAACACATTTCTTATACGAACAGGGAATTTCGAAATCTATTACGCAAACTTCTTACAAATTTATTATTTTGTATTACTTTCTTGTACGTAAAGTGGTGACACTTAGCGAAAAATTATAAAATTAAAAATTAATAATTAACAAAACTTAAAAATACGGGGGAGATAGCATTTCTGTATTCTCGCCTAGCGAAAAATTAACGTTACTAAAGAAATTTAACGAAGCTTCGTTAAATTAGATCTGTCACTTAAAAAAAAAAATAAGAATGCGCGATTTTGCGTCCAAACTTAAGAAATAAATGTCAAATCCAAATAAATTGTTGATGAGGTTTTACTGTGGCATTCATTTATTTGTTAGTTTGGCAACATTTTTCTGCCAATTTTTTTGTAAATGGAAAAAATGGAAACATTTTGTTTCATATTTAGGAATTTAACATTTTTTTTTATTTTGTGACACAATAAAATAGTTTAAAATATTCAAGTTTATTTCATTCGAGGGAAGAAAAAGTTTTATGGAAATCAATGTCGAAAAATAATGCAATCGTTCCAACTCTTGAGTTTATAATTTTTCGCTGGTTGGAATGGCAAAAAAAAAATTAAGAAAAATTTGTGTCGTTAAAATTTTTAAGTTTATAATTTTTCGTTGGTTGAGCCTTAAGTGTTCATGAAAATTTTCGACCTTCACATTATTGAAGATTTATCTGTTTTGAGGTCCCCTGAGTCCTAGAAAGTGGGTTTCGAAATGATGTCTGTCTGTCAGTCTTTCCGTCTGTCTGTCAGTCTGTCCGTCTGTCAGTCTATGTCCTCTCTACAGTCCAGATGGCTTAACCAATTGAACTAAAACTTCAGATTTAAGCTTTTTTGATAAATTGGTAGGTCCCAGTGAATTTTACTCCAAATCGGTCAACCGGAAGTGCTACTCCCTTGGGCCAGAAAATTTATTTTGCAAATATCTTAAAACGTATAAGGTTTACAAAAAACCACTAATACAAAATGTTTCCAAAAAATTAAAAATTAAAAGAAAAAATGTAAATTCATAAATTTCCCATTTTATTTTCTTTTACGTATGTCTGTCAGGTTGTAGTCCAGATGGTTTAACCAATCAAGCTGCAACTGCATGTTTAAACTTTTTACATAAATTTTGGAGTCCGGCTCCCAGCTTCCGTAAATCAGAAATTTTATTTTGCAAATATCTCAAAAATATAAAATTTACAGAAAAAATCTAAAAAATTTAAAAAAAAATTTAAGTAAGCAAGAAATTTGCATAATAAGTTTCTCAAAATTCGCTGTTCATAAAAGAAAATCGTGAGTTGGCCACACCTCAATTTTTTTCATTGGACCTCTTTTCGATAGCTTTGTGTTAAACAATTTTGATTTTTATGAGATAAAATAAATCGAAATGCAATGTCCAAAATCAATAGATTGTATTGGCAGTAATTTTCAAAAATTAAGAAGTTTACGGTGCAAAACGTAACAATTAAAGGAATCAGAAAAGAATTAAAAACTGAAATTGCATTGTGAATTTTGTTGATGAAAGAGTCTGACAAAGAAGCAAACAAAATATAGGGAAGATAACAATAAGATAACCGAACGCGTCCGCCCAAATTGGTAATAATGTTATGATTAAAAGGCTACTTATTTGGAGGGGTCCTACGTAATAATCAACATTTTTGAGACTTCGATTTTTATACGATAAAATTATTTGTGTTGTGAAGATATTACAGGCTTTAAATTTCATTATACAGCCATTCCACACGAAATCAAACACCCATATGGGGGCAAGGTATGCAATTATTTTGAAATTGAGGGAGATGGTTAATCTGGATAAAAAAAAATATAAATTGAGTAAAAACTCTCTGGGATCAATATTCACGGAGTACCGTTATAATTAGTTTTTAACGAAACTCGAAAGTTGACATGTTTCAAATACGTGTATCTTAAGTATTTCTTATCAGATTCTCACGTGTAATAGCTCGTTAGAAAGATAATTTTACATACTTTCAAATAAGTGTATTAAACTTTGGTGTTAATGTACAATATATCCATTGAATTTCAGTTTTAAATACTCTTTTGCTGAAAAATCAAACTAGTCACCGTTTTATTTTTATTTTTTTATTTTTATTGCAAAGCACTTGAAAATTCCTTTCCAACAAGCCATCTTACATGATGGAGGCTCAACGCGTTCGATTTTTATAGAAAAAAACGTCATGACAAATTAGGGCGACATGCAACGTTTCAGTACAATTATTAATTCCAAACTACGAAAATCATTTTTTTCTTCTTATGTATACAGTTTTATTCAATAAAGTTAATTTATTTACAAGTTATTTTAATGTAAAATCATAAAACTATCCGAATTTGAAAATCGACGCGCTGCGATGTGGTTGTTACCAATGGGAACAAAGCAATGGTAATCGTGAGGTCCCCTTATGGCTTTTACTGAATCAAATTTTTTTGCTAGTGATCGTGCCACCCTTCCTGTACTCTTGATTTGTACAAAATCTAAAATTAATGTTTGATTCATTTTTTGTAGCCCAATCGAAAAGCTTTTGCGCTGTCGTTATTTGATCAGCGTATGTCACTGAAGGCTGGCTTTCGTCGCATTACGTTTGAAGGCACCTCCAATTCCGTCCCAAGAACCTTTTCCATGAGATGTTGCAAAGAAGTGCCATTCAGTATCAAAACCATGACTTGCTTTGTATTAAAACAGTTGGTAGAAGTTCTTTTTATTTTTGTACTGCCCGCCAGCTCCATCGGAAAAAAATATTATTTTCTGTATGGTGCTAAATTGTTCAATCAGAAATTTAAATAGCTCCTGATGAAACTGATACACAGGTTCGTAGTTGTGTTTTAAGCTTTCTGCGATTATCAGAAGGCTCTGGTGGTGTAAGACGTCATTCTCATCCTTGTAATAAACAGCAAACGGATGAATGGTACATTGTGCATTGGCCCAGTGCCAGCCTTGGACAGCATCCTATATAAAAGCAAAACCAGTAACAATAAATAATAACAAAAAATAAACAAATTTGGGGAAAAACAAAAATTGGAATGCAAATTAAATATACATACTTGGCGAAACACACTTAATATGTACACACATTTTTAAATTTTATAAAAACACTTATTAAATATTTCGCAAAATTTTGCAAACATTTTTAAAATTATTTGTTAAATTTTGCGAAATATTTAACAAGTGTTTTTAAAAAATTTAAAATGTATGTATTGGCTTCTCCATTGGTAAAAACCACATCGCAGCGCGTCTCGAATTCGGTTAGTTTTTATGATTTTACACCCTGCGCCATTGAAATGTTCGGTTTCAATTTTTAAATTAAATTTTGGAAATACCGCCGCTTGCTTCAAAAATAGATAGCAAAAATGATAGATTCTGATTATCAAAACAATTTTTACACTATTCCGAATATATTTAAATAAAAAGAACGGTAATCCGACATTTTAGACCTACATAACGTCGGATAAGGAATATTACCGCCCTACCTCGTAACAATTTGGTAGGTCTTTACAGTGTTTTTAACAAAGTTATTTCAATTGAAAAATAGTTTTTTGTTGACAATGGTAATTTTTATTCAAAATAAGAATTATCAGAAATAAAATAATTCATCTCAACCAAAATATTTTGAGAGAAATTGAACTTTTTAAAATCAATGATTAATAACCTAGCCCTTGGCTTTTATGATGGCCTTAACCCCGATCAGCATTGAATTCTAAAGTTTGATTAAATAATATATTGTTATTTCTTCAAACCAGACTTTTTCTATAAGTTTTTTCGGCCCTTTGGAATTTTTCAGCTTGTAATTTGTAATCTTCTTTCCCATGAAGGACCAAATATTTTCAACAATATTGAGGTCAGGACTATTTCCTGTCCAGGGTAACGACTCAATCATCAAGCTATTTTTAAATTCGGCTACCTAAACAAAATAGACATTAAAATTAAGCATTCTTACTTCACAAATAACGTCAATAACTCACGGAGAGTAATCGTCCTGGAAGAGTGGAATACCGATGTATTGAGTCGGGTCCTCAATAGTCACGATGCAGGTTTCGATAACTTTTTAATATTTTCCTCCGTATACTGAACTATCCAGAAGGCATAGTGATCAAACTCCAAAGGCTGTTATGGCTCTCCAGGCTATAACATATGGTGAATGTTTCACTGTCGGCGAAATACATTCTGTTAAATACCGTTTGCCTTTTCGTAACCGAACCCTTGACCTTACATCGGGTCCAAAGATATTGAATTTGGATTTATCTGAGAATATGAACCAACGCCAGTCCTTGGGCATTCAGTTTTTTCATTCTATTGCGAATTTGAGGCTTGCAGGTGCCATTTTTGCTGTCAGTAATGATTTTCTCACTTTTATAAATGTAAATACATACATAGTTCGGTAAATAGTTTAGAGGAATAATGCAGAGGAGTAATATACCTCTGTGCCGCCCCGGTGGCACAGTGGTTAGCATACTTGCTTTACGCTCCGGAGGTCCCGGGTTCGATTCCCGGTGGGTGATGAAAAAATCACGGCTGGTTAAGGGTAGGATCAATGAATTAATCACTCATTATCCGTTAACAAAAATGTTTACGAAACTTCAAAATGAAGCGGCCAAATCCCTCTATGGGATGTAGCGCCAGCGGAAAAAAAAAATGATTTTCTCGCAGGTCGACAAGCATATAAACCAAGTTCCTTTTAATAGTATGAACTGAAATAGTGTCGGTTGTTGCTATTAGAAGCTAACTTCTCAGCTCCAAAGCCGTAGCAAACCTTTGCTTAAGAGCTAAATATCTGAAATTCGATTTGATGAAACCAGCGATATAAATACATGGATAGGGGATTGATCAAAAATCACATTGATTGACGTCACTAAAAATGGAGCAAATTTTATTGTATAGTCTTACTACTCTTTTATATAGTCCTCTTTATCAAAAAAAGTATTTCCGAATAAGTGCCGTACTTGAATAAATTTCATTTCGAAATTTTTTGAAACAGATTTTTTTTTTAAATTCAATGGGATAAATGTTGGATAATGTTTAATTATATTGAAAATAATTAATTAATTATGTTAAATTTGAATAGTTAAACATTACGCTACCAGTTTTCGTACACTAATTAAAGAATTAATAACCATTTATTCCGTTAAATTTCAAATACATCCCTGAAAATAAACAACAACAACAAAAAATTCGAATAAAACGTCAAAAATCTAGCATAAACAAACAAATATGTTACCATGGCTACTACTACTTTTATATTATTGTATCTGGCATGTTTTGAATTTGCAACGTTTATTTTTTCCGTCTCTAGGCAACAGCTACTTTGCTTTACCGCCTCCTACACATAAATTTGAATTTGGTATTCGAAAATTCGAATTTAAAGACAAGGACGAAGGTTTTTCTTTCTCTATCACACACTTAATACTTTTTCAGTTGCTCCATAAAATTTGTTCTATCCCCTATCCATGTATTTATATCGCTGGATGAAACAGAAGTTCTCCTCTTTGCATCAAAGCCAACTTATCGTTTGATTTTCGGAACAGTGCCTTCAAAATTTTCTAATTGCTGTTTGGCTACACTAAATTACTCTAGCAATTTGTGAATGTGTGTACTTTTTGCCTTTGCTTGCAAAATTTTGGCTTTTTCGTTAGCATTTAATTTACAGCGACACTTTGCAAAATTAACTCTTTGACTACTTAATTGAAACCGAACGAATATTTCATCCTTAGTTTGGTTTTAAATCCCTAATAAGGCGTGAAATATGCTGAAAAATAAAAAAACAAAAAAAAAATAGCGAATGAGGTAAAATCTATGAGAGAATTGCATGAAATAGTAAATAATCGAAATCGAACATTTCAATGGCGCAGGGTGTACATTAAAATAACTTGTAAATAAATTAACTTTATTGAATAAAACTGTATACATAAGAAGAAAAATAGTACATTGTGTCATTAGGATTAAAAGTGATACTTTGTTTAACGAGCAATTATATTTGCATGCGAGGCGAAGCGCAGCGTAGCCGAGCAAAAGCAAAGATTGCGAGTCAAACAAAGTCAGTTTTAATCCGAATAACACATACTATTTTTTCTCCAACGAAGAGTTCATGTCGTGTCGGTTGTATATTACTAATTATACGAGTAAGTACAAATTATGTAATTAAAACTTCAAAATTGAAACTAATTTTGTTAAAATAATTTTTGAAACTAAGGAGACCATGACTTTTGTTTGGTTTGACTATTGCATTGTATTTGACGCGTACAATACTCAAACCAAACAAAAGTCATGATCTCCTTAGTTTTACAAAATATTTCAACAAAATTAGTTTCAATTTTGAAGTTTAAATTACATAATTTGTACTTACTCGTATAATTAGTAATATACAACCCACACGACATGAACCCTTCGTTGGAGAAAAAATAGTATGTGTTATTCGAATTAAAAGTGACTTTGTTTGACTCGCAATCTTTGCTTTTGCTCGGCTACGCATAATATTTTTCTCCTAGTATTAAAAGTACCTACTTTTACACCAAGGATTAAAAGTGTAGCTTAGCAACACACACATTTTTTAAAATAGTAAGAAAAAGGCCAACTTTAACACCCAAAAACAGTATTAAAACAAGAGGCTTTTAAGACGTTGGGAGAAAAAATGAATTTCGTAGTTTGGAATTAATAATTGTAATGAAATGTTGCATGCCGCCCTAATTTGTTATGACGGTTTTGTCTATAAAACTCGAACGCGTTGAGTCTCCATCATGAAAGATGGCTTGTTGGAAAGGTATTTTCAAGTGTTTTGCAATAAAAGTAAAAAAATAAAAATAAAACGGTGACTAGTTTGATTTTTCAGCAAAAGACTATTTAAAACTAAAATTCAATGGATATATTGTACATTAACCCCAAAGTTTAACTTATTTGAAAGTATGTAAAATTATTTTTCTAACGAGCTACACTGAAAAAATATACTGCGTTTTATTTACGAATGGCGTTCGTTAACCACAATTCGTACTATTAATGTACAAATTGCTATATTTACGTAAAAAAATGAAATTTAGAAAAAAATCATAAGAATGTTTGCATTAATAGTAAGAATCATAGTTCGTAAACTAAAAAATTGTTTAGTTTATTGTACTACATGTAAAATACAATCACATGTTGTTTGCGTATTAGTGCAACTTGCATCATTTTATTAAAAAATCATATTTATGAACAATTCATAATATTTATGAATGAGACTATGTACGAAATTCGTCATATTAACGAATCTGATAATTATTCGTGTGAACATACGTATGTGAAGTTATCCCAGGATTTCATCCCAGTAAATGAAAAAACTTGAATCAGGCAACCCTAGAAAATTTAAAGCTATATTTAATATTACGTGAAGTTAGCCCAGCCCAGGATTTAACTAAAATTAGGCTAAATACCAAAATGACATGTTATCCAATAAAATAAAATAAAATCCACATACAAAATTAATACAATTTAAATCTTCACTGATATATTGTATTATTTGAAAGATTTTACCTAGTACCTAAAAATGTATGGATGTTACAACAATTGGTACATTTTGCCGTAAATAAAAATGTCTCGTATTATTGAAAATCATTTTTGAGAAGGGGATACCATTAGCATAATTTAAAAAAAAATTCAAGAAAATCGTATTGTTCCAAGTGCCCCAAATATAGCCCTGGGCTGAGAAGTTTCATTCATTTTTATATTGTCGATCAGATATTCGTCTGGTTCGCCAAAACTAAAAATGTCTCGTATTAGTAAAAAGCAATTTCGAGAAGGGGATATCAATAGCACAATTTAAAAAAAAATTCAAGAAAATCGTATTGTTCCAAGTGCCCCAAATATAGCCCTGGGCTGAGAAGTTTTATTCATTTTAATACTGTCGATCAGATATTCGTCTGGTTCGCCAAAACTAAAAATGTCTCGTATTAGTAAAAAGCAATTTCGAGAAGGGGATATCAATAGCACAATTTAAAAAAAATTCAAGAAAATCGTATTGTTCCAAGTGCCCCAAATATAGCCCTGGGCTGAGAAGTTTCATTCATTTTAATACTGTCGATCAGATATTCGTCTGGTTCGCCAAAACTAAAAATGTCTCGTATTAGTAAAAAGCAATTTCGAGAAGGGGATATCAATAGCACAATTTAAAAAAAAATTCAAGAAAATCGTATTGTTCCAAGTGCCCCAAATATAGCCCTGGGCTGAGAAGTTTCATTCATTTTTATATTGTCGATCAGATATTCGTCTGGTTCGCCAAAACTAAAAATGTCTCGTATTAGTGATAAGAATTTTTGAGATGGGGATACCATTAGCTTATTTCAAAAAACATTTCATGAAAATCGTATTGTTCCAAGTGCCCCAAATATAGCCCTGGGCTGAGAAGTTTCATTCATTTTTATACTGTCGATCAGATATTCGTCTGGTTCGCCAAAACTAAAAATGTCTCGTATTAGTAAAAAGCAATTTCGAGAAGGGGATATCAATAGCACAATTTAAAAAAAAATTCAAGAAAATCGTATTGTTCCAAGTGCCCCAAATATAGCCCTGGGCTGAGAAGTTTCATTCATTTTTATATTGTCGATCAGATATTCGTCTGGTTTGCCAAAACTAAAAATGTCTCGTATTAGTGATAAGAATTTTTGAGATGGGGATACCATTAGCTTATTTCAAAAAACATTTCATGAAAATCGTATTGTTCCAAGTGCCCCAAATATAGCCCTGGGCTGAGAAGTTTCATTCATTTTTATACTGTCGATCAGATATTCGTCTGGTTCGCCAAAACTAAAAATGTCTCGTATTAGTAAAAAGCAATTTCGAGAAGGGGATATCAATAGCATAATTTAAAAAAAAATTCAAGAAAATCGTATTGTTCCAAGTGCCCCAAATATAGCCCTGGGCTGAGAAGTTTCATTCATTTTAATAATGTCGATCAGATATTCGTCTGGTTCGCCAAAACTAAAAATGTCTCGTATTAGTAAAAAGCAATTTCGAGAAGGGGATATCAATAGCACAATTTAAAAAAAAATTCAAGAAAATCGTATTGTTCCAAGTGCCCCAAATATAGCCTTGGGCTGAGAAGTTTCATTCATTTTTATACTGTCGATCAGATATTCGTCTGGTTCGCCAAAACTAAAAATGTCTCGTATTAGTAAAAAGCAATTTCGAAAAGGGGATACCATTAGCATAATTTAAAAAAAAATTCAAGAAAATCGTATTGTTCCAAGTGCCCCAAATATAGCCCTGGGCTGAGAAGTTTCATTCACTTTAATACTGTCGATCAGATATTCGTCTGGTTCGCCAAAATTAAAAATGTCTCGTATTAGTAAAAAGCAATTTCGAGAAGGGGATATCAATAGCACAATTTAAAAAAAAATTCAAGAAAATCGTATTGTTCCAAGTGCCCCAAATATAGCAAAGGGCTGAGAAGTTTCATTCAAAAGACGTACAAAAGACGGAATTGTTGTAACAAATATAAACATTTGTGTGTAACGGCTATTTTCCCATGTAAATAAAATCATCCAAAAACAAAATTAAAAAAATATATAAATAGGTATATTTTTTTTCCTCCACTTTGATATTTCTATAAAGGAATAAAACATACCAAATTACATGTAACGTTTTTTCTACGATAAAATTCGTCCAACCATTCGTTTTTATTTTCATGATACATATATGTACATACATATTGCTCTTACATGCATAATATAAAGATACAAACAAAAATTAATTGTTTTTTTGTGATTTCTAAATAAACTTAATAGTGAACTAAAAAATAGTTACTGAACTGAAAGAGAGAATAGTCAGTAGAGTAAATAAAGCAAAATATTGTATTAATGTTTCTCTTAGAAATATTATTATTTTGAAAATCAAGCGAAAAATTACGTGAGTTATACTCAATACGTAAATCAATTGATATATTTAATTGAATTATATTGAGCCCGAAATAGTTAATCTATCATTTTTTAAATTAAAACAACTTACATAAATTTAATCATTTGGTCGTATCATTCCCGTATATTCCATCGCCATTCGCCGTTGATTCAAAGAATATAAGTATTAGGTCTATAGTTTTTGCTTCGTTTCTTTCACATACAATTGCTCTTTATTTCAAATTTAAAATGGTTTTTAAAAAAGTGTGGATTGATCATTCGATAATTCAGGATGCCATTATAAAATGTACATCCGACCTTGAAGGCTTAAAATTGGGCAGTAAATTGAAAAATTTTACATTTTTTCAGATCTGCAAATCCATAAAAGGATTAAAATGTACTCATACTAATAGAATAATGCTAAAAAAATTATTGAATGATGACCTTTTTATAAAGGAATTTAATGAAAAAATTAAATCAAAAAATGATTTGGATTTAAATGTTGAATTTGAAACTGAAACGAACCTTGATTTAAATATAAATCAGCGAGAAAGAAACAATTCTGCCAGAAGCAGTATAGGGTTATTGGAATCTGGTTCAGAAGATTTTGAAGTGTTTCAACCTCAAATAAAGAAGCCTGCCATTTATAAAAATGTACAGTCGATATATATTCCAAATGATTTTAAAATACAAATTGGGGAAATAATTGTGGACGATTGGTGTAACGTGTTTTGCCTAAATACAAAAAAATTAAACCCAAAGAAATATCCGAATGTTATATCAAATTTATTAACCGAAAAAACGGGGTGCCAAATAAACATCAAATCGTACGATCGTTTGAAATATGGCATCAGTATTAGAGCTTATTGTGGCCATTCTGGATGTCGAAGATATAAATTGATTAACAATAATTTAAAAATAGGAAAGTTCAAAGTCTATTGTTCAAAACAAGAACAGTGCCACAAATTTTTAAAAGCTAGGCAATTAAGAGGTTCCGAAAGGGAGGACATGAAATGTCAATTGTCGAATCAAACTGTCGAACAAGCATTTGAAAAAATGATAGAAAACGAAGATCATCTATTTACAAACGAGTTTAAAACTACTAAGGTTAAAACTATGGGAGTATTGCGAAAAGTGCGTTCAGACACTTTAAAAAGTCAAGATAATGACTCTGATGATCTTTTGGACCTAGAAAAGTAACTAATTTTAAATCCCGAAAAGTTTCAAAAATATTCCATAAAACCATTTTACATTATGTCCTATAATGAAACGCAACTTAAAATGCTACGCCTTTTGTTAAAATGCAATCCTAAGAAAAAATTAACAGCTTATTTAGATGCAACAGGTGGCTTAGTTAGACCTCCACGGCACAACATATCTAATATATTATACTATGCTTTAGTTGTACCAGTCCAAGTAAATGATCATGATCCTGCTGATCCATTTCCGTTAACAGACATGATAAGTGCAAGTCATGGCAGAGAAACGATTGGAGGATGGCTCAGATTTTATAGAATCCAAATTGAACACCATTTGAAATATTGGCCAGTGTTTGAGACCGTCGTAACCGACGGAAGTATTGCCGAGATCAACTCGGTATTAGAAATCTTTAATAAAATGGAAATCGTAAAATATCTGAACATAGCTTATAATGATATCACAAATTCAACTGAATCCACTGACTTGGTGAAATTGCATTTATGTGTTTCTCACCTGATGCACAATATTGCCAAAGATTTTAATAAATCTTTTAACAAATGTGATAAAAATATAAAACTGTTAAAAGAAATATTTGCTTCATTATTTTTATTAGACAATTACGAAATTGTTAAAAGTGTTTGAAAAAATTTTAGCATTGTTTTAGGATCAAAATATTTAACTTCAGATGTATTAAGCGCCTTAGAAGCAGTGGTTAAAAACGCAGAAGCGAATGTCAGTAATTCAGTGGAAGAGTTAGAAGAGTTATTAGATGAAGAAGGTGAGTCAGCGATAATACTCGAATCGAAGAAAAGTGATATTTTTACTACTGAACAGCGACAATTAAATAAGCCGATATATATTCAGAGCCCGTTCTATGTTGAATTTAAAAAAATTTCTGATAATGTCAATGAACAGAATTCATATAAAGATGAACTTCCAATAAATAGATTTTATAATCCTGCACTGTCGGAAGTTCTATTGAAAAAATACATCACATACCTCCCGTTTTGGTCTCCATTGTACCATAAAAAACGGTTAAGTAACAGTCACGTGGAAAATTATTTTTCCATAATAAAACGGCGAACAAAACTTAATTTGGCATTAGGTAAATTACCTACCAAAGCTTTGAGATTTTTAAATGAAATTTGGAAGCGTAATTTATATGTCCATGACAGATATACTCTAAATATTCCTAAAAAACATATGAGTACTGGAACAAAATTAGGCAGCAACAACCTTTTAGAAGAAGAGAAGCCGTTAGGAGCTCTTCTTGCTATTGAAGAAGGCTGGGCTAAAAGAACACCTTTAAATTATCCTACGCCTACCTCAAAAAGTAAAACTAACTTTAACCAAACAATTATAAAATCAATAAATTGCATGACGCCACCAGAAGCCCGTTGCACTTTGATACAAACAGCCATTTCTCACAAAAGAAAATTTAAGGAAAACCCTGACCCTTCAGATGACAACCAAAAAAATTGTAAAAGCCTACGAAACAATAACATGTGCTTCTTAAAAAATGGTATCAACACGGGGGAAAACTATTTTTATACCTGTGCATTTGATGCATTCACTTGCTGTGTATTAAATTTATCTGCCTTTCAAGAGCTAGCGGTAGAAAATGATTTTAGCAAACTGATTAAAGCTTTACGGGATAAAAATATTACTTTAGCCCAAGAATTTCGAGCTTCAAATTTAACCAGATTATATGGCTTAAATCGAGATTGCACCTCTAATATAACGACGGTGTCAAATTTTTTGTTAAAGTCTTTGGACTTTTATAGTGCACAAAGTGTTCAAAAATGTGAAGCATGCAATAACACAGTTATTGATTTATTAAATTATGTTCCTTTGGACCATTTTAAGTTAGAAAAGTTAGGTTTACTAAATCTTTCTAACTGCTTAGAAGAAGATGTCGGAAGAGCGTGCACGAATTGCGACAATGAATCGGCTTACCGGAACGTATTCTTGAGCGATACGATATTTTTATATGTTGAGCCTATGCTTAACCCCACAACACCTATCGCAGTCACAAATATTGCTGTTTATATTAAAATTTTTAATAAAAATTACAAAATAAATTCATTCGTGAACTTTATTCCAAATAGTTCCCACTATGTGAGTTATTGCTATAGAAATGGATTCTGGGAAGTATATGATGACTTAAATGAAATAGTCGTCCAAAAGAGATCAACTAATCTATGTAAGACAATTCCACATATGCTTATTTATGAAATTTGTAAAAATTAAAAACGATCTGCAAATATTTTTTAAATTTATACATATTGAATTAACTAAACTGAAAATATTTACAGTAAAAACAAAAATTACAAAAAGTACAAAAAACACAAAAAAAATTACAAAAAAAAAAAAAAGTAAAAAAAAGTAAAAAAAAAAGTAAAAAAAAACCAAAAAAAAACCAAAAAAAACCTTCCGTGATTACAGCCTTGACGAGGCGGAATGGCTTCAAATAGCAATGAAGGAATTGGCCGAGAACGGGCATTTCTGGAGCTACCAAACTAATAGTAATCAATGAGATTCATTTAAAATTTATATTGAAACTTTTTAAATTTCGACGAACCAGTAGAAAATTTCAACTGAAATATAAAAATTAATGAAACTTCTCAGCACATGGCTATATTTGGGGCACTTGGAACAATACGATTTTCATGAATTGTTTTTTGAAATAAGCTAATGGTATCCCCATCTCAAAAATTCTTATCACTAATACGAGACATTTTTAGTTTTGGCAAACCAGACGAATATCTGATCGACAATATAAAAATGAATGAAACTTCTCAGCCCAGGGCTATATTTGGGGCACTTGGAACAATACGATTTTCTTGAATTTTTTTTTAAATTATGCTAATGGTATCCCCTTCTCGAAATTGCTTTTTACTAATACGAGACATTTTTAGTTTTGGCGAACCAGACGAATATCTGATCGACAGTATAAAAATGAATGAAACTTCTCAGCCCTTTGCTATATTTGGGGCACTTGGAACAATACGATTTTCTTGAATTTTTTTTTAAATTGTGCTATTGATATCCCCTTCTCGAAATTGCTTTTTACTAATACGAGACATTTTTAGTTTTGGCGAACCAGACGAATATCTGATCGACAGTATAAAAATGAATGAAACTTCTCAGCCCAGGGCTATATTTGGGGCACTTGGAACAATACGATTTTCTTGAATTTTTTTTTAAATTGTGCTATTGATATCCCCTTCTCGAAATTGCTTTTTACTAATACGAGACATTTTTAGTTTTGGCGAACCAGACGAATATCTGATCGACAGTATAAAAATGAATGAAACTTCTCAGCCCTTTGATATATTTGGGGCACTTGGAACAATACGATTTTCTTGAATTTTTTTTTTAATTATGCTAATGGTATCCCCTTCTCGAAATTGCCTTTTACTAATACGAGACATTTTTAGTTTTGGCGACCAGACGAATATCTGATCGACAGTATAAAAATGAATGAAACTTCTCAGCCCAGGGCTATATTTGGGGCACGTGGAACAATACGATTTTCTTGAATTTTTTTTTAATTGTGCTATTGATATCCCCTTTTCGAAATTGCTTTTTACTAATACGAGACATTTTTAGTTTTGGCGAACCAGAGGAATATCTGATCGACAGTATAAAAATGAATGAAACTTCTCAGCCCAGGGCTATATTTGGGGCACTTGGAACAATACGATTTTCTTGAATTTTTTTTTAAATTATGCTATTGATATCCCCTTCTCGAAATTGCTTTTTACTAATACGAGACATTTTTAGTTTTGGCGAACCAGACGAATATCTGATCGACAGTATAAAAATGAATGAAACTTCTCAGCCCAGGGCTATATTTGGGGCACTTGGAACAATACGATTTTCTTGAATTTTTTTTTAAATTGTGCTATTGATATCCCCTTCTCGAAATTGCTTTTTACTAATACGAGACATTTTTAGTTTTGGCGAACCAGACGAATATCTGATCGACAGTATAAAAATGAATGAAACTTCTCAGCCCAGGGCTATATTTGGGGCACTTGGAACAATACGATTTTCTTGAATTTTTTTTTAAATTGTGCTATTGATATCCCCTTCTCGAAATTGCTTTTTACTAATACGAGATATTTTTAGTTTTGGCGAACCAGACGAATATCTGATCGACAGTATAAAAATGAATGAAACTTCTCAGCCCAGGGCTATATTTGGGGCACTTGGAACAATACGATTTTCTTGAATTTTTTTTTAAATTATGCTATTGATATCCCCTTCTCGAAATTGCTTTTTACTAATACGAGACATTTTTAGTTTTGGCGAACCAGACGAATATCTGATCGACAGTATAAAAATGAATGAAACTTCTCAGCCCAGGGCTATATTTGGGGCACTTGGAACAATACGATTTTCTTGAATTTTTTTTTAAATTGTGCTATTGATATCCCCTTCTCGAAATTGCTTTTTACTAATACGAGACATTTTTAGTTTTGGCGAACCAGACGAATATCTGATCGACAGTATAAAAATGAATGAAACTTCTCAGCCCAGGGCTATATTTGGGGCACTTGGAACAATACGATTTTCTTGAATTTTTTTTTAAATTGTGCTATTGATATCCCCTTCTCGAAATTGCTTTTTACTAATACGAGACATTTTTAGTTTTGGCGAACCAGACGAATATCTGATCGACAGTATAAAAAAGAATGAAACTTCTCAGCCCTTTGCTATATTTGGGGCACTTGGAACAATACGATTTTCTTGAATTTTTTTTTAAATTATGCTAATGGTATCCCCTTCTCGAAATTGCTTTTTACTAATACGAGACATTTTTAGTTTTGGCGAACCAGACGAATATCTGATCGACAGTATAAAAATGAATGAAACTTCTCAGCCCATGGCTATATTTGGGGCACTTGGAACAATACGATTTTCTTGAATTTTTTTTTAAATTGTGCTATTGATATCCCCTTCTCGAAATTGCTTTTTACTAATACGAGACATTTTTAGTTTTGGCGAACCAGACGAATATCTGATCGACAGTATAAAAATGAATGAAACTTCTCAGCCCAGGGCTATATTTGGGGCACTTGGAACAATACGATTTTCTTGAATTTTTTTTTAAATTGTGCTATTGATATCCTCTTCTTGAAATTGCTTTTTACTAATACGAGACATTTTTAGTTTTGGCGAACCAGACGAATTTCTGATCGACAGTATAAAAATGAATGAAACTTCTCAGCCCAGGGCTATATTTGGGGCACTTGGAACAATACGATTTTCTTGAATTTTTTTTTAAATTGTGCTATTGATATCCCCTTCTCAAAATTGCTTTTTACTAATACGAGACATTTTTAGTTTTGGCGAACCAGACGAATATCTGATCGACAGTATAAAAATGAATGAAACTTCTCAGCCCAGGGCTATATTTGGGGCACTTGGAACAATACGATTTTCTTGAATTTTTTTTTAAATTGTGCTATTGATATCCCCTTCTCGAAATTGCTTTTTACTAATACGAGACATTTTTAGTTTTGGCGAACCAGACGAATATCTGATCGACAGTATAAAAATGAATGAAATTTCTCAGCCCAGGGCTATATTTGGGGCACTTGGAACAATACGATTTTCTTGAATTTTTTTTTAAATTGTGCTATTGATATCCCCTTCTCGAAATTGCTTTTTACTAATACGAGACATTTTTAGTTTTGGCGAACCAGACGAATATCTGATCGACAGTATAAAAATGAATGAAACTTCTCAGCCCAGGGCTATATTTGGGGCACTTGGAACAATACGATTTTCTTGAATTTTTTTTTAAATTATGCTAATGGTATCCCCTTCTCGAAATTGCTTTTTACTAACACGAGACATTTTTAGTTTTGGCGAACCAGACGAATATCTGATCGACAGTATAAAAATGAATGAAACTTCTCAGCCCTTTGCTATATTTGGGGCACTTGGAACAATACGATTTTCTTGAATTTTTTTTTAAATTATGCTAATGGTATCCCCTTCTCGAAATTGCTTTTTACTAACACGAGACATTTTTAGTTTTGGCGAACCAGACGAATATCTGATCGACAGTATAAAAATGAATGAAACTTCTCAGCCCAGGGCTATATTTGGGGCACTTGGAACAATACGATTTTCTTGAATTTTTTTTTAAATTATGCTAATGGTATCCCCTTCTCGAAATTGCTTTTTACTAACACGAGACATTTTTAGTTTTGGCGAACCAGACGAATATCTGATCGACAGTATAAAAATGAATGAAACTTCTCAGCCCAGGGCTATATTTGGGGCACTTGGAACAATACGATTTTCTTGAATTTTTTTTAAAATTATGCTAATGGTATCCCCTTCTCGAAATTGCTTTTTACTAACACGAGACATTTTTAGTTTTGGCGAACCAGACGAATATCTGATCGACAGTATAAAAAAGAATGAAACTTCTCAGCCCTTTGCTATATTTGGGGCACTTGGAACAATACGATTTTCTTGAATTTTTTTTTAAATTATGCTAATGGTATCCCCTTCTCGAAATTGCTTTTTACTAATACGAGACATTTTTAGTTTTGGCGAACCAGACGAATATCTGATCGACAGTATAAAAATGAATGAAACTTCTCAGCCCATGGCTATATTTGGGGCACTTGGAACAATACGATTTTCTTGAATTTTTTTTTAAATTGTGCTATTGATATCCCCTTCTCGAAATTGCTTTTTACTAATACGAGACATTTTTAGTTTTGGCGAACCAGACGAATATCTGATCGACAGTATAAAAATGAATGAAACTTCTCAGCCCAGGGCTATATTTGGGGCACTTGGAACAATACGATTTTCTTGAATTTTTTTTTAAATTGTGCTATTGATATCCTCTTCTTGAAATTGCTTTTTACTAATACGAGACATTTTTAGTTTTGGCGAACCAGACGAATTTCTGATCGACAGTATAAAAATGAATGAAACTTCTCAGCCCAGGGCTATATTTGGGGCACTTGGAACAATACGATTTTCTTGAATTTTTTTTTAAATTGTGCTATTGATATCCCCTTCTCAAAATTGCTTTTTACTAATACGAGACATTTTTAGTTTTGGCGAACCAGACGAACATCTGATCGACAGTATAAAAATGAATGAAACTTCTCAGCCCAGGGCTATATTTGGGGCACTTGGAACAATACGATTTTCTTGAATTTTTTTTTTAAATTGTGCTATTGATATCCCCTTCTCGAAATTGCTTTTTACTAATACGAGACATTTTTAGTTTTGGCGAACCAGACGAATATCTGATCGACAGTATAAAAATGAATGAAATTTCTCAGCCCAGGGCTATATTTGGGGCACTTGGAACAATACGATTTTCTTGAATTTTTTTTTAAATTGTGCTATTGATATCCCCTTCTCGAAATTGCTTTTTACTAATACGAGACATTTTTAGTTTTGGCGAACCAGACGAATATCTGATCGACAGTATAAAAATGAATGAAACTTCTCAGCCCAGGGCTATATTTGGGGCACTTGGAACAATACGATTTTCTTGAATTTTTTTTTAAATTGTGCTATTGATATCCCCTTCTCGAAATTGCTTTTTACTAATACGAGACATTTTTAGTTTTGGCGAACCAGACGAATATCTGATCGACAGTATAAAAATGAATGAAACTTCTCAGCCCAGGGCTATATTTGGGGCACTTGGAACAATACGATTTTCTTGAATTTTTTTTTAAATTATGCTAATGGTATCCCCTTCTCGAAATTGCTTTTTACTAACACGAGACATTTTTAGTTTTGGCGAACCAGACGAATATCTGATCGACAGTATAAAAATGAATGAAACTTCTCAGCCCAGGGCTATATTTGGGGCACTTGGAACAATACGATTTTCTTGAATTTTTTTTTAAATTATGCTAATGGTATCCCCTTCTCGAAATTGCTTTTTACTAACACGAGACATTTTTAGTTTTGGCGAACCAGACGAATATCTGATCGACAGTATAAAAATGAATGAAACTTCTCAGCCCAGGGCTATATTTGGGGCACTTGGAACAATACGATTTTGTTGAATTTTTTTTTAAATTATGCTAATGGTATCCCCTTCTCGAAATTGCTTTTTACTAACACGAGACATTTTTAGTTTTGGCGAACCAGACGAATATCTGATCGACAGTATAAAAATGAATGAAACTTCTCAGCCCAGGGCTATATTTGGGGCACTTGGAACAATACGATTTTCTTGATTTTTTTTTTAAATTATGCTAATGGTATCCCCTTCTCGAAATTGCTTTTTACTAACACGAGACATTTTTAGTTTTGGCGAACCAGACGAATATCTGATCGACAGTATAAAAATGAATGAAACTTCTCAGCCCAGGGCTATATTTGGGGCACTTGGAACAATACGATTTTCTTGAATTTTTTTTTAAATTATGCTAATGGTATCCCCTTCTCGAAATTGCTTTTTACTAACACGAGACATTTTTAGTTTTGGCGAACCAGACGAATATCTGATCGACAGTATAAAAATGAATGAAACTTCTGAGCCCAGGGCTATATTTGGGGCACTTGGAACAATACGATTTTCTTGAATTTTTTTAAAATTATGCTAATGGTATCCCCTTCCCAAAAATGATTTTCGCTAATACGAGACATTTTTATTTGCGGCAAAATGTTGTAACATCCATACATTTTTAGGTACTAGGTAAAATCTTTCAAATAATACAATATATCAGTGAAGATTTAAATTGTATTACTTTTGTATGTGGATTTTATTTTATTTTATTGGATAACATGTCATTTTGGTATTTAGCCTAATTTTAATTAAATCCTGGGCTGGGCTAACTTCACGTAATATTAAATATAGCTTTAAATTTTCTAGGGTTGCCTGATTCAAGTTTTTTCATTTACTGGGATGAAATCCTGGGATAACTTCACATACGTTGTGAACATCATATACACAGACAAAGTACACACACAAAATAGATTTCTGCTTGGGTTTTTGATTTTGATTTAGTTGAATATAATTCACTAAGTCGATACACTCTAGTTTTACATATAATGTAAAAATTTGGAGTTGCATTTTTGTAGTTCGGTCGTAGCTACCGGAAGAGTAGACCTTACACCTTACTTTTTCTGTATGAAACCGAATGACCAACACGAAAACTCAAAGAGATTTCTAATTTTTTGAGAGTTGATACACTTTGTAATGTATTGACTCTGCGGGAAAAGAAAAGGGGGAGGGGATAATATTTCTACTTTGATTGGTAGATATATTATAAGTGATTGGCCTCTCTTATTTTTATGGTTTACCAAATCGAAAATACAGTGAATGTCATTTACAAGTAATATATTGCCTTTGTCTTTATAAAAAAGCCGAAACATTTTCAGAAAATAATCATCTGTATTTGTGAATTATTCATAACCACTAAGTATTCCATTCTTCTTAGATACGAATATTTTTGTATGCACAAATAATGAATTTTTAAATGTATGAATTTTATTCGTTAATATGATGTAACATTTCGTTAATGTTACGAAAAATTTCATGTTATGTTTAATTTCTTACGTTAATAATAAGAATTTGTTCATCCACAAATGCTTTTCATCAATATTACGTTGTAATATTTATGAATCAATTCATAAATATTACAACGTAAGTAGTGAAGGTTAAAATATTTTTTTTTGTGTTTCACCATATTAACGTATGATTTTCGTACTATTAACGAAGGGTCGTATTGGTTCCGTTTTGACGAATTATTCGTACTATTAATGCAGTTTTTGTCTGCATTGATGTAGGATTTTTTTCAGTGTATTACACGTGAAAATACTTAAGATACACGTATTTGAAACATGTCAACTTTCGAGTTTCAGTAAAAATGAATTATAACGATACTCCGTGAATATTGATCCCAGAGAGTTTTTACTCAATTTATATTTTTTTTATCCAGATTAACCATCTCCGCCAATTTCAAAATAATTGCACACCGTGTTTTTTTTTGTCCGATTTCATGTGGACTCGCTGTATTTTACACAAGTCATAAACCAGTAACAATATTTATTAAGCACCCCTTTCTAGCGTCATTGTTTTAATTATTCAAAGCTATAAGTATATTATAATATTTCAATAAATAAATTGGTTGCGAATTAGTAGCAACATTAATTATTAAAATTATTGATTTTTCACAACATGATAAAAAATATGTTTAATTGTTAATTTGAAACCTCAGTAAGTTATAATTTCTAAGAATATAATACCGTAGCACAAGCACGTGAAAATCAATTACATGAATGAAAACAAAACGAAGAAATTTTTCCACCCTAAGTACGTTGAAATCTTTCCAAATTTTTCAACTTTTAATATCTTTCCTGTATAAATTTATGAATACGGTATGTATTTTTAAATACTTTTTGACATACATACATACACGCTCTTAAAAACAATTTTTCTTTTTTTTAAGAGATGACATGAGCTTAATGACAAGTAACGAACAGTTTTTTATAGAAAACAGTCAAAAAATTAGATTTATACTTTTTTTTAAATATATGTACATACTAAACATGAAAATAATTTTAACTTGATAATAATAATAATAATAATCATAATAATAATAAGGATAACATTAAAAAACAAAATCCATAAACTTTGTTAAGAAGGTGGAATCCAGGATGAATACGAACAAAAATGTTCCTGAACAAATTTTTATGGCATTTTTAATATATTAATTTAAATAAAAGCAAGAAAAAATTAAAAAAAAATTAATTTTCATTTTTAATGGTTTGTAATATTATTATTATTTTTTTGTTTAACGAACAAAGCACAAAAATTATTAGTGCACAAGCTTGTGTTATTAATTTAATCAGTGGAGGTAAAAAAAAAATATTTAGTTGCGATTTTTTTTTCGCCACGGTGCAGATTGATGATATTTGAATGGTCTGGCTTTAACAATATGGATCAAAATAATTGCACGAAATTGTGTGCGTATTTAATTATAATATATTTATTTTCTATAGCAGTGTAGGAGATTATAATATTATTTTCTAGGAGCTCAAAACACTTTTCCAAGAATAAAAGCCCCCAAATAATATTGATTGAAAAAAGTATAAAAAAATTGGTTTTATATAAACGAATTATGTACAACATAATATTAACAAAAATAGAAACAAAAATATTAATTTAATTTTTATTTGAAATCAATTAAAACATAAATTTTAAAATATTCAATTTTGTATTTTAAAAAAACGAAAAATTGCGGTATATTCACTCAAAATCATTCAATTGAATCTCACCATGATTTCAAATTTTAATAAAATTTCATGTTCTGTTGCTTTCTATGAATTTACTTATTAATATTGGTTTATTAATATAAAAAAAATTGAACCGGACACGTTTATGTTTTCTTCATGGCAATTTCTCTACTAGTATACTCGGTGTTACCCGGGGGAATATTACTAACTATTTCTGGGATTTCCAAAATTTCAACGACACCGGGAGAAAGTTTATGAATGAAAAAGACATTTATGCCATTTTCTCAAAATTTATTTATCAATTTAAGCATTGATGTTTAGTAAATTTCGTGTTTTGTCAGTTTTGATTTTCAATGCAAATTGTTATAGAAAGTGAAGAAGTAACATGGATTTTAGATGATAATAAAGGGCATTGACTCGTATTCCAGTACAATAATATTAATTTTGATGTTATTTTAATTCCTGTTCCTATTTCAATTTGTCTTCAAAACGTTCTAATATGAGTATCTTTCGCTTTTCATACTTAACCGAAGAGATTATTAACACTTACATGCGACCTTTCCTTCAATGAGAAGAATAGAGTACTGCCATTCTGTTGGCTAGAGCACTGCATATGGTGCTTCGTTGTCAGTTTTAATTCCTAATTGATTTGTACGAGGTTGTGGCTACCAGGAATTAAACTTTGAATGTGAGCATTGATCCTTCCTCTCCAAATATAACGGAGACATCAAAAGATCTTCATGATTCAGTCAATTGAGTTGTGTTTACAAATGTTTCTCTCAAGCTGTTCATTGTCTTTACCTTCTTGCTTTACATTGTGGAAAATGTTGGCACAAAACTCTTTCGATAATTCAAACATTGCCACTGAATGTGATTGGCATGCCTCCAAAGGCGGATTCTACAAATGGTACCGTTATCAATAATAATCATACCACCATTCTTAATATCGTACTATCCTACTATCATTAAACTACAACCTCAACTGTCACATTCCATCATACCACCATACCATAATACAGTCATACAATAATAAAATCATCACGCCATTGTTCGTGTTACTGTCGTACCTTCATACTAACATACCATCATAACTTCATATCATAACAACAAACTATCAAAACATCATTCTTTCGTACAATCATACCATCGCATGATCATACCATCGTACCATCACATCATCTTGCCATCATACCATCCTACTACCATATTATCATAACACTATATCTCCGTACAATCATACCAGCATAACATCGTACCATCACACTATTATTCCTTCATACTATTACTCTATCGTACCATCGGATCATACCATCGTAACACCATACGTGCACAATCATCATCTCCATCACCATAACCGCTAAATAATAATGATACACGTTTTGATTTTGCACTAAATATCTCAAAATTATTGCAGCTTAATCGGTGAAGTTGTAGAAATTCCTTCATAGTAATTTTGGACCTTAAACAATATTTGAATAAAGTTCAAATCGGTCAAGGTGTATGGATTCGTATAAAGATCGAACATGCATATATACATACATACAAACACTCACTTTTATAAATGTAAATACATACATAGTTCGGTAAATAGTTTAGAGGAATAATGCAGAGGAGTAATATACCTCTGTGCCGCCCCGGTGGCACAGTGGTTAGCATGCTTGCTTTAAGCCCCGGAGGTCCCGGGTTCGATTCCCGGCGGGTGATGAAAAAATCACGGCTGGTTAATGTTGGATCAATGAATTAATCACTCATTATCCGTTAAAAAAAAAAAAAAATGATTACGAAACTTCAAATGAAGCGGCCAAATCCCTCTATGGGATGTAGCGCCAGCGAAAAAAAAAAAAAAAAAAAAAAAAAAATATACCTCTGTGCTAATAAATGGTAAAAAACCCAGCATTGCGATAAGAATTTCGAATTCAAATAAGTCAAAACATCATAAATCTGACAGAATCCAGTAAAATCAAAAAATATTTCAACTCATTCTAAGCAAATGATTTGATTCACTGGAGTAAATTTTCAAAATATTTCTCATTTACATCTAAACAATGATAAGCCTTTGTACAAACTCTCTTTTGAATTTCTCCAAAAATGTTTCGTCTGATTTGTTTGCCTGTTTCATAATTTTGTATTGCTACGTAACCTCTATTTTTACTTATACCCGTGTGAGATGTTGTATTAAAAGTGGATTGTTTGTTTTTTTCATTTATTGTCTCTTTCCGTATTCCTCATCCATCATAAAATATATCATTTTTAATTGTTTCATATTTTTTTGTAACAGGCCATAAAATCTAGTGTTTTATTTCGGGGTCTTCTGGACCCCACCAAGCTCACGGTGTTATTTTATTCACCACGCTTACGGAAGGTTGGGAAATATTATCGGAAATTATTAATAATAACACGAATACTGAGAAGGATATTCATAAAAGAAAAGACTGTTTGCTATCTTACAACACAAAACATTCACTCTATGTCATGATCAGTGTTTCCATTATGGATAAAATTGTATCCATTTGTTTTTCTCTGTCAAATTTTTCCGTTGAAAAAATACCAACAATTTTGTATCGTCAGCCTTCATTAAAGCATTTTCAATCAAATTCAAATTGGATACAATTCGATTTAATTGAATACCTCTTTTTGATTAAATAGATAAATTTTCATTCTTTCGAGTGGTAACCTTAATCATAAATTCATGATTATTCAAACAGCATCCACTCAAAATGAAAGAAATTGTTTGTATTATGTTTCTATACCGAGAAATTAAGGCAAAGGTCTGCCCTTGTCTGACCTTGTTTAAAGTTCTTTTTTAATACAAAATGTTGGGTCTAATGTTGTATTATCTTGCATTGAGTTTATAGGTTTTAATTTTTACTTTTGTACTGAACTACAGAATCATTATTCTTGAAATTAATTCAAAAAATTCACCGGAATATTCAGGTTAAAGTTCAAATTGCTGAATTATTCAATTTCATCATCGAAAAGGTACGATCAGAAAATTGACGAAATTTAAGGAAAACAATTTGTTATGCAAGAAAATAAAAATCATTGCGATGCGCAAATATCCATGAAAATTCAATTTTGCTGTTTTCCCATTAGCTTTACTCTTGTTCTTTAGTTTTGTAACAATAATGTGCATCTTGTGAAATAATGTTTGGAGACCTATTCTCGAAATCGGTGAAAATTTCCCCTTGGGGATATCTCTCCAAATTCCTATGCAAATGTGTAATTTCCAATTCCAAATTCCACATACAACCAAATACCCTATTTTTGAAATCAATCGAAATATTTACTCATCCGTTTCAAATTGTACGTTCCTTTGTAATGTAATTTGGTGATTATATTGACCGATATTTTGTTGATTATACATATTGTATTTTTCCCATGTTTTTTTTTTTTCATATTTTGATGGATATCCCTTTATGGAGAAAATTTCATCGATTTCAAGGGGGCCCTGGGCCCGTATTCTTGAAATTCGATCAAACAAAGTCGCCGGTGAGTTTCTTGTGAAATACGTCATTTCAGTCGAAAATTTAAATTGTTTTATATTAAAGTCACCAGCGACTTTTTTCGGCGAATTTCAAGAATACCGTCCCAGATATGGAATGAATGATTTTCCCCCAAGCGAAAATAAATTTGATAAATTTGAGCAAACGTGAAATTTCACCATTTTCTTTAATTAATGAAACATAAGCAGAATTTTACTACTATGCTGATTGATTTCTCCAATAAAGTCATCAGCGATAACTTTTTTTAACTCAATATTTTGTTTTTAAGAGGAATTGGCAGACTTCGATATGGTTACGGAACATATTAGTTGAGATCGAATATCAATGTAAAACATCTAACATTCAAACCAATTTTTAAGATTCTCAACATTACTTGGCTTATTTTCTCCATAATATGTGCCAGGATTTATTATTTTCAACATACAGTTAAATGTGTATTACTATAGTATAAATTATAGAACGTTTGTCAGGATCCTTCTTTTTTTTTTTGGTTATACACGCTTTTTTTTGATTTTTTTCCCATTTTTGTCCGTCAATAATGTTACTTTTGCTACCAAAATCAATCAAACAATGACACACATTTGAGCTAAAATACATGGAATAGAAAGGTGACTCGGATAAACGAAAATATGGGTCATAGAGCAATGTGATATTTACAGATGAGTCACCTTTCATGGTATACAATTATTGGTGGAAAGCCTGGACGTTTAGCACTCACAGAAGGTCCATGATTACAGTTGCTTCTCCTCCCAACGATTCGTAAGGCTAGTTTTCTTCTTTACAAGAAACCTGGATGCTCAACACATGGTGAAATTATACTAAAATGGTTCGCTGAACTCCGCTGGGAAACTAGTTGGACGTAAGATTAAATGTTTATTTCCAGATTGGATCTTACAAGAGGATATCGACTGTAAACATCGGAGTCACCTTTGCACCCAGTGGAAAGAGCAAAATAGCACTTAAACTTATATATATAGTGGCATTTAGGGGCATTGATTGATTTTCATTTTCGATCGTTGAATGAATGAAAATTGTGAAAATTTATATTTTTATGGAAAGCAACAATTTGTTTAACTAATGGGAAATATTTAGTTAATTGATTTTAGTTGTCTCAACAAAATCAGGTTTCATCTTTGCATTACTTACCGCCTTTCAAGTAAAATACGAAAATTCTTCTACTAATTTTTCCAATGACCACTAATCCGGTTCTCATTTTGAAATTCGAAAATTTTCTCTGCTGCAGTTGTATAGTGTGATACAACTTATTCGGTGTAATTTTTCATTTCGCAATATTTTAATTGTCTGATGATTGCAATGATGAAGTAAAGATGTGTGGGGGAAATACTGTTAAGGTGCAAGATAAGCCACAGTTTTGTTTCACAGAGATCTGTAGAAACAGTTGATAATCCACTACACATTTAAATTTCGTAAAAATTCATTAATCTATAATTTGTGATTCTTTCTAAGGTATATAAATACAAAACCGTTTATTAATACTATATTTCAATTATCCCTATGTATTGGATCGTTGGAAATAATTTGGAATTGAATGACTGTTTTAATATTTTTTGTTGTTGTGGTTTTTTTTACACGAAATTATCGAATAGACAGCCGAGTGCTGATTCTCTAAAAAATAAGACAATGTCACCGACCCTGTTTTTGCTATACATCAACGATTTGCTGGATAGCACTGTAAACCCTATCCATAGCTTTGCGGATGATGCCACATTGCATTCTTCTATTTCATTCGAGGCGGAGCCTAGCATTACAGATCTAAATAATAAACGGTCAGAAGTCGTAACTTCTCTTAATTCCGATTTAAGCACAATATTTGAGTGGGGTAACAACAACTTAGTACAATTTAACAAAAAAAGACACAAATATGCACATTCTCACGTAAAAAAAGTCGCAACGACTACCCATTTGTGGTAAAAAACCATATCCTTGTGGATTGCGACTCAATTCGACTGCTTGGTGTTCAAATAAGTAACAAACTCAAATGGAATGAACACATTGTTGCATTAGCTAAATCAGCTTCAAAAAAACTCGGGTTCCTGAATCGATGCAGAAGGTTTTTCAAATCGCATCAAGTTCTCCAGATATATAAAACCTTCATCCGACCATACGTATAGAGTATTGCTGTCAAGTTTGGGGAGGTGCGCCTGATACCACCCTCCACTTATTGGACAGGGTTCAACGCCGCGCTATCAGAATCATACGGAATCCCAGACTTACTCAAGAACTAGACAGCTTACAGCATCGCAGAGATGTTGCAGAACTCTGCGTCTTCTACAGATGCTTACATGGTAAATGTTCTGCAGAACTATCGGAGAAAATACCACCATTCGTTACAACAACAAGAGTAACAAGAGGAACAACTAATGCACATAGGTTTACGCTGAAGCTCCCGAAACCTCGAACTGAATAAATCAAGCGCGAATTTATATACCGAACATCAAAAAAGTGGAATTCGCTAATACACTTCAAATTTCCGAACAAAATGAATAAATTTAAGGCTGGCAATAAACCGGCACACAAAAAATTAATATTTGAGATACAAAAAAGTAATAAAACGGCACAAATTAATGAGCAACAAACAAAAATTTCTTGGCATCATAATAATAATTTGGAAACATTTATAATTTTTTAGCACTATTGGAAGGGTACACAAAAATTATTTTTTGGCATCGAAATAAACATTTTGGGCGACAAAAATAATTAACTGGCAACAAATTTATAAATAAATAAATTAAAAATTAAAAAAATTAAATTAGTTTTAAAATATTCTGGAAAATTGAGATCCCTAATTTAACTTAGAATTGTAGAGGCTAACGGCTTCGGTAACTCTCACAGGCACGCGGGACGTCGCTTCGCTCCCCCCCGCTTAGCCCTCCGAGGGGCTTTAGATTTAAACTTCGAGGGACGTAGGAGCCAGGATAAGCGAACTGTCGCACTGCGTGCTGCACGTACACGGTAAATAAAAATTCACTAGATGTGAGCATACTAGACAATCTAGTTGAATCAAGTAAAATTAAAAATACTAGATTTCTGGTTGTAATAAAATATGGCGATTTTACTTGAAATGCAAATCTGTAGTACTGGAAATCAAGTAAACAATTCTACTTGATTTTACGAATGGAATTCCGGTAAAATTATGAGAAATACGGTTTTTTAATTAGATTTCAAGTAAAATCTAAAACTAGATTTTCTTGCAAAACTATAAAATTTCCTGTATTTATTCTACTAAAGTTCTAGTAAAATAACCGGAAAAATATATATCATACTTTAGCAGAAATCTAGTTAATCCTACGTCATCATTTTTTACTAGTTTTACCAGATTGCTGTCTAATTAAATTTCAAATAATAAAAAACGCTTTTAGATTTTATTTTAATTATAGATATTTTTTATTGCAGAGATTTAAATGTAAGCTACAGTTTTTGCAGTTAACTAGTTTCTCAAAAAACCACTGTATAGTCGATATGAAAAGAGCTATAAATTCCAGAAGTAGGTGTTCCTAGAAAGTCGATAAATTCTATGGATGGTACATTTGCTTCGCTACGTAATAAATCAATATCCGATGGATAATTAATACACGATAATTGTAGTGCCAATAAAATTTGTAGTCCATCCAGTTTTTTACGTGGTCCTATTTTAATTTGCATCTTTGCAAAATCCGTGTTATTTAGCCAAAATAAATGCAGATTCATCGATTTCTTGGTCTATACAGTAAAATAAAAAAAATTAAAATAATATTTACACTCGCACACACACATACACACGCAAAGCCATACTATCTATAATTAGTCTTTTATTTTAATACACTCAAACCTGTTTTTTTCTGTGGTGGATAGCTAGGGACCGAATAAAAAAACTCTGAAAAAAAATCGAAACTTCACAAGTACGTACCTACATATGCAATTTGATAATCAATTACATTTGGACATTTAGGTACCTTATGAAAGTTGATCGACATTTTTTTTCCATCCGCATAGAAATAAAATGGCAAAACAAATAATTGCACAAAAAAAAATCGCACAAGAAAGGACCGCACAAAAATAAGATTGAGTGTATTTCGTATACTACCATACTAAACATGTTTTACATAAATAAAAAAACGCATTTTGAGAAAAACTTTAACTCCGTTTTGAAACTAGTGTAGCTACCTTGTATTAAAAACGAAAACTATGTTTCTTATGACGCGTTTCTGGATTTAGTTTCAATTAATTTTTATAATTATTGTTGATAAAGCTTATTTCAGCTATTGATCGACATCAATAATTCAATTTGGCCAAAAATTTAGTTATGTAAATTATGTTTAAATATGTACGGGCGGCAGTATAGCTAGCTGTTGCATAAAATATTAAAACTACGTGTTTGTAATATTTCAATACTCACATTACTCACTTCACTTAGCACTCAGTCACTCACAATTTATAAACTTATATTTTTATTGTTTCAACTTTTTTTTATTTCACCACAACACACCACGAAATTCAACGTCTTACTGATACTGAATATCAGACGACAAAAATGAAATTAATACGCGAGCAACCGGCTAAATTTATTAGAATTCTAGTAATATTTTAATGTAGGTTAAAATTGACTAGAATATTACTAGAATCTGTTTAATTTAATAGAAATTCCTTGTTGCTTGTAACAGGAATTATCTTGTATTTAATTTAATTTAACTAGAATTTTGCTAGATTTCAGGTAACTACATTAAAAAATATGGCGACGCAAAAATTCAACTGGAATTCAAATAATTTTTATTATTACTGGACATCTGGTAATTAAATTTACGTGATTTTCATTTAATTTACTAGATATTCCGTTTTAGAAAATAAAACTTACCATCTAGTATTTTTCTAGTAACTTTTTGTGCTAGATTATCACTAGAATTCCAGTATAATTTAAAATATTACTGGAAATTAACTAGAAAATAGTTCAAATCTGGTTTTGATTACAATTTCACTAGAAATCGGGTAAATCCATTTTAAAATTTTACTAGGAAATTCCTTTTTCTTGATTTTTAACTAGAAATTCACTGGATTTTTACTAGAATTTGCAAAACCAGAAAATCAAGTATGCAATTACCAGATTTTGTAATGAGCGTGTAGGAGCGGATTATATAGAATCTATTAATGACACATGCCAATTTATTATTTTTGATGCTAATGTTTGTCGCCAAAATTTTTTTCTTGTATGCCCGTTTAAATTGTCCCTAAATTTAAGGTAGCTATTAATCTTTACTTGCAGGATCGCGCATTGGGTGCAGAATGCAGAAGCTCTGACAGTTACAAGGAGCTAGAACCGTTAATAAGTCCGCTCTGCACCCAATTAAATAAATTATAAAAAAAAAAATGTGTAGACGTGTAAATTTGTAAAAAGCAAAGCTTACTTTTATGAGTTTGCAATTTCCCGACTTGACTTACTACTAAAATGATGTTGAAAAATTCCAAACTAATAAAAGTAAGCTTTGCTTTTTACAAGTTTACATGACTATATACCTGTGGCAATATGGCATAAGGGAATAACTCGAGTTATACCCTTTCACATATTATTTCAAATTCGAAATCTCCATATTCGAATTCATATCATATCAATTTTTTGTAATAATCCAGCAACTACAAACAACCGTAATAATCATTTAAAAAAGCAAGAATTCAAAAAACTCATACGATTTTGAGTATCTTTTAGTTTTAAAAACGATTTCCTGAAAAATGCGAATTTTAGAGTTATTCCCTTATGTCATATTGCCACAGAATATATGTAGTATCTTATTTTTATAGATACAGGGTGCAGGCCTCCTTCTTGGTTACCCGTTGTAAGCAGAAATTTACTAATTGAGGGAATTTCTGATAATGCAGTCTTTTGCCAGGTGTTCAGCTGGAGGAGGGGGTCTACATTTAGGGAAACTTGTACTAGTGTTAAAAAGAAAGACCAATTGCAACCCACTAACGCACATCAGTGAAACCTACATACTAATCCTCAAATTACCACATTTTTTTAATTAACTATACGGAACGCAAATATTTACAGATTGAATAAACAAAACCCATAAGATAAACAAATAAGAAATTTTGTTAAGTGCATTTTTTAATAAACGCGACTTATTTTGTAAAAAAAATTAATAAAAAAACATTTTGTTATGACTACTCCTCTGCGTGATACCATTTTAGAATCTACATTAGTGTCGCAAATTTTCTGATAGTTGGTCAACTTTCTATAGTACATTGTTTTTCCGTCAACGTCACTTAAAAATCAACTAAAATTTTTGGGGAACAAAAAAACATCACAAAACCATTGTTTTTATTTGACAGAAGATACATAATATAGTTTAAAGAAGTGATTTTATTGAAAAGGTATACTCTCAAGATCGTATTAAAAAAGAAAGATAAACAAAAAACTTTTGGTTTTTAAAATTAATTTTTTGGTGAGTGCGCATACGATTTTAACCAACAAATACTAAAAGTGGAATAACTTTTGAACCATCAACAATTTGATGAAACTTTGTTTGCCTATTTTGGTTAGAAATGACCTCCTCTATCACCCTACTTCGTTTGATCCTACACTTCTGGGACATCCTGGCTGAATTAATAAGTTTTACAAAATAACCATGGCAGCCATGACGTTGATGTTGATGTCGTCTAACGAAGCTATTTAAATAATTTATTCAATGAAGGCCGTCGTTAATACTGTTGAACGTACACCAATGATGACAAATTTATTACGTATCGATTAATGATTTTAAATCAGGATTTATATATTTACTTTGGAAGTTAATTATACATAATTTATATATAACAACATTTTTAAATTATAATCATTAATTATGTGATTGCTTGTAGCATACTGTTTTTACAACGATTTAATATAATTGTTTTTGTTTTCGGTCGTCATTTTTTTTGTTTAATATAAATCACCATTGCGCTTTAATGTATTTGTACATTTACAATATGATCAGCCATGATAAATAATTAATTGAATTTGTAATTTCTATTTTTTTTCATAATAATGATTACAAATCAATCTATGCTATTACTAAAGATTCTAGTTACATAGATAATTGCTTTTTTCACTATAGATCGTTATATTTAAGCACATTAACTAACTTTATATTTATTATGTAATAGGTCTGAATTAATTCAATAGTTTAACGGCTAAATTATAGACGTTTAACTTTTTTTATAAAAAAGTCGATTTCAAATTTTCGGTTTTTCAACCATTACCAAGGCCATTATTAGTTAAAACCTAAAATTATAAAAATTTCAAATTATTAACAAAACAAGAATTATGCAATAGTAAAATATTTACATACATAACGAATATAAAAACTATTTTCACCTACAATAACGAACCGTTCTTGTTTGTCTACAACTCTAGACTAAGGAATAGTATATTGTGTAACGTGTAGGAAAAACGATATATTCCCGGACGAGTATGAAAGTTGCTGGGACGAGGCGTCAGCCGAGTTCCAGCAACCATAAGAGTCCGGGAATTATAGTTTTTCCACGAGTTGCACATACGATTTTTTCTCTAATCGGCAGTATATCAGATTATCCATTTTATTCATTATATTCTTTAAAATACGCAAAATTTTCCAATTTATATTTTCAATAGATTTCACTATCAAAGTTACCTTAGAATTATAACAATCGCGTGTGCTGTCAATTTATTTAAAGGTCTGTCAGAGCAAACGATACCCGTCGTTAATTTGTGGTTTAGTTTAAATATAATGGACAGCAATTTTGATAATTCAATCCCAGGTACTCCGCCTGGCATCTTGGAGACAGCAAGATTGACTACACTAAATTTGTTGCCGCAGAAGTCGAGGGAGAAGTACGAAAATGCTTACAAGCGTTTTATGGATTATCGCATAAATAACAAGGCCAATTCATTCTCCGAAAACGTTTTAATTGCATATTTTTCGGATTTATGTCAAAAGATGAAACCGTCAACCTTATGGTCCAACTATTCCATGGTGAGGTCGACGCTTAGCATTAACAATAATGTTGATATATCCAAATATGGAAAACTACGCGCATTACTGAAACGTCAGTCAGATGGATATAAGCCTAAAAAATCCAAAATCTTAACGAAACAACAAATAGAAACATTTATGGAACTTGCTCCAGATGATACATATTTAATGGCAAAAGTATGTTAAGATGTACGCGCTCATAATTTATTTACAAAAAATTTGTTTTCTAGGTTGCCTTAATTTTTGGAATTTCTGGCGCATGTCGTCAAGATGAACTATGCCGAATAAATTTGAATGACATTCAAGATTTGGGAAATAGGATATTGATTACCATGCCTGTTAACAAGACGAACAAGCCAAGATCATTTATTGTAAATGAAGCGAATATCGAAATATATCGTAGATACATAGCATTACGTCCCACTGATTTCGATAACCCTCGATTCTTTTTCAAATTAACAAACGGTAGAGGTAACAGACAAGTAGTGGGCATACATCAGTTTGGCAAATTGCCTCAAACTGTAGCTACTTATTTGAAGTTGCCAAATGCGATAGAATATACAGGGCACTGTTTTCGCAGATCATCTGCTACAATATTGGTAGATACAGGTGCAGATTTGACTTACCTTAAGAGACATGGTGGTTGGAAATCGGCAACGGTTGCTGAAGGGTACATTGATGATTCTCTAAATAATAAAATTGAAGTTGCAAACAGAATTTTCAATACCACCGAACAAAATCCAGGTGTGGACCGTAACATGACCGAGATAAAAATTTTCAATACTACCGAACAAAATCCAGATGTGGACCCTAACATGACCGAAATAAACGATAATAGTGCATCAGTGGCTACAACTAACCTTAATTGTAATGCATCTGCGCCAATTTTCAACACCTGTACAAATTGTACAATTCATGTAAATATAACCAATAATAAATAGTTGTTAAATATGTAATTTTACAATTATAATAATAAAAACTAAATAAATGAAAATTATATCATGTATTTCTTAAAAACAGATGATAATCAGTACTAGAAAGTATTCTCTGCCTAGGCAAGGAATACTTTCCAGTACTGTTTTTAGTAAGTTGCCTAGCAACGATGTAGTGTCGGGGAATACTTCATTTTGCTGACAGATAACAAACCAGAAAACTGACGTATTTTATCCGATTTGAGAAAATAGTATATTGTGTAACGTGTAGGAAAAACGATATATTCCCGGACGAGTATGGAAGTTGCTGGGACGAGGCGTCAGCCGAGTTCCAGCAACCATAAGAGTCCGGGAATTATAGTTTTTCCACGAGTTGCACATACGATTTTTTCTCTAATCGGCAGTATATCAGATTATCCATTTTATTCATTATATTCTTTAAAATACGCAAAATTTTCCAATTTATATTTTCAATAGATTTCACTATCAAAGTTACCTTAGAATTATAACAATCGCGTGCGATTATACATTATATCATGTATTTCTTAAAAACAGATGATAATCAGTACTAGAAAGTATTCTCTGCCTAGGCAAGGAATACTTTCCAGTACTGTTTTTAGTAAGTTGCCTAGCAACGATGTAGTGTCGTGGAATACTTCATTTTGCTGACAGATAACAAACCAGAAAACTGACGTATTTTATCCGATTTGAGAAAAACAATTTTATTTACAAAGTGTCCTGAACGAAGTAAATTCAATGTTGTTATTTTCTATGAACAACTGATTTTGTGTGTAACAAATTAATTTTGTATGTATATTTGTTTGTAAACGTTTAATATCAACTTCACAATTTACTGGATTTTTGGACGTCCAAATGTGACACGCTTCTTTAAATAATCAGTTTTTTTTTATCGAAATTCATGTTTATCTTCAAAATATAATTAAAAAGTTTTAAAATAAAAATTTTGTAAAATTAATAAGATCTCAGCCGTTAACTTATATACATTTGCGGTTCAAAATCAATTAGGGTGTAGGTTATATACATATAGTAAATTTGCCCGACAGCAAAAACAATCATATGTTAATTTTGCTTTCTTAACGTTCAAACATTTAAACATCAATATCCTTGCTAATAATAATTCCAGAAATTATTCATTATTATTAATGACAATTTCGAATAAATTCTTGGTTACACTAACACACAAAACTATCGGAACTGCAACACATTACAATTTGTCCATATTTTTTTCGTCCAAATCGAACTTGTATATTTTTCTATATAGATTTGTAGAAGTAGAAACAATTTAACACGTCCGCATTAAAAAAAAAAAAACATTTTTCTGACAAGATATTTATTTGTTTAATTAGAAGAGTATCACACGAGTACTTTTCTAATTTAATTAATAAACACTTTTTCTTTTATTTTCCGTCGGTGAAAAGTTTGATTTATATACCCAATCTAAACATTAGGTAATCCAATCATCACAGAATATGACGAATGATATACTTGAGTATTATAGTTATTATTAATTATTTTTATTTATATTGAGCCAAATCTTTTAATTTAAACAATTATTTTATTTGTATATAGGGCTCTTTATTTTTATTTTTATTTATTAGTACTTGAGCTTTCAATCCCACTTCGGGATCATTTTCAAAAGCATAATGAAAAATTATTTCCAAAATAGGTTCCTTTTATATAAAAATTTTACATAAAACAATCAAACATTTGTTACAAAAACCAATTTTTCATGGAAACGCACAGCCTAGACAATTTTTCGAAAAATAATTTTCTTTTCCTGGCTAAAGCGTTTTTCATGTAGAAAGGTTGTACAATTGAATAAAAATAAAATGAGGTGAGACAAAAAACTTATATAAATAAATCATACGAGTTGCCAATATAAGCATAATCTTCTAAAATGTTAATCGAATGTTTACTTGATTTTATATGTAACATTTCTAAAATCGATCTTTTCCTAAAATTGGTTTGTTTATCGAGAATTTTGACGTTATCTAAATTGTATAATGATTGGAATTTTTCAGATGCCGTGTAAGTGCACTAATATTTGAATTTAGATCTTTGTTGGTGTCATATCGGTGTTGATAAATTCTTTTTTCCAAAAATTGTTTTGTCTGTCCAGTATACGTGGCGTTGTAACTACAACGGACTTGGTAAACCACATTTGATTGTTTTCTTAAAGGTACCTTGTCTTTAATTTTGGAAAAAATATTTCCATTTAGGCTTGTAGCTGCACATCCCACAATTTTGAAATTATAATTCTTGAACAAACGTTTTATTTTCTCATAATGATTTTTTATATAAGGAATAGCCAAAAAGTTTGTAATTTCATTTTGTGGTCTAACATTAATAACAAAGTCTTCCAACGGTTGGAAAATAAATTTATTTTCGGAGTGATCAACGAAGAAATTGCAGCGACTATAAAAGACATTCAAGTCACAAAAACCAATCTGATGTCCCTTAGCCGTTCTCTTCAAGATGGTCTACCCAATAATATTTATGAAGAATTTCATCGCAGAGCAGTTTCAACATTCAATTACCATTTTGATAAAATTAAGGTAAGACAAACAACAAAATTTGATAAAATTATACGAGACAATTTAAATGAGTTAACGAATGGTTTATTTTGTACTAGTGATAAATGGCTAGTCAACATTTCCAACATCGACCTACCAACGCATGTAAAATTAATTTTAAGTTTAGGAAATACATTTTGCCCACCTACCATTGGTACTGCGGTGCCTTTTTTCAAAATTATTTCAGACGTTGAAAGTGCCATTTTTAATTTAGAAGACAACGATCGTACTCACATTCGGAACAATTTTATAAATATTTTGACAAATTACAAAAACAGCACAAACATTCAAAATTTGACACCAAAAGAAAAAAGGATTATGACATACGTAAAACAAACGAAGACGTTTTTGAGAGACAATCCAGACATTGAAAAAATGTATGACTTACTCAACGACACCTCGACGTACGTACAAATTTTTAAAGACAGTTCTACACCCCGATACAGACAAAAATTAACTCAGTAGTAAAGGAATGGGAGGAATTTGGCAACATAGATTTGGCTACAAAGAAAAAACTTACAAATTACACAGCAGTGATCCCAAAATTATATGGGTTACCAAAAATTCACAAACCCAATGTACCATACAGACCAATTATAAGTTCGATAAATAGCCCAACATACTCGTTATCATCATTTTTAGGAAATATTATTAAACCAAGTTTGGGAAAAACAAATTCATTCATTCTAAATTCTGAAGATTTCAAAAACAAAATTAATAACGTTACCATTCCACCAAATTCCACGTTAATCTCTTTAGATGTAAAATCCTTG
This sequence comes from Tipula helvola, assembly GCA_963556165.1. Taxonomy (NCBI): domain Eukaryota; kingdom Metazoa; phylum Arthropoda; class Insecta; order Diptera; family Tipulidae; genus Tipula; species Tipula helvola. The sequence continues at coordinate 186,606,399 of OY744481.1, read as the reverse complement.
TTTACGAATGTTGATAGCCGAAATTGTACGAAATATTATTAGTCAAAATTGGAGAAGTATAAAGCAAAATTCTAAATCTAAATTAACAAAAATTCAATTTTTTACTGCTTTAGACATTGTGTTGAACAATTCAGAATTTTCGTTTCATAGCAAAATTTATAAACAAACTTTTGGCTCACCTATGGGTTCTCCCATAAGTCCAATAGTAGCAAATTTAGTAATGGAAAATTTAGAAATCTCAGTATTAAACTCTTTGGACTTTCAACCGTTATTCTACTTTAGATATGTGGACGACATAATTACTGCGGTACCGATAAATAAAATCGATTATTTTTTAGAAGCGTTTAACTCGGCAAATAATAGAATCAAATTCACTTTAGAAAAAGAAGTAGATAACAAAATTGCATTTTTGGACATTTTGTTAATTCACGAACCAAATGGCAAAATTTCTTGTGATTGGTATCATAAAGATACCTGGTCAGGCCGATATATAAATTTTCATTCTTGGCTTCCCACCATTTACAAAATTAACACTATACAAATTTTAACCCAAAAAATTATAAAGCTTTCCGATACAAAATTTCACAAACAAAATTTAAAAATTCTAAAAGACACTTTAGTGCTCAACCAATATCCCGAAAAATTAATAAAAAAGGTAATTTGGAAAACAAGAAATTTTCAGAGAAATACTATATCTAGACCACAAAATGAAATTACAAACTTTTTGGCTATTCCTTATATAAAAAATCTTTATGAGAAAATAAAACGTTTGTTCAAGAATTATAATTTCAAAATTGTGGGATGTGCAGCTACAAGCCTAAATGGAAATATTTTTTCCAAAATTAAAGACAAGGTATCTTTAAGAAAACAATCAAATGTGGTTTACCAAGTCCGTTGTAGTTACAACGCCACGTATACTGGACAGACAAAACAATTTTTGGAAAAAAGAATTTATCAACACCGATATGACACCAACAAAGATCTAAATTCAAATATTAGTGCACTTACACGGCATCTGAAAAATTCCAATCATTATACAATTTAGATAACGTCAAAATTCTCGATAAACAAACCAATTTTAGGAAAAGATCGATTTTAGAAATGTTACATATAAAATCAAGTAAACATTCGATTAACATTTTAGAAGATTATGCTTATATTGGCAACTCGTATGATTTATTTATATAAGTTTTTTGTCTCACCTCATTTTATTTTTATTCAATTGTACAACCTTTCTACATGAAAAACGCTTTAGCCAGGAAAAGAAAATTATTTTTCGAAAAATTGTCTAGGCTGTGCGTTTCCATGAAAAATTGGTTTTTGTAACAAATGTTTGATTGTTTTATGTAAAATTTTTATATAAAAGGAACCTATTTTGGAAATAATTTTTCATTATGCTTTTGAAAATGATCCCGAAGTGGGATTGAAAGCTCAAGTACTAATAAATAAAAATAAAAATAAAGAGCCCTATATACCAATAAAATAATTGTTTAAAATAGTTATTATTATTATTTTTTCAACATGTTGACTGTAAGATGATAAAGGGAGACCTTTAAGATCCCTGGTATGAAATATAATTTGACATTTTTTTCTTGGCATTTGCGTACGTTCGTTCGGAATTTTCCCAACCCAAAAAAATATTTTCTGGCACTCTTACAAATCTATATATGAGTCGCTTAGAAGCCAATGCGGTTAAGTCCATTTTTTGAAATTTTCTGATTTTTGTAAATTTTAATTGAATAAAATTTATTCAATTAAAATTTACAAAAATCAGAAAATTTCAAAAAATGGACTTAACCGCATTGGATTCTGAGCAACTCATATATAAAAATGAATGTTTGTCTGTATGTCCTTTATATAGAATCGTAAACTATGCATTTGATCATGTGATGATCTTTAGCAAAGTTGTTGTGCATGAGCCCACCAAGGTTTCTGAGTGTGTACGACCAATTTTCGACAGATGGCGCCACCGTCATTCCAATGAATTTCATATATTGCCGTGACAGTTCATGCTGATTTGAATTGAAACGAAAACAGCGAACGAATGATGACGTTTCGAGTTGTGGGTGACATAAGAATTTATGTAGATTGTGAAATTCATGTCCGGCTCACATTGAACAGACAATATTGTGCGTATTTTTATATTTGGGAGTGTTTTTCAAATAGTTTTGTGCGTTTCATTGTGAGTTAAATTAATAATTTAGATAAATAATTCAATCGAATTGAATTTTCGTAGTTTCCATGAGCTGATTTTATTCATTCTCTACAATGAATTCGCGAAGATCATCGAATGCGTATGTGAAGGATCTGACTGCTGATTGACGTTCCGAACGCATTTGCTGTGCAGTTTTTTTTTCGGATATCATCGTGAGTGGAATTAAAATCGATTTCAACAATTCTCGAATGCTGATTTTTTTCACTTGAAATTTCCCTCAGCGAATTGGTGATCACCGTCAATATTAACATTTCCATCCGTGTGTGAACAGCCGGTTCAATTGGATTGGATACATTGTGAGATTCGGATTGCTGATTGACATCTAATAAATTCAAACGCATTTTTCACGTCATTCCCGTACAATTATGCTTCCAAAGCGGCAAGCAATTGGCCGATCTACACCTCAAGCACGGAAGAAAAGAGCATTACGAGCCTCAAAATCAGACGAGCAACGAGCATTAAGGCTGAAAAATCTTCGAGTGCATGCCGCTGAGACCCGTTCGTCTGAATCATCTGAGAAGTGAGGTTAGAAACTGATCGAATACGTACTACTCAGGCCCATTCGTCTGAGACAACTGAACAACGGGAAAGAAGGCTGCAAAATGTTCGAATAAGCACCGCTCGATCAAGACGAACACTGTACGCTGATTTAAATCTTGGTGCATTCCATTGTGACAGTAATAATGATTACAGCCTTCATCCAAGTGTCGTCATTGGAAAAATGGATACAATTTGCATGTATTGTAGCGCCCTCAAATTTAAGAACGAAACGCCAGGAATGTGCTGCGCCAATGGAAAAGTTAAAATGCCAGAATTACATCCACCACCCGAACCACTATCAACGTTGCTAGCAGGTGTTACACGTGAGTTGAAGCATTTCTTGGAAAACACCCAAGGGCAAATTTATCATCTTGCCGGATCGCTTCTACCACGCAGATCACAAGTTTCTTCAAATTTATTTCATGGCAAACGGTGATGAACAAATTGAACAACGATGTCATTATAATGCGGACACTAGACGAGAAATCGTGGCTGCGTTACAAGCCCTTTTCGATCAACACAATGAATTAGTTCAGTTGTATAAAACCGGCATTCAACGAATGCCAGCCGATGACTACGCAGCTGTAATTCGAGCAGACAAAAGACCCGTTGGCCAACACGAAAGACAGTTCAATGCACCAACAATCGATGAAGTGGCGATCGTGATAGTTGGCGAAGAATTCGAATCGCGCGACATAATTCTTCATCGCAGAATTATACTGATACGACGGATTGCAGTATCCGATTCTGTTTTGGCGAGGAGAAGATGGATATCATTTCAACATGAAAATGAGAAATCCACAAACAGACGAGGAAACGAATAAGAAAGTCAGTGCCATGAATTATTATTCGTATCGATTGATGATTCATCAAGACGCTGAGAACTATATTCTGAAATGTCGACAATTATTCCATTAATACATCGTCGACATATACGTGAAGATTGAAACCGAACGACTCCTATATATTCGATTGAATCAAACCGAGTTGCGTTCTGAAGAGTACATCCATTTACGAGACGCAATCGTTAATGAGGGTAACGTGAATCCAAACGAATTGGGAAGAATGGTCATATTACCGTCTACATCCACGGGAAGTCCACGGCACATGCATGAATACGCACAAGATGCGATGACATACGTTCGCGAATATGTATGGTCGTCCAGATTTGTTCATCACATTTACATGTAATCCAACATGGGATGAAATTAAAGAACTTCTGTTAGCTGGACAATCATCTTCGGACCGCCATGACATTACCGCACGCGTATTTAAACAAAAATTGAAAATGTTGATGGATTTTATTATCAAGCATCACGTTTTTGGAGAGACACGCTGCTGGATGTATTCCATTTAATGGCAGAAAAGAGGATTGTCACATGCACATATTTTGGTTTGGTTAATCAACAAAATTACGCCAGATCAAATTGACCAAATCATCTCAGCATAAATACCAGATAAGGACATTGATCCAGACTTATTCGACGTCGTTACCAAAAATATGATTCATGGTTGCTGTTCAAAGCACACATTGATATTGAGTATTGCAATTCAGTGAAGTCGATCAAATACATTTGCAAATATGTCAACAAAGGAAGCGACATGGCAGTCTTCGGAGTAGGGAATGTGGCCGCACCGCTCGATGAAATCAACCAATACCAACTTGGACGCTACATTAGCAGCAATGAAGCAGTATGGCGCATCTTATCATTTCCAAATTATGAACGACATCCAACAGTAGTACACTTGGTGGTGCATCTCGAGAATGGACAGTGCGTGTACTTCACAGCAAATAATGTACGTGCAAGAGCATTGGTTCCACCGGCAACAACTTTAACTGCATTTTGCTCATTGTGCCAAGATGATATTTTTGCAAAGACACTACTTTATTCTGAGGTACCGAAATTCTACACATAGAATGCATCGGCTAAAAAGTTTCAACGTCGCAAACAAGGTAAAGCAGTTGAAGGACATCCCAATTTGTATTCCAGTGACGCATTGGGTCGTCTGTACACTGTTCACCCGAACAATACAGAATGCTTCTATGGGCTATCTGCAATTGCTGTTAATCAATGTACGTGGACCGACATCTTTCAAAGATTTAAGAACAGTGATCGGTCAGCTGTACGGCACTTATCGCCAAGCTTGCCAGGAACTAAATCTTCTTGAGAATGATGCACATTGGGACACTGCACTCGCTGATGCATCGAATACTGCTCGACCACAGCAAATACGCACGTTATTTGCCATAATATTGACAACCTGCTTCCCATCTAATCCAAAAGATCTTTGGGAAAAATACAAGTACTACATGAGTGAATATATTCTACATCGTTTACGCGCTGCGAATCAAAATCCGAAAATTCAATTCACACCAAACGTGTATAATGAGGCATTGATTTTGATTGAAGACATATCTTTGGCAATCGCTAACAAGGCACTAGTGCAACTGGGAATGCCTGCTCCGAACCGACCAGCAAACGACCTTTTCGATCGTGATTTGCAACGAGAAACACACTTTGATTATGATGAACTGGGGACATTTGTTCAGACAAATCTTCCGCAGTTCTTCACAGAACTATGCGTGCAATCACAGAACAAAGCGGTGGACTGTTTTTCATAGATGCGCCCGGTGGTACAGGCAAGACTTTTCTTCTTTCGCTCATTTTGGCAACCATACAATCACAAAATAATATTGCACTGGCCATTGCATCATCTGGAATTGCGGCAACTCTTTTGGATGAACAGCGCATTCAGCATTGAAACTGCCGTTGAATTTACAAAACATTGAGGCACCAACATGCAACATCAGCAAAAACTCTGGAATGGGCAAATTTCGACAAAACATCAGTTTTATGGCGTCATTTACAGAAATTGACTTTGAAAACCAACATGCGTGTACAACTACAACGGGATGCATCGGCTGGAAATTTTGCAAAACAATTAATGGATATTGGAAATGGGCGAATGCAAATTGATGAATCTATACGCAATGTATCACATTGCCAGCAAACTTCTGTAAGATCACAGAAAGCATAGACGAATTGGTGCAAAAAGTTTTCCCAAACATTGCACAGAACTACAAAAATCATCAGTGGCTCAGTACACGTGCTATATTAGCGGCCAAAAACATCGATGTCAATACCATCAACTTCACTATTCAGAATGGAATACCCGGCGAAACGACAAAAAAAAAGTGGTGAATCAAGACGAAGTTGTCAACTATCCAACTGAATTCTTGAATTCGCTTGATTTGCTAGGCATACCAGCGCACGTTCTTAACCAGGAACCAGACTCTCAGTCAAGAAAATGATGAACAATGTTATCGAGGCAACAATTTTGACTGGAAAATTCAAAGGTGAAGAGATACTGTTGCCACGTATCCCAATGATCCCGACAGATAAGCCATTCGAATTCAAACGTTTGCAGTTCCCGGTGCGACTCGCTTTCACAATAACTATCAACAAAGCACAAGGACAATCGTTGCAAGTATGTGGATTAAATTTGGAGAATCCATGCTTCTCACATGGGCAGCTCTATGTGTCTGATTTATTCGTTTACGCACCAGATGTAAAAACAAGAAATATTGTGTATCCCGCAGCACTTCAATAAATATCGAATTGAAACGAAACGCTGCAATGTCACAATTTTTTCGAAATGAACAAAATCAATAAAATGAATTGAATATTTGTATAATGTCTTTCCTTCAAATTTATTTTAGTTGATAGCGTAGCAACGCGCGCAGGGTACACCTAGTCAATAAATAAAAACTCATTTAGTGTAGCGTCGCTTGTTTGCTTTTCAACTAAAACAAATCAAATATTTTTCGTTAAAATGATTTTTTCAAAATTCACTTCAAAACTGTTAGGCATTTCCCTACTTATTGTCAATCAAGGTTCAATCACTGGAATGGGGAAAAAATCCAATAATTCACAATAATCACAAATTCCCTTAAGGCATGTTTTCATATCACCCGTTTTTGTTTATGAAACTTTTAACGCTAATTCTAATGCGTTCCAATTTATAAACAGCTACTGATTTAAATTAAAATATTCGCTCCAAGAATAGTCGGGACACTATACAAAATTATATTCAATTGGAATGAAAGCTACTAACTTTGACGAAGTTTAATTTTTTGTAGCAAGATAAAGTAAATGGGTTCCAAGGACTGAATGACTTTCTTGTAACAATCTTGTCTCTTCCAAAACCGCATGATCTTCTTGTGACAATGTATTTGATAGGATGTATACAGATTTTAACGTTTATTTAGTCAGATAGCAACAATTTTTTTAAACCAGTAACAATGACTTCGATTTTTTGCAATTTGTATCCCTTTACTAAATTGGTCATAATCAAATAAATCGAGTCTACATAATATAATCTAACCCAATTTTATTTTATTTACGTAGTTAGTACCAACAAGTTAACGCGATTCAACATCCTTTTATTTGTTTTATGTGAAGGAGGATGATATATATATTTCGGGTCGGTATTAAACTCCCTAATCTCGTTATATAATTTTATTGCGGTAAAACTAAAATCGAACAAACACAAAAACAAAATCCTCCAAGGATTATCATTTCTTATTTAACTTTTCGATAAATAAATTAATACAAAAAAGGTCGTTTACATTTTTAATTAATCATAATATATTATGTAAATTAGACATTCCATCGATTTTTTTGTTGTATTGTTTGTATTTCTTTGGTTTTGTATAAGAAAGGAAAACAAACAAAATTTTGTTGGTGCCCCTTGCGTCTTACCAATAATGCTGTAACATTAAGAAAAAAATAGTTATAACGACACATGCAGAGGAATTTCAAAAGGCTTCTAATTATATGGTATTATTATGTGATACAAACTGAAAAACTATTGCGTGCTCATATATTCAAAAAAATGTTAAAACGTTCGATTAAAACATGTTGCACATACAAAATAACAAAACAATAAAAGAAATTAAATTAATTTCTTTTAAATTTTTTTCATCGTCAATATCGATCCACCGACAAAAATTCACATATGAATCGAATCGTCTACGTACCATCGCGTTTCTATTATGAACTTCAGCTTCATGTTTTATCGGGTATTAAAAATTTATAACGGTTTTCTTATTTTCTTATTGTGTCGAACGAAACTTTAGAAAACAAAAAAATTTAAAAATTTAGTACAGCAGAACAATGTGCACAAAAAATGGCAGCTAGAAAATTTATTACATTTATAGGCAAAAAATGTTCTATATGTACATTATATACTATGTGTGCACGTTGTACGTACAGCAGTTTATCACCGAACACACTACGATGTACACAAAAAAGTTTAATTAAAAGAATACAATAAATATTATGTCAAAAAAATTTATAATTAGAAAGGAATGATACGGAAGGATGAAAATATGTTACCATATTGCAATAATTTTTAAAGTAGGATGCTAGGTTGGTATGTTCGTAAATACGGGAGGAAACTATTGCATTTTTATATGGATGGTAACTTTCCTGTGTGGTTAAATATTTAATTTTAGTTCAGCATGGTTTAATTGTGATTTATGGATTGTAAAGTTTGGAATATTCGGTGAACAGTTTTCCTATACTACTGTTGTTTTGCGTTTAGCCTTTTGTCTACAAAACATAACAATATACTAAAATGATTAAGCAAATTAATTTAAATATTATGAAGCATGTTACAAAAGTTGTTTAATATCTGTTATATAATCTTTTATATACATCAGGGATGCTTAAGCTATGTTGTGCGACACATTTTGGAAATTGTGTCAGTTCTGGCTAACATCTTCATGGGTATGATTTTTTTTCGATCTTACTCTTTTTCGAAATAGAAATTTCATTTTCACAGAAAAAGATGACATTCGATATCTTGTCAACTTGGTTTATTTTTCGGTCAGAGAAACTTTGAAGTTGTTCTCTATTTTATTTACGTAACTCAACTTTTTCCAAGAAAATTTCATCTTCAAAATTTTCCCCCGAATTAAATTTTCCCCCACCTTCGTAAACTTTTCTAAATGATAATTCCTATAAGTTTTCTATGGAGATGTGGTACGACAGAACCAAAAATATAATTCTACAAAAATTACTAATTAACTGAAAAGTATTTAAAACTAACTTAAACGTGTCGCGAAATGCGATTCGTTGGACTATATAAGTGCAAACTTGACCAACGACTGGTAACTGAAAAACTGTTTGTTTTCTTTTTGTTTGAACAAACCGTTATTAATTAACAGGTAAGAGAAAATGTAACTTGATAACCTTACAGGTATTCAATATTATTGGTAGAATATTTTCGAAAAAATTTAATAAGCTCGCAACGTAAAAATTTGGTGGTACAAGTCTAATGATGTGCGGAGCTTTGTCTTCGGCAAACACTCTTCCACTAGTCTTTAAATTCATTAGAATAGACCGTGAGGAGTACACTGACGTTTATGAATGCTTCTTTGTAATATTTTTTCACTTTCATTGAGATTAAAGCTGAATTTTCCATCGGGATAACGCTCTAATCCGCAAAAGTCCCACACCTAAATCTTGGTTTGTGAAAAATGTATATACGTGTCCTTCAACGGCCATCTTGTTAATCAGGCCAGAACCCCATAAAACATCTAAGGGGCGTATCAGTTTCTAAAGATTGCGATAGTAATCGACAATTTCAGACGGGTAATGCCCTGAGAATAGCTGTTGAACTTGTGTGAAGTAATTTACCGCTTGAAATCATTATATAATTAATTAATGGAATCTTGCTTAAACTGGATGGCTTTAAGAGGAAAAGAAGAAGAACCGAAAATATAAATTTAGTTAATTGTTATTTATTTTATTGAAATCTGTACGCTTTCCAAAAAGTGGTGTTACAGTTATGAAACAGCGAACTTTTAAAAATCCAATTTCTTTAGCGCAGTATCAATCCAGGTAAGTGTTTTTGTTTTATATATGTAAGTGTACTTCCTAATCATGGTTCATTCTGCATTAATTTTTTTAAACATTTTAAATTAATTATTTAATTAAACTATATTATTTGAAATATTATGTTAGTAGGCCTTAGTTGAATTAATTTTGCATTTGAAACTGGCGAGTGGTATGGTGTGCTCTAGCGGATAATATGCAAGTAAGCAAACGCTGTAACAAAAATTTGATATATGATGTTTGCTACATTGAAATAGAGTTTGTCACACAAATGTGACTAGATTTGTATTAAATTTTTCGGTGAGGTGAGAACCATAATAGGGGTATTAATTTTAATTTTTATTTGTTAAAATTGTAATGATTAAAAAATCTAATTAATCCAGTATGTATGTAGATTTAAGTATGATTTTGTATATTTTTTGTTTTTTGATTAATTAAATACCAGAAATTTTTGCTTTAAACTACATACTGGGTTAGTTCGATTTTCCAATCATTACAATTTTAATAAATTAAAATTGAAATGAAATTTAAGTCTCATTTAGATGAAGAAAAATGTTTGCCCGACAAAATTTTTGCGTGTTGGTTAGAGCTCCAAGCAATAGAAAAATACACTTTGGTTAAAAAGAGAAAGGATATGTAAACAAAAATGGTGATGCTATAATTTTTGGTGGTTGATAATTGGACGCCATATTTTTTACATTTATTGGTAGTGACATAAATTAAATTAATTTGGAAAACGAATCAAAAGAAAATAAATATGAAATACCTTAATTATTTTTTTATATTTTTAAAATTTTCAGAGATAAATGGTTTCATATATCTTCGACATTTCTGTTTTTGAAAATTTGTTTTTTTTTGTCTCCTATAAACTTTTGACGTCTAGTAATTGTATAGGTTTTCATAATATACTTTTATTGTGTTTGGGTTACTATAAAACATCAAAAAATATTATCGGGTCGAGTATATTTTCTCAAAAAAAAAAGAAAAACAGCCTTGCAAAATTGTGCATCTTTATATTGCCGTTGTTGTTATCCAAACGAAAATTGTAATGTACTAATCTCTTCTTTTTTTGCAAGGCAACCATTTTTCAACATCTAAATCGGCCTTTACTCTATTCCCATGTAACTTCATATAAATACAGGTATCCCTCGAGTTATGCGGTTAATTGGTTTCGCATAAGCAAAACCCGCGTAAGTTGAAACTAAGGATTAATCTTTAAGACTATGATAGCTGCCCTTTTCCATTAGATTGCTGCTCGAAATCGCGATAATAATACTAATATATCGCGATATTTACTTTTTTTTTTTAGTACAGAATTGTATACCTCAATATTGTCAATAATTTGAAAATCAATTAAAGGGGGGAAGAGTTAACACAGCTAGAATTGCAACTCAACATAAATTGCAAACACGCGCATCAGCTAAAGACGCTAAATCAGATTAAAAGGAAAACACATGTAATAACACGCGCAAACATGTTCTAGTTATTTGAGAATATTATAATTTACTTATTAAGCAATTTTTTATGTGTAAAATGTTAACATATTTTGAGTTTCAGTTAGTTTTAGTTTGAAATGTAAAAGATCACTTTTTTTAATAAATCTTCGAGCAAAACTCTTTCATTCCACGGTATTTCACTAAATTTTTTGAAGTTTTCAACATTGACCTCTCCGATTTCAATTTTTTTATTGTAATCGTATTACTTATTGAAAATAAGAAGACCGTTTTGCTTTTCCTTTTCTTTTTGACCTTTTGTTGGCCCGTTGTTTGATTTTTAATTTTGACAGTTTTTAAATTCTAATTTTTGACTTCTACATAAATAAGGTTATGTTATGATTCTTTCGGCTTTTTTATAGACAAATATATTATTTTTGATGCATTCCAATATTTACGGTTTGGTAAACCAGTGAAATAAAGAAGCATATACATCTACCACTCAAAAGTAGAAATATCATTTACCTCCCCTATACTCATTAAAGAAAAAACAATAAAATTTCCTTCAGTTCTTTCGGTAGTTTGGTTTCGTACTGATAATCTCAAAACAAAAAGTTCGATCTACTCATCAGGTAGCTACGACCAAACTACAAAAAATACAACTCGAACTGTATACATTATATACCAGAACGAGCGTACTGCTTTGGCGAATTATTATATTCACCAAGAAAAAACAGAAGGAAAATTTCTTTGTGTGTATTAAAAGCCTACACTGACATGACAGAACAGCCTTCTACAGATAAGCTCAATATGAATACTTAATTACTGGTAATGATGAGGTGTGCAACAGTGTAGCTATGCCCCTTACATTACTGGTCAGGTTTTTTACTAAACCTAATGAGAAATTAATCTTTTATGTCGGTATGTAAACATTGAATAAATTGGAAAAAAGAACAATCGATTTAGGACATTCTCTTTCTTCATGTTGTGGGGTGAACATGATAAAGTGAATTATATAACTATCATTGTTATTTTAAATTTTAATATATTAAAAATAATAAACATCATAAACATTTTTTGTACAGTGCAGTAAATTTACAGTATGAAATATAATTTTGTTTCAATCGTGTTGTGAATGTTGTCTAAATTGAAACTCTTAAATATCTAAAGCGCATATTATCATTATGAACTAAATTCTGTGAATTACCTCTTGTGGATAAATATTAACTATTGAAACGTGCATTATTAACTATTTACGTAAAATGTCTTGTAATAAATGTAATGTTAAAATTATTCGTGGTGCTGAGAACAAGAATAATATAAAATGTGTAGTTTGCCTTAAATTGTTTCATCTCAATTGTGTAATATTGAACAGTGCCGAGTTGGATAATACTGTTGCTACTTCCAAATCTTGGATTTGTGAAAACTGTGCAAATAGTTCGGGCGGTAGTATAGCTGATAAAAATTCAACGGGTTTAAGTAATTCAAACGTGACCTTGGAAAGGCTGTTTAGTGAAATCATCAGTATGAAAGACGACTTCAATTCAAATTTTTCTAAAGTATTTAATCAGTTGAAGGAATACGATCGCCTTTTTGCGCTAGTGAAAAATTTAGAAGCTGAAAACGCACAATTGCGAAAAATAATAAGTGAAAACCAACACAATTAGAACACTTAGAAAAATTATCAAAAGACAAATGCGTCGAAATTACCGGTTTACCTGCAATTGATCCTTCAAATGTCGATGATACCGTCGTAAAATTATTTAACAACGGGTTCGGTATTACATCAATTACATCTCATGACATTGACTATTGTTTTATAAAAAAGAAAAAATCTTCTTCAAATGTTAATTCTAAATCTTCGCAAGATGTAGTCTTTGTTACGTTTTTATCAAGGAAAACCAAAGATATGATTTTGGATAAGAAACACAAGGAAAAAATAAAACTAACCACAAATTCTTTTGGTGCTGATGTTCACGAAGCAACTCCAATTTTCATTAACGAATGTTTAACATACAAGAAGAGGCAGTTACTTACGGCAGCTAAAAAGGCTAAACGTGATCGCAGTTATAAGTACCTTTGGATCAGGAATTCTACGATACGCATGCGGAAGGAGAATGGTGAACCAATCATACTGGTTAATTCATTGGAGGACCTAAACAGACTCTAATTGGTATATTATTTTTATTATTTCGTCGGTTTGCGAGAATAGTGACACATCTCAAAAATGGCTAATTTTGAGATAATAGGAAAAAAATCCTTTAACTACCCATAGTTTCTAATAGATGTGACGTACCCAAACTACTCATAGTTTCTAATAGATGTGACGTTGAATTTGATAAATTCAACTATTTTATACCAAAAAAAAAAAAAAATTCAAATCGATTTCCTCAAAAATATGATATTTTGAGATGTGTCACTGTTCTCGCAAACCGACGATTTGTTTATGAGTAACTTATTTAACGAATCTTTAGGTCCTAGCTCGTCTTTACCTAGATTATTTTAGTTCTTGTCAATATGGGTTCAGAACTGGTCTTGGAACAGAAGATACTCTTCTAAATTTAATGAATCCGCTACACGAAGGGCTTAATAATTCTCACACTACAGCTGCTCTGTTTGTCGATATAAGTATAGCTTCTGATATGGTGGACCATAGGATCCTTTTAGATAAACTTTGGAATATTGGTGTAAGAGGTTGCTTGCATGAGTGGTTTAAGTCTTTTTTGGAAGGTCGTTTGCAACGGGTTAGGATAAGTGGTTGCTTGAGTGGTACTGTTGTACTTAATGTTGGTGAGCCTCAAGGTTCTGTCCTGGGGCCCATCTTATTTCTTGTTTATGTCAACTCTATTTTTAAACGAACATTGTATGGCAAAGTTGTTGCTTATGCAGATGATATGGCTTTTGCTTACGATTGCTGCAACTACTCGTCGGCTGTCTCTTGGATTAATAAAGATCTCGAAATTTTGAGTGTATGGTTTGCTGCTCACAAACTTGTACTTAGTGCCAAGACTAAAGTCATATTGTTTAACTTAAGCTTGAGTAATCCGTCTTTCAACCGTGATATTATTTTCCACGACGTTAGCTGCTCTAGAAGTGGAGATTGTACCGTTAATTGCATGGTAATCGATTCAGTCAACTCATTTAAATACCTAGGATTAAATGTTGATTGCCACTTGGATTGGAAATCTCATGTAGCAGCTTTGAAATGTGTCCTTCATTCCAATATCAGGACTTTGTATCTATTACGTTCACATTGTCCTTTTGGGTTTTTAAAAAATTATTATCATGCGTTGATTGATTCGCGATTGGGTATTTGCTGTTGGGGTAGAACTTACTATGAAACAATTAAACCGCTGATTATTGCCCAGAAACATGCTATTAAGTTGTTGTTCTTTAAAAATAAACGTTTTCATTCGTGGCCGTTGTTTATAACGTGTTTAATTGTTCCATTGAAGCATCTATACGTGTTCAAAGTTATGAAGATTTATTTTGTAATTAGTGAAAATCGGAATTTAAGTTGTCACTATGATCTGCGCAAGAACACTATGTGCTTGAAAGGAATTTCTAAATTTTTTTAAAACTCATTTCCTTAATTACTTTTTAGTAACTGTACCTAGAATTTTTAATAAGCTTCCTGAATTTATCCGTGTTGCAAGTTCAAAAATTAAATTTGTTACTTCACTGAAACCTGGCTATTGCAAAACGAATCGTTAGATTTTTTGTTTGATCGGATTGTTTAAGTTAAGTATTTTAATTTAGTTCTTTCACATTTTTTGTTTTGTGTAACCGTCATTTTATAATTTTATTACATTCTTTAAATATTTATATTCATTTATGTAAAAATTTTTTTAGATTTGTATATTGTTTTGTACTGTCTTTTTCACCCCCCAAACCATATCATATATAATTTCTTAGCTGAAGAAATGCCTGCCACTGGCTTTTTGTCCATAAGGCATTTTCTAATTTATTTTCAATTAAAATATATTTTTGTTACTTAGTTATTAAGCTATTTTTGATTCTTTTAAGTTTATGTACATTTGTTTGTTTGTTTTTTCTTTTTATATCGTTATACTTTTGATGTACATCATTAATTGAAATTGAAATAAATAAAAATAAAAAAAATTAAAAAAAAAATTTCTATATATATGAGGTATTTTTGTTCAATTTGGTCCTTTGCAATTAATTTGGACTAGTTTTTGAATATATGTAACATCAATTAAGTGGCCGCCTTGAGCTCATCAATGGTCTGAGGCTTGCTGGCGTATACTTTGCTTTTCAAATAACCCCATAAAATGAAGTCAGGAGGGGTCAAATTGGGAGATCTGGGTGGCCAGTCAATGTCGCCACGATATTGCCGACGATATTCACGTTGAGTTAACACAACTGAACGACTATTTTCAATGTAAAGCGTCACCATTTCTGTGCGTTGTTTCGGTGTCAAGCGATTCATGGTTGGTTCATGGACATAAAAGATGGCGCACCACGTATATATACTGCAAAGTGCACTCCGCACTTTGCAAAATTAAACCAACTTAGGCTCACTTTATTTACAATTTTTATTTTATTTATATTATAAATTAATGAAGATGAATTCAAGCCAATATCGATGCTAATAATCAACTGGGTGATAGCGATGCTAAATCAATTGAAAAATCGCTAAACGCTATAACTAAAAGCTTGTTTTATCATTTCCGTTCCGTAGTATTAATTCTTTATGAAACCTACGTGATAGATTGATCTTGGTATTGGTACCGTTATTGTTTTCACTTTACGCAAATTAGCTGCCAAGTGTTACAGTACATTTACGCCGTTGATTGCATTTCGAAATAGACATAATAGCTGAAGAGTCGAGGTAAATTCTTTAAAATGGAATGCTAAAAACCTTAATGCATTGCCATCTTAGAAACGAGTACAGATACGACAAATTTTTTTAAAATAGAAGTTTAGAACGAAACTGTTGAGTTTTCTAACGAAGACTTGGGATTATATTTGAATAGAACGCTTATATAAAGTTGCTTATAGACTCTTACTAACGTTGCTTGAACTCTTGTAGATAAATTGGCTTTAAAAAAAAGGATATTTACAACAATAGCACTTCTAATTTTTACATATTTTTAAAAGATATAAAAGACTAATATCCGGTAATCATTGTTGCATATTATTTGTAAATGCATTTAATTACATAGATTTAAGTTCAGGTAAATTAATGTAAAATTTGTCCGCTATTAAAATCGATTAACATTCTTGATAACAATTTACAAGAACACAAGCCACGTACGTAAAAAATAATTCGTGATCGTTCAAATTATATGATGAGGTACACGCAAATTTAAATTTTGTCTATGTTTGCAAAGGTAATCTGATTCAATTGAAACATGCACATTTTTGCATATATTAACCTAAATGTTCAAAACTAAATTCAATCAATCGTTGAACAATGTTTCGACAATTTGTAATCCTGTTAATTTTGACTTCAATAGTCATTCTAACTGATTCGCAAAGTATCTATAAATATGAAATAATTGTGGATCATATTGAAAAACCAAAAAGAGATGAATTGATTGACTATGGCACTTTTCGGGTGAAGAAAATTAATCGTACCGCTTTTGTTATTAATGGTTATTTCGATCTTTTGCAACCACTCACGGATGAATTTACGGTAAGAATTTTATAAAAACGCATTTACGTGTAAATTCTAATTTTAAATTATTTATTTCAAACATAAAGGGTAAATCTCATCTTTACATTGAACAAGGCAATGAATACCGAAAATTTTTCGATCAGCGTTTGCCTAATCTGTGCACTCACATAAAGAATGATAAAATAATAGTGGCCCAAATTATTAATACAACTTCTGTAGCTCCTGAGATAAAAGAATGTCCAATTCCTCCGCAACGGATTTATTTTTATAATACGCAAATGCCAACTGATCGGCTTACATTTGAACCAATATTTACAAAAGGAAAACTACGTTTCACGGTTGAACTGAATCAAACAATAATTACGGATATTTCATTTTATTTTATCTTAACGAAACAGTGGGCTTTTTCATAATTTGTTTTAATTTTATAGTGTACTGATTGCAGTACTTTATGTATTTGGGCTAAAAAATAATAAATTATAATATGATAAAGTGTTTGAATTAAAATTTGCCTAATTTTATTAAAGAATTTGTAAGGAATCATAGTCAATTTGATGATATTTCAGGGATAACTCGGTCGTATTGTACAAACGATTTATATAAGAGTTAAAAAAACACCTCTGGCCAGACAAGGTTATCTATCTATTCAGTAAACTAAAATATTAGTATTTCCAAAGTCCAACGGTTATTTCAATAGCATGTTAGTAAATGTTTACAACAGAAACTCGAAATGGCATTATCTACATGTACATATCTTTTATCTTATATTTCATCGGTTGGTGTAATTGTATAGTTACAGCTTTGAATAAATACAAATTTGAAGGACAGTCACAACCAGTGCCAAATCCTCGTACGTTTCAAATGGACAATGATATCGGGCAATGCTATCAGAGAGTACGATGTTTCAATATTAAAAATGAAAATTAACGCAACAGTGGTCAGGTCTATTCGACTCTATCTCTTCGATGAAAGGCTAAATACGGCATGTACGAAAAAATCAACACAAATGTGTGCGTTTCTATTACATATAAAAATAAATCAATACATCAATACTTACAATATTCAAAAAGCAAAAACAATTTCAGAGTAGTGCAACCAAAATTTATTTCCAGTTTTTCTTTTGTTTCTTTACATCTTTATCATTCAAAAATCAATTTTAAACGCGTTCAAGGATTATCTGCAGCTATGAAACAATCGGTACTACTTCAAAAAGTAACCCACAAAAAAGAATAAAACATATGTTTGGACCAAATAAATTATAATAACCTATAAAGGACATTGCTGTCAAAAAACGGCAATAGATGGATTAAATCTAAAGATGGCACTAGTAGTTTTTTTTAATTTTTTTTTTTATTATTGTATCGAAACAAAAATGTAAACAAAAGCAAAAAACACGAATAAAACTTACAACTAGACATGAATTATAAAAAAAATTAATTTAATTTTTTATTTATTTACCAAAAATTAAAAATTGTTAAAGCTGACATCTTTAGAAGTAATCCCGTACTATGTTTTTACGTATTAAATAATACTGCATTATCGAATAATCTGCCTATATCATTGACCGCAAGTTTACTATGACCGCAAGTATAGTTATGTCCTTTATAGGTATTATAATTTATTTGGTTTGGACAGCGATTTTGGTCGCAAAATAGGATTGATTTGAGGAATACCGGAAGGCAATAGTATTGGTGTCGAATGGGCGTTTTTTAAGTTTTTCATTTAACGTGATGCAAATAAAAATAAGAGAGATAAAATAACAAGAATACAAGTGATAACATTATAGAAATAAGTTAAATCAGCTCAGAAGAGAACGATCGAGAGAATATACTAAATTGACTTCGCTTTATTATGTTCTTATATACTCGCACACATAATTAAAACAAAAAATTCCAAAATTAAAAATTAAAAATATTACGAATGGGGCCGACGAAGATTGTATAAATTAAAAATCATTTATTTATGTTGCTTTTTGTGTTTTTTTATTGACGAGACATATTTTTGTTTTCGCATAGTATTTTGTATTGATTTTTATTAACGAAACCAAATGAATGTCGTCGGTTATAACAGCGATGGAGACAAATACAGTGGTGTGCAATGAAATAGCACACTCTAAAATTTTTTTACAAATTCTTCATTAACTAAAAAACTATTTATCAACTTTCAATTATTTTTTTTTATTTACATAGTATAAATATAAACTTACAATTAAATATCAAAAAATTATATTTAATTAATAAAAGGAATAAGAAAAAAAATATTTAAACATTTTATTTTATAAATAGGCTGTTCATTGAAATAGCACAGTCAATTTCAAAATTCATTTTCAGCCTTATTTGTGTATGATTTAACCTAACAATGTTTTTATTGAATAGTATTGTTCGTGTGACCTTCTTTTCGAACCACTTCTCTGAATCGGCACACCCCTAGGGCCCACCAGCTCCTGGACCACTGTACATACATGAATTCCTTATGTTAGAAGAAAGGAAAAGTGACTCAATGCGAGCGTAAGCACCAAAAATTTGAACCGATTTCAACCGCTTCGCTTAGTTTTGATAATTACCACGAGAAAACGGATGAGAAAATAACTAATTACAATAAAACTATTTGACGGCACACAATAGCAAAATATATTTTATACGGCGTGTACATTATACAAAATTTTCAATCCTCAAACCTTATTTTGCGACCAAAATCGCTGTCCAGAGACAACGGATTTATCATAGATCTCTCATTTTACTAAAAACACGAAAAAAATCAACTTCTGATATTTCATTGTAGTGGTGTAATTTATATGGCAATGATTTTTAAATGCGTTGCGTATATAATACGTATATGCAATAACAACGATAACTTGGGAAATATCAGAAGTTTATTAACCGTTTTTTTTCGTGTTTTTAGAAAAATGAGAAATCTAATTATGCAATTACTAAGTTTTATTCATTTTTATGGGTGTATTTATAGGCTCTTTTCAACTTGAAACATTTGTGCTACAACTATCAGCAGAAGCGATAGGAGTGATACAATTCCTTTGATCTGTACTTGCAAGGTTGATGAAGCATTTTTCAATTTAACACAAATTCGCAATACGCTCCAATTCAATCAGCGATGCAATGCTAACCCACGTAACACGTAAACAATTTTTTTCAATTAGTTATATTTTCTGTGAGTTAATTTTTCAAGTACCCGCTAAACAAAGCGATACGTTTACGATACGAAAATAATGTTTAATGTTTATACCCAGTTGTACTTTGCGTGAGCAATCGAGAAATTTTGTTTTGATGGCACTTTAAAAACATGAAACAGAAGTATAAAGCAAAACAAACGAAATAGTTGGCTTTTTAAATGTGTTTTTCATGGGAATAAATTACAATGATCGCATTTGGTTCTTTCTTTTTTTATGAAATATGGGGACATATGATCATCACGGTGAGGTATAAGAGGGTATCACCGTTATTGGTCATTAATCTCTCTTGGAGCGCTCAGTCGTACAACAGGGTACCAAATATCGTTTACGAATCGGTTTTACAATTCGAAATCGATACGTTTACGAATCCAACGTCCCATGATAATTAGAATTTTTTACGAATCGGAATATATTCATTTTTGCGTTTCGTTTGCGATGCTTATTTTTCGTATCGGAAACAGACCTAATGATGCGATACATTTACAAATCGTATTTTTCGAGTTGATTGCGATGATTATTAGCAAAAATAAAAGTCGTATTTTATACTTTTTACAATTTGATTAAATTTTTTTTATTTATTTAAAGTAGATGAATAATTTACAACACAAATTATATAAATTTGCATGTTTATTTTTTTCTGCTCACTTTTATTGACACCGATTTAGTAAAAATTGGACACACATCCTAAAATACATACAATGCATGTATCAAATTAATAAACTTAAATCGTTTAATAAAATAAATATATAGGAGTACTTACTTTGCGAACCTCACAACACAAAATATTTTTTAATACTTTAATTTTCTTTTGACACAAATATTTCCATCCGCTTTTGTTTTAGAACTTGAATTGAAAATATGGCAAATTTATGTGTAAATGCAGTTGAATTGTAACGTACACCCTTTGTGTACATATTATAGTATCGTTTACGTATCTATAATGTATCGTTTTTTACGATTCGCATTTTTTGTTTAGCGGGTAGCCCAAAACAATCCGCACCTATCCTGGCATCTGCACTGTGCAAAATCGGTAAGATTTTATATCATGAGATAAAATTTATCAATTGTATAACTATATTATCAAAACCAACACTAATGTACTACAAACCTGACTCAGTGATGAGGCACACACACATATACCCTCTTACATTTAATAGCTTACAGTTGAAAGTGTTTGTGCAAAAATTGAATAAAAATGATCTCATATAACCAGCAATACACTAACAGTAACACCGGATATAAAATATAATCTGTCATTTAGAGGATAATATTACTTTTTTTCATTATTATTTATATCAAATTTTCTCTTCACAATAGATTGAATACTAGGCAACTTACACAAATATGTCGGAGTCCAAGGTTTGGAAAGAATTTTTCATTATGGAATGTGCGGACATCATTGCTTTATCAATGAAAGAGTTGAAGTCGTCCACACTCAAAGCGTGCTGGAAAGCCTTATGACCCGCTGCGGTTCTCGAAGCTAATCCCATTAAAAATGAACCACACGGTATCAAATTTTAGAAATGGCATAATTAACAGGCTCGGCAAAGAAAAACACTCCCAGTTGCCAGTGCCCCACCGATATACCACACTAAATAATATAATAAGCGGCCAGTAACCAATGGTACGCTTAATATTATTTACAGAGGCCAGGATGCTACTGGTATGTAACTCTTTATAACACTACTAATGGCCAGTGTACCACCGCTATACTGGTGGTCCAATGACCGGTGACTGTATGTTTCTGCGTGGTACACTGGTGACCACTGGTCGCTTGTTGTATTATTTAGTGTGGTACCCTGGTGGTGTACTGGCAACCGGGAGTGTTTTCCCTGTATCTTCTTCTCTTTTACATTCTTTAAAATAATGAATTTTTGTCAAGATTTTTTGACATTTGGAAAATAAATAGAAATTTAACTACTAGATGTGTACTAAAAAATTTTCCCTCTTCCATCAGTTCATAATTTATTTTCAAATTTCAGGAACTCTGTTGTGTCCTACATAAAACCATAGAATTATTGCGAACTTATAAACAGAAATTTTATTAAAAATTATGATTGAAATCAATGAATTACTTTATGTAGTTTAACATTAAATCTATCATACATAATGATTAAATTCAAATAATTTCAATTGGAGTGAAAAAATCGAAAATAGTCTATCGCGATCTCGAGCAGTAATCTGTAGAAAAATTCAGCTGATATTGCGTTTTGTGTACAGCTCGGTATGCTGCTCGCGCTAAGATAAATTTTCCATACAAATTTGACGTAAAATTTAGCTAGCAAAATAACAAAAAAATATTTAGCTCACGATTTCGCAGAAGCGGTACGCAGCTGACGTGAAAATTTTGTAGTTATCTCATTCAAATACAGACTGCGCTAGTGGAAAGTCTACAAACGTTTTCGCAGCAATTTATCTGCCTAGCACAATAAAATTGAGATAAATTTTGACAGCGACCAAAAAATAAACATTTATTTTTTTAAATCGCAAAATGGAGTACAGTGAAGAAGATCTAGACAATAGCTGCGGCACCAATAATAATATTGTCTTCGTCAGTTGAATCCATTTGATAAAAATCACTCAATACTTTATTTAACTTTAAATTTAAATTTTTATTAAAATACTTATTTACATAGAACTACAAATACTTATTTGTAGGACAAATAAAACAAATGTCAAAATTTATCTCTACCTAATCTTTTTAGCTTGTGAATTTATCTGTAATTTAGTGGAAACTTGTGGAGACCGCGTTAAAATTTATCTTAGCGCGAGCTGCATACTGAGCTTAACAGGAAACCACGTAACTTGAAGTTAGAAACGAATACAGAAGAGAACGTTTCATTATTTTGTATCTAGTATTAGTTTCATAAACATAAGTAGTCCTTTAGGCAAAAAAAATCTTCATAAATATATTTTTATTAACGTGATGAAATATGTCGGTACAAAAAAACATTGAAATGAATATCATTCAAAATATTTTCATATTCATCATCACTCGTCTTAAACCAAAATTTCGTTTGTTCAATATTTCTTTTAAAATGCTCAAATCATCATCGCTTGGTATTTCTTCATCTGTATGTTCAGTACTAGAAAATGATGCCTTCAAATCTTACAACAATTTTTTATATGGATCCAAGCGTTTACTTAGTGTGGTTACAAATGTTGGTTTACATTCTTTACATGTATCTATTTTTGTAAAATACTGCTCCAATTTTTTTGACAAATTTAAACCATATTCTACATAAGCCACAGAAATATTTTTAACATGTACATCCTCAAAATTGTTTTCAGTATTAGTTGCCAATTGTGTTTGAACTAGAGCCTGTTACAAACTCCACCAAATCATCTCCACTCAAAGTTTTCTCTATAAACCGTTCATCGTCACCTTCAGCATTAATATCATCAAATCCTTCAACAGATAACAACCGACCAACATTAATTATACGAAGTGTTTTTAGATGGCATAAGTTTTTCTTAGAGGACCACCTCCGATAAAAGAGCTTTCCAAAATGCATTCAGTCGTTTAGGTTTAAGGTCACTCATAGCTCATATAGCTTAAGGTATTGCTTTTGTGCATCCTAGGATTGAAAATTTCTGCCAAGCTTGAGTGAGTGATTTATTTCCTTCAGACTCTTTGATTTAAAAGTTGAGATCACACCATGATCCAATGGCAATATTAGTAATGTAGTATTCGCTGGTAGGAGGAGAAGTTTTATTTGTATCTAAGCTAATATGAGCCGATTCTAAAAAATGAATTCTCTTATTGACGATGGAAATAGAATAGTTTAATCAAAAACGAAATTTGAAGTCATGTACATACTCGTAGTTGTAAGAAGTGTTTTATATTTTTTAAAATATATTATTTTATTATAGCACAAACTTCAGAAATTTCCAGACTTTTCTTTTCTGATTTTTTCTGACACTATTCTCGTTGTTGATCGTGGTTTTTTTTTCTTTTGTCTTTTAAAATTCCACTATCACCCACACACTCACTAAATATTTTTCTTTATAAATTTCCAGAATTTTCTGGTTTGTTCTGTTTTAATCTTTGGTTTAGTTTATTGTATATAGTTTATTTTACTGTAATTTATTACAGGTTATTACAGTCAATAGCCGAGGATTCAATTATTTATTAATAAATAAGCATCGGTTTCATGATGCAACCTCCCAATACATTACTGCATAAAAGAAGAGGGATTTACTCCTTAAACACTTAAAAACCAGACACGAACTTCTCATTCTTGGAAATATAAGTACGAGATGGCAATTTCTTCTAGTTTGAACCAGTTTCGTCCGCATTAAAAATCTGATCTGCCAAATATGTATCTACCATCTTCCATAATTTTTCTAGACAGAATCTAATTCGTTTTGTTTCTAGACAGAAACTATTTCGTTGAGTTCACTAAAAATCCCCTTATTTTTCAAACAATCGAAAAATAGATATTTCCCGAATAGCGATAGCAACAAATAATGGCATTGCGCAAATACTCTCGATTTAATTCGTATAGCAACAATATGCACTTGATTGGGCTTTCTACAAACAAGTTGTTTTACTCATAGCTTCTCTGTCAGTAGCAAAAACATTCATTTACAATCAAATAGTTTCTTTAACCCTTTGACTCGTCATTTATTTTAAAACGCTTGTTGTTTTGCTTAAGTATCTGAGTAATTCTGAAATTTTATAATATTTTTCGCGCTAAATAACCTTTTTTGGTAGCGTAAGACTCAGAGCCAACAAAGTAACACTTAAAAAATCCATTATTAGTGCATTGAATCCCAAAAAGTATGTTTAAAGTGTACGTACGCAATTGTGTACAGTACGAGTCAATGCGTTAAAAATAAAAATTGCTCGAAAACTGCTTTACACGAGGGATGTCGCAATTTTTTAACTGAAGTACCGCGAAACTCGAGGGATACCTGTAGTAAATTTTCGTTACAGCATTTACTTACTTCATAAATGTCCGATTAAGCCGCATTTTATAATATTCCTCAATAGAGCGCATTTCTTTTTAAATAAAAAAAATATCAAAATACTGTTGAATTATCGTATTTAGCCAAAGCAGCCTAGATTACAAAGCCATAGTCTAAAAAACGAAGCTTTTATAAGGAAATTAGAAACGAGGAAAAACCCAAACTTTTCATAGTAAAATACACAAATCATATAGGAAATCACTTTTTCTCCAATACAAATTTTTATACTAAAACACTACAAATTCTTAATTATAGTCTCTGAGATATTTTCATAAATGTTTGAATTTCAACATAATGAGCATCGGTTGAGAAAATCAGTTTCATTTTATTATAATAATTAATTTATTTAAAATAAAATTTATAAAATTTTCTTAACAACATCATTCTGTTCAAATTGGAATAAAAGCTTACCACGAATCGTGTGTTCAATAAGTCAATAAACATTACATAGATGGAAGTACAAATTTGAACAAATGGAACCAAAAATAATCACATGGGGACATTTCAAGTTCAAAAATTGTAGGAAAAGCAAAACAAATTCACAATAGTTATTTATGTCACAAGGGCGGTAAATGAGTTGTTACAATACGAGTTCGGCGTTTATGGACGAGGCGACGAAGGAGCCGAGTCCAGAATTTTGAACGAGTACTGTAACGATCATTTTTCTACGATAGTGCAGTAACCTATACTTTCGATGATGCTTTTTGAATTTAAATTATATAAGAAAAGGAGCCTTTGCGTCGTATACTAAAATCGTGTGGAAATATTCTCATTACTCAACGATCTCTTACACACAAAAAAATAAAAGGTCACCACAACACCGAATCGGTGTTACATAGTGTCCCACCGATCGGATATTTATAATTTGAATCCAATCGGATATTATAATAAAAATGGCATGAAATACATTTGGATAAAAACTTTTACACCGCATAAAACCCAAACAGGAACATTCATCTTTAGGAAAACACCTGCAATTTTATTGTGGTGCATTTTATTAAATCCAAAATGAGTTTTTATAAAAATTTATCTTTTCGGATAGATAAAAATGTTTACCCGTTGATGCGTATTTAATTTTATGAAATATATTCAGTTGGGTAAAAATAAAATACTTTTTCGGATAAAAAACCAATTAACACCGCACATTTTTTCAGTGTATGGTTTTTATCCCATTGGTATTTTATTTTAATGTATATGATTTTAATATGTTCCGAATATTGTAAGAGAATTGAATCTTCTCAAATCATGCCGCTGCAACTAGACTGATTGTATCACAATTTAAATTCTATTATACAGAAGGAATACACGGAAAAAACTAGAGTTGTTACCACGAAGAAAACGGATTTTTAATTGAAGAAAATGTACTTTTTCTCCATTTAAAACCAAATTTTCTTATTTCTTTCGCGTTTTTCTTCATGTAAGATTTGTGTTTCTTGAAATAATAAAAAAATTCTTGAGTTAAAATTTGTTGCTTAATTGTAATCTGAGATTTAGTTTCTTGCATCTATAACTGCTCAAAATTCTTGATTGAAGAAAAAAACACAACGAACAGAGAAAGATGCGATTGTTTTGTTTCCAATTTTTCTTGCAACTAGAAATTGACTATTTTCTCAAACTATATTGTCCAATTTTCTTGGAATTGGTTATTCTAAAAATAAAAAAATTTCTTGATCAACACAAATGCAATTTCTTGATTCAAGAAACTATTAAAATGTTAAGGATAAGATTGAATTTTTCTTAAATCTAGAAATAGAACCTTTTCTCAAAATATAGGTACATATTTTCCAATTTTCTTGAAATCATCCATTTACAAACTTTAATACATATATTGAAATAAATAAATGAATTTCATAAAAACATTTTTATGTTTTTATTCAAATTTAATTATTTATGGTTTGCAAACATTTGTGGAGAGTACTGTATGCAATGAGAGATTAAAGCGCTTTGCCCATAGGAAAACGAAAAACATGAAAAACGAAAAATTTGACAATTTTTAGCATCTTTTCGTTTTGCCTTGCCCATTACTAAACCGAAAAACTATTCTCTTTTGAAATTCCAGTATCAAAACTTGTATGTTTGTATCTGTGAATTAATTTTTTTTTAATTTATTGAAAAAGAAAAAGGAATTCTCAGAATAATATTAAAAAATAAAAAACATGCTCTTGTGTTTAGTTTAAGGTGAAGTTGGTATATCATTCATTTTTGTAGCCGATATTTTAAAATTATAACAGAATAAAAAATTATAACAGAAAAACAACACGAAAAATATTTTCGTGTACTTTTTCTGACGAAAAATTGAAAAAATATTTTAAATTTTCTGACAGAAAAAATTAAAATTTAATTTTCTGGGAATGTTAAATAGTTTTTAATTATTTACTAAATTAAAATATGTTTGTATTGTGTTTATGGACAAGTTTGAGAGCCTTTAAGCTATAATATGCTAAAGATTTTGTATTTATTCTAAAAAAAGTAAAATCCGTTTTCGTTTTCGTTTTCCTGTGGGCATAGCGCTTAAGGCATTTTGTACACATTCTGCTAACTTTGTTCTTTTTTATAGCTGAAATAATTGGGTTACAATACATAACTACATAAGTAGGGTGTCTAGAAATTTGATTAGCCGGTATAATAGTATGGTTCAGAATATGGAATAATTTGAAAATATAGTACAGCATTCCGAATAATTTAAATTATTTTTAATTAAGTGGTACAACAAGGAAAAATTTATTCTCTCTTCGAAACAACCAATTTGTCTATGTTATTCTTGAACTGAGAAAGAATATTCAATTGAAGAAACTATTTCTTAATAAATTCTATTAACAAGAAAACTATGATTTTACGTCTCTCAGGACAAGAAAACATTTTCTTCTCTTAAACGATCTTATTTAAAAATCACATTTTTCATTTGAACAAAAATTTCTTAATCTGAGAAAATATTTTCAATACAAGAAATTATTTCATAATATGAAAAGCTTGTTTCTCAGAACAATAGAATAAAGTATTTCAACTAAGTTAGCCTTTCTTGAAACGAGAAAATTATCGTTAAATTGTTATAATTGTATGTATATACCAGTATATAATGGATGTTCGTAAGAAAAATAGAATTCTATCGCGAACCTTCAACAGTGAAAAACGTAAATTTTTTTTGTGATTTTGAAAGTGGGATATTGTGGAAATTTTCTTTTTGTTAAAAGTGAACAAACTTAGATTTTTAAACAGTGGTGTTTCCACTTCAAAGAAAGTGGTGTAAAATGAAAACTGAAAAAGGATTTCTGGAAACATTTAAAAATGTGTTTAATATTTTCTCCCGCCTTGCTCGATATTCAAATGTCTCAAATGTTCACAACATATGTACATTATATTACAACGAATATAAGCTTAGTTCTAGGTGAAAATTATTTATAAAATTTTAATTATTTATATTTAAATATAATGAAACAAATAACAATCGAAATTATCTAATTTATATTTAAATATTTTCTGTATCTGATGGTGAAATAAAAAATACAAAAATAAATTGTCATATAATTGTATTATTTTAAACAACCATTTCACAAATTGAAGAAATATTTCTGAAACGAAGAAAAATTGCGTAACCACACCTGAAGAAATATTGCATTGTCACAAGAAAAGCGTTTCTCTAATGAAGAATATTCAAGTTCCCTGGAAGAAGAAAACCGATGCATACAAGAAAACGCAAACAATAATTTTATAAATTGTTTTCTATAGTCAAGAAATAAGAAGTTTCTTATAAGAAATAAACGGATGCATATACAAGAAAATTCAAACAATAGATTGGTAAATTTTTACTCTACTCAAGAAAATATGTGTTTTCCAGCAAGAAAATATATGTTTACTTGCAGAAATTGCTACTTAAATAAAGAAACGAGATTTCTCACCATAAAAATTTCTAGTTTTCAATCAAAAGAATCGGTTTCTACAAACAAACCGATTTTGTTAAACTTAAGAAATAAGAATTAACCATGAAGAAAACCATATTCTCAATGTAATCACGTTTTCTTGTATCAAGAATTTAGTTTTCTCAAATCAAACAAATAAAGATTATTTTAATATTTTAGAAGAATTTCAAATTGAGAAACGTAAAGTTTGTGGTGAGAAAAATTTCGTTTAGCTGAAAAATGATGTACACATTTTCTTGAACTAATCCGTTTTTTCTTCATATTAGAAATTATTTTTTCCGTGTATGCAGGTTGCTTTAGCGAATTTAACTAATACAGCCAAAATCTCTTACAATTTTACTTTTTCACGAAAACTCCAAACGGTGTAAATATTTACTCCGATAGAACGAAAATAATCTCTGGGAAGTACCTTTTAAAAAAATCTGCTGTTGACAACTTTTGCGTTTACTCCGAACGGTGCAAAAGTATACTGTTCGATCCTTTTGGATATTTTAAAATTTGTACCCGATCTTGCGGAGTTAATATGGTACTATTGGATAAAAAATAAAGTTTTTTTCGGATAAAATACAATTCACACCGCAATATTTTTTTGTGTGTAATATTGCTACACGATTTGTGAAAACCCAAATGTTTTAATGGTTTAATAAATTTGTATTGATCCGTACAAGTTTGTAATTTTTTATGTTTCTAATAATTTTTAAATGTAACAGGGCTATTGCATCGTAGAAAAAATAGCGTGTATAACTCGTGTGAAAATGAGTCATTGCAATACTCAAGTGAATGCAGCCCTCACTATCGCTCAGGCTGCAAATTTCACTTTCGTATTGCAATGACTCGTTTTCTTCACTTGTTATACAATATACTATTAACGTACGTGTAACGTACAACGTTTTATTTCATACTATATGGGACATTAATTCGATTTTTTCATTTAAAATTAAATTTTAAAGTGAAAACATGAGTTTGAAATTTAGAGAAAATCAATCCAAATGATTTTCAAATTATCAAGTTACCCTAGTTATTTTTTTTTTGTTTGGTTTTACAGTCTACTCTACTGTAATAGCTCGTTTTCCGGACACTTTTGTTCTCTGACGTAATGATTCATTTCCCGGACTGAAATCAATCACGTACACATTGATTTTCGGTATAGTATGAAATAAAATATTAAGAACGTGTGATAATTGTGTGCTCTTTCCGAAACTGATACTTATTTTGTGGAACCTAACTTATTCAATGTAATTTTTTATGTAATAAATTAGGTTCCACAAAATAAGTATCAAACAAGTATCGTTTGGAAAACAGCCTAAATATTTTTGTTCGTACTTTTCTCTAAACAACTATAGACATCTGGCTTACACAAGTAAAACTAAAGATAAATTTAGCAAGTACCTACTATTTTGCGTCATCAGAGCCAAATTTAATGTATTTTTCAAAATGAAAGTTCGAAAAATACATTTTAGACATAATTTAATTTTAATATTTCTGCAATTAATTTTTATTTAATACCAATATAGCCTTCTTGTAAGTTTCTATTTAAGGTAAGCTATTTACGATATCTCAGTAATAGATAAAGATATTTAGACGTTTAAAATTGAAAATGAGACGTGAGGAATGATAATTTACGATGGCATCTTTGGCTTTTACTGCTTAAATTTCCTAACAAGACAGTAAAATATTGAAATCCCATAAAAACAGCCCTTTTTGCACGTTTAGGTTAGAATATCCCAAAATTCTGACGTTATATGGCAATTCTGCGGTCAGATTCGGATTCAGCATCTAAAAATACGTCCGAAACGACTATCCTTGTTTCTGTTACTTTTTATATGTCGACACTATTCGACTACACGATTTATCACTTCAAAATTATGTGTGTTATTGGCTAACTCTCATACATATATAAACATATTGGCTTGCCATTCTCGTGCTTTGGAGAGAAAAAAATTGTTTGGTCAAGTTTATGAGTGGCCTAAATATAAGGATGGTGCAACAAAAAAGTCAGTAAATCTTCCTGTGACAAAAGTCTGGAATAATTTTAAAGCGATTTTTAGTTCCACGTTCCACATTGTTACCTTTTCACCTCGTGTGTTTCTAATGATTCATTTTGTTTCTCATTTTATTCAATTCGCCTTGTAGCACATAAATTAAGAATTATTATTATTACTCCTATACGTTATTTTCTTTAAAATGCCATTTTTCCAAG